>JAVJIF010003334.1:0-78832 GCA_038442645.1 Agave tequilana | reverse complement strand
TGTGTGTGTGTGTGTGTGTGTGTGTGTGTGTGTAAGCTTAAGAAAGATCCAGATGTATTAAATAGAAGGATACTGCTCTGATACTTGCATCTTGGGAAATAGAGATCTTCACATTTGGGACAGTAGATCTTCACAGAACCATTGCGGGGGATATCTGATGGACCCACCGGCAAACATGGCTGGCCCCCACAAAAAACTCGAGGGCAGCGCCCAAAATCTGCTCTCTTGTACTTCTCATGCTAAATCATTAGCCAAAAAAGAGAAATTATATATACAAGATAAACTCAAATGCACTTAACAAGTCAACATTAATGGAAAAACTTTACCATTGCATTCAATCCTTTGCTAGTTATGATATAACGTGCATGTATAAGACCATACAACAACTCTGCAGCAGACTCAATTTCATTTTGTTCGTCACCATCAACCTCACCTAAAAATTTTTAAGGAAATACTTGTGGTTGTTAAGAATTGAAAGAAGCGCTACTCTCTGAATAATAAAGTTGCAAACTCCAACATCTCGCCAGAGTAAATAAATAAGCAGGCAAACACATGTTGTGCAATTAAAGAAACTCCCCATTCTTAGTGCAAAAATAGTTGACCAGGTATAAGTTTCGAAAAGATGGATAGATCTGCGAAAATGTGAAATCTAGGAAAGAATTAGTTTTGGAACTACCACTTAATGAATCATTGTCCAAAATCATGTCCAATGCATAGTCATAAAAGGGAACCTGTCCCTGGAGACCACATAAATTGAAGTCATCTTGTATGTAGTCCTCATCAACTTCACACAGGAGCTCATTTCCTCGCAACCCACAAAACCAAGAAATCCATGATGAATCATCTCCCTCAGAGGTGCTTAGATCTGTTTCCTCACTCCCAGTATCAGAGATATCTGAACACATGCAGAAGTTGTAGACAGAATCAAAGTCAGAAACACGAGTGGATGAAAAAACAATCTTCCAAAGATATAAAGCATAAAGGGGAGCATTTTTAAGAATTGGTTACAAATTACCGACTGCCATAACATATTAAGCTGAAATTTGAAGACCCAAGAGATCAGCATCTGAAAAATTAACATCCCAGGAATGCTTGTAATTATAACTTTAACTTATTTTACTTATTTTTATTTTTCTTGGCTATCTATAGACAACAGAATCCGGGGAATAATAGGCTTTCTGTAATTGTAGAGAACCAATGAAGATAATACTTCCAGGATAAAAATAATCAACGTACAAAATACACTGATTAAACTTTTTCTTGAATTATTCAGGTCTTAGAAGTTATAAACCCATAATAATTGAAACTTAGTTACGGATAGTATTGAAAAGCAGCTAGCAGTCACATAGCAGAGAGAGGGACCAATGTCAGACATAGCTGGTGAGAGTGGACATTTAGGTTCCAATAACAAAAAAAAATTACAATTCAAGCGCGAACTAACTGAATCCTAAACAATGCATACCAAATTTAATAATTTTTCAGAGTAAATTGAAATATAAGATTCTAAACATGAGATGCCTAATAAAAATAAAAACATTTTGAAAAGTGAGACTACATGATTCAGAACCTCCACAGCCTCCTGACGTGAAATTCCAGGAAGATTAGGCCTACGAGTTATTGGAGTCATTATCTTTATCTTTAATTAGTATTTAAGTTTGATTTGGGGTTTAGGTTTATATTGAATCTTCCTAACTTCAGACAGTCTATTTGAGCCGGACGTTTGAATCTTTTGTATCTTCATCTTTATCTTTAATTAGAGGTTTGAATTTAACTAGGACAGTCTATTTAAGTCGGACATTACGAGTTTCTATGAAGTAGGACTTTATCTTTATTTGACTTGGCAATGAATTAGGATTTATCTTTAGATTCTATAAATATGGCAACTTTCTACTCAAATTTTGAAATTTTTCCTATGAATGAAGATATGTTTTGGTCGATTGTAACAGCAGAGTACCATATTTTTTCCATTCTCTAATTTTCTATTCTTTCTTGAAATTCTCCTCAAAACTTGATATTAAAGCAAAAGTTAAAGCTTCTTCATTGTTTTAAATATCGGTCGAGATCTTGTTTTTTGCATGTTGCCGATACGATATGAGAAAATCGTTCGCCCATATTGTTTACACAAAAAAACAACCAATATTTGAAATATCGGCGGATAAATCACCCGATACGAGTCAGTGCAAAATCGGCCGATATGAAATTATTTTAATTGGGTTCGTTTTTTTGAAACCATCAACATTGAACCCAAACCCAACCCGCCACCGGACTATATAAGTTTGCATCGTTAGAGCCCAATGAAAATGGAGCCCTAATTTTTCTCCTCCATGAATTCACAGCGACAACGCCTCCCTTTCATTCCCCGAGCACGACGATCTCCCCTCGAGCGCGATGAGCTCCCCTTACTCCTCCCAAGCTTCCCTTGAATCGACGAGCACGATGATCTCCCCCTAAGCGTAACGAGGTCCTCCAAGTGACATTGAGGTCCCCAGAGCGCCGCCGAGGTCGCCCGAGCGCCACCTCGCATCCTTGGAGCTAATGTACATTGTTTTTAAACGTCTTTGCATGCATATTATATCATTTTTATTTGGTCGATGATATCTACGACACTAAATCAACTTTTAGTTATCAATATTTCATTATATATAGTGTCTGATATGAACGCCCGATATGCGCACGTATCCTAAATATCTCCCCCGATATCCGATATGAAAAACCACCATCTGATACGATCCCGATATCTGATATTTAGAACCTTGACTTTCTCAAATTCCAAAATTCTTGAAGCAAAAAACTCATCCATCGGTTCGCCAGATAACCACGCTATCCTTACGTTACCATCAAGTAACATATAGAACCAGTCCTCAAGATCAAATCTGGATTAGATCACACTTCAAATTGAGTTCTGATCAGAACCTCCATCATACGAAAAAGAGACCAGAACCTCTTTCTCAATTCTGAATGCCACCAGATTCAACCAGATCTGACCAACCTGCAACTAATTGCCGTTGTCCTCTTAGCTATATCTGATCACTAGTTTATCGCATAGTTGCTGCCTACAAGATAGAGAGGTCTTCAAAGATTTTAGAGCACAACTAAAAATGATTAGAGACAGACTCTACAAATCTCTCCCTCCTGCTAGTAAGCTCCTTGTCATCCTTGATTATGCTTATACTCTAAAATCATAAATTGACCCCACATCATTGAAGCCCACTTTATACAGATTAGATCCTTTAACGTATCAATTGATTGAGGCTGCACACTTGAAACATCCGGGAAAAAGTGTCCAACTAGCTGCAATGTCTTATATTAGCAAGGTTACTCAAATGACTATATCAAATCTTCCAACATATGAAAAGTTAAGATGGAGGGCGGAGTTCCTTGTTTTTCCCATTCTACACTTTTTTCTTCTTTCTTGAAATTCTCCTTCAAAGCTTTTGCAATCATTTGGTATTAGCGCAAAGGTTTGATCTTTTTTAAATACCAAATTCTTGAAGCAAAAACTCATCGTCCAAACCACTCTTCCATGTTGTCAACTCATCCTCACGTCACCATTAAGTAGCATATAGAACCCGTCCTCACAGATCTGATCTAGATCAGATCACACTTCAAATTCAGTGTTGATCGGAACCTCCATCACACTAAAGAAGAGACTGAAACATCTTTCTCAATTTTGAATGCCATCAGATCCAACAAGATCTGACCAACCTGCAACATATTGCATCATTTGTCATCTTAACTACATCTGATCACCAGTCTAGCTTGTTGTTGCTGCCTTCAAGGTGGAAAGTCTTCATAGATTTAACAGTACTCGCTAGAAAGAGATTGGAGACAGTCTCTACCAATTAATCCCTCCTGCTAGCAAGCACCTTAGTATCCTTGATTATGCTTATACTGTAGTATCAGAAATTGAACCTTCATCATCGAAGTCTTCAAAAATTGGAAATCAATGTCCAAGTTGTTGCAATATCTTTATTTTTGCGAGGTTACTTGAATAACCAAATCAACTCTCCACATCATGAAGTAGAAATGAAAGAGATTCTTAAGGTGAATGATGAAATTTATGAAAGGCTAGACAATTTATCACGTGGCTCATTTCTTTAAGCCGGTTACTGTATTGATAACTATCAAGGTAGAAAATGAAGCCTAAGCCGAGTTTAAGTGTGTCCTCAATTCGTGTTCATTCCACAATCCAAGATGGTTGCAAGTGCATCACCATTGAAGGTTGAGTTGACGAAATTCCAATGTCATGACATGTTTAGAAGTTGTTTATATTGATTTTATGTCTCTATCGGTGTCAATTCCTGTGTGTTTTCAAGTACTCTCTTCCGCAATTCAAGATGGCTGCAACTAGATCACCATTAAAGGTTGAGATTGACGAAAATTTCAATGTCATTACATATTTAGAAGTTGTTTAGATTGATTTTGTGTCCCTACCGGTGTCATTTCCTTCATGTGTGAAGTTCTCTGTCAACCAGAACATCTCCTTTCAAGAGAAGATGCAGAACCTTCCTAATGTGCTTGAAGTAAACTTCCACACCAAAATAATTTAGGATTAGGAGTTATTCGAGTTTTTATCTTCATCTGCAATTCATATCTAAGTTTGATTAGGAGTTTAGGTTTATATTTATCTTTTTGACTTCAGAATTTGAAATCATTAAAACTTTAATAACATTGGCGCGCACATAACACATTTACCAAATAATTTAAGAATTCTCCTTTGTCTGGCATACAATAACATGGGATCTGCCATGTTAGACCAATATATTTGATTGTTTATAACACCATTAATACATCATTGTACCTATATTTTTATATGATATTTCCATTGACTTGGCATGTACTCTTATATTTCCAATTTTAACCCATTTATAGGAATAACATAAAAAGCTTTAAATTTGTAAAATTTAATAATTGAATTCAATATATGATAATGAAGTCGAGAGCCACTTACAGTATATCTGAGATTCACATAACAGAACATTATTCCTTATCTTAAATAGAACCATTGGGTTTTTATAATGAGCAAAATGTTGTACATACATAAGATAACCATTAACATTTCACACATTTGAATGAAAACAGAGGAATTAGGTTTTTTTCCCTTCATTTTTTTTTAATCTTTTCATTAGGAATTTAGCTTGAGCGTATCGCGTCCCTTATGTCGAACATACCCTAAGTACATTACAGTTAAATATAAAGTATTAATTTATTATATTAAATATAAACTGAAACAAAAAATAATCCAAATGAGTGAAATCAATATTAAAGGAGTTCTCTAAATGTCAACATCTTTGGAAGATATCAAAAGAACCTGGAAAACTAGAAATACATTATAGCTTTAAGGAGATTTAGATAAGTTTCTTGCAAGTAGCCAAGAGGTTTCATGTAGGACACATGTCCAACAGGGACATGGCTTCGTGAGAGAAGTCTCCGTGCTATAAAGCTTAGGACTAAGGAAATAATAAAACCTTAAAATTATAATTGATAGGGAAAAGGACTATAATCCAAGTCCATCAGAAACCCAATCACACTCTCCATCCATCCCTCTCGACCATGCATAAGAAGATAGACCAAAGTAGAAATATCCATCAAGAGAATTATCCATCAGGAAAAGCATTTCGCCTAACACGGCGAATGGAGATGGATCAAAGTTGCCTATTTCATTTGAGACAGTGACACGAAGAGGAAGAACGCTATCTCCACTCGGACCAAGACACGAATTTTTCCAAAAGTTTTGTGTGATCTTTCTGCTCAAGACATGAGCTTTACCAAAAAGTTCTTTTTGATCTTTCTATTCAAATAACAATTAAGATGAAAGTGAAGCAAGGCAAGGAACAACAAATCACTGTACGTAACAAATCCATTATGCAAGTTCATTACTACACTGAGCAACCGCTTAGTTGCCTATGTTCTTACAAAATTTAAATTATTTCATAAGCTTGATCATGCTAATTATTAGGGCAAGTTAAAAGAGCGCAGGGAAGACCGAAGAAAATATGAATGGAGGTGATACGACAAGATATAGAGGCTAAAGGTCTTAATGAAGGCATATTGCTCGATAGGAATGAGTAGAGAAAGTTGATCCATGTGTCCGACCCGGCGTAATTCTCTTTTGGTTCATGTCCCCTACCCCAAATACTTGGGGCAAATGGCTTAGTTGTTGTTGTTGACATCATGTTGTGTTGATCATGCAAACTTGTGAGGAAAAAAGATTGACATAAATACACGACCGAAAATTAAGCAATAAAAAATAATTAAGAGTAAAGCATGTGGAAATTCGCGAGACCGTCAAAAATGCTTCTTCATCAAGAATTAAACAACTCCAAGTTTTTTCTCCTTCCTTCATCCCTCTCTCAAGTCTGTAAGGCTCATAAATTTTAACCAGACCATTGGATATTTACCGATCTGACACTGGATCATGCTCTACCAGAACTTTGTTTTCGATACACAATCCACTTGTCTGCAAAATTCTTGAGCTGCTTCTGGATAGCATTAGTTTCATATTGCATGTTGTTCATTGATGATTTAGTATTAGTTGATGAGACTAGAGAAAGAGTAAGTTCCGTAGTAGAAAGTTTGATAGAAGTTTTAGAATATAAAGGATTTAGAATTAGTGTAATAGAACATAATATATGGAATGTAAATTCAGTAAAATCTGTGAGAACGAATGATCATATAGGACAGAGTGATGGCTAGGAAATATCTCAACTATCCATTGTCGCTATTTAGGATCAATCATTCATCAAACGGCATAATCGAGAAAGATGTGATTGATAACATCAAAGCAGGACGGTTAAAGTGGAGAAGTGTTTCTAGGATATTATGTGATTGTAGAATACCCATGAAGTTGAAAAGGAAAATTTTATAGGACATCTTTTCAACTGAACCTAAGAAGGATATGATATTGCTTCGTTTAGCTTAAGGTCCTAAGGACATGGCCTAGTTGAATAGAAAAAAAGAATTCATGTAACTGATAAAAAAATTTAGGATAAAGATTTTGTTGTTGTTATGCATGCTACTTCTACGTAGAATATGGACCTCAATATAGTAAACTCACCAAATATGCTATCTTGCAGCCAATCTCAAGGGAATCCTCTATAACGAAAAAATAATAGAAAGTATCGATGAACATTTTACATCTATTTCAGGAGCAAACACCCTTTCCTCAAATCCCCTTAAAAAAATTAACTAAGACGTACTCATACCACTAGAAATAAAAAGTAACTTCGTTTCCAAGAAATCAACCAAAAAAATTTTGAAATGTGCCTAAACAAACAGGTATCACTAAGGGACCAAACACTCCTTGCTATCTGAAAACAGGTCCACAATGCAACTTTTCACATCCATAGAAAGTACTCCTTCTCAAAGTAGGTGCACCGTGTGAAGATGTCCATCTTTGATAAGGACCCAAAGTAGCCGAGAGCATAAGAGGGTAGGCACACTACGGTCAGTGGCCAGAGAAACCCCGTACACACCTATAATGAAAGATCTATTTGAATTAGTTGGTGTATCACCCACAATGCTAAAAAATGTTATGAACTGGCTTGCGCATAATTCTGAACATGGTGATAAAACAACCAGAATCATCCAAGGCATGACATATTGGCAAGAGAGAGGGTTCTCCCTGATCTCTAACAAAGAGAGTGAATCATACACTAGGGTGTAACAATGTGATGCTTCTCCATTAAATTGAAATCTCTCAGTCACCTTTTTCCTGCATATATAGCATGGGCAAATGCCTCTATCACAAGACATCATTTTTGAAAAGAAAAAAAAATCAAGAAGTCTGAAAGAAAATAGAAAGAATTTCTCTCAATCACTTATAAAGCTCGAAAAAATGAAAGCCGAACTCAATTCCACCCAAATGCAGTTTGGACATTTAATTATGAAGATTTTAGAAAAAGGGACTAAAAAGAAAAAATTTATCGAAGTTATCTAGCAGGTCTGCTAGTTCCAAATAGTTCCATTCCTGAATCTATTACTGTATAACCAAACAGATCATTATATATTGTCCAGAGTACAGAGCACTCGCCTATTTTATGTGCCACTCTTATTCCAACTTGAACACCAATATAAAGTATCTAGAAGACATCCTATTGATTAGCAGATAACTGTTTAGAATTAATAACATTTTAAACTTGCTCTCAAATTAAGTATCCTCTCTATGTCGGCACAATGCAAAAAAAGTGTGACTGGGGCTGCTAGTTAGACCCAGGACCTGACTGGACCCATGACATGCCTTCTTCCAAACAAGTATGACCCTGTTCAGAAAATCAAAACAGGTTATCTTATTGTCCCGAATGCATTTATCAATAATTAGAACTTAACTTGGACCTGCACACTACCCGAGCCTGTACGAGACTGAATCATGAGTTACATCTCATACCTGAAACAGCCAGAGACCACATTGAAACATCAATTAACCATTAAGATGTTATTTCTAGTTACTTCCCTACCTAACCTCAGTTTCTTTCCTTTTTTTACCCTTTTGGGGAGACGCAAAGGCATTCATTAGATTGTCTTGTGTCCCACTTTCAGTCGATCCTTCCCACAGGATTCTTGTTTGAGCTTACACCAGTAGGTACGACTACATAACTTTTTGGGTTTGGGCTTTTCCTGGGTTATAGTAAGACAATATTCTTAATCCATGTAACCAACTCCTGTATATATGATAATTGACTAAATTAGATTGTGATATAATTGTTTATCATATCTTCTCTCTAGCTTAAAGTGTTATGAAGTCGTTGGATTGCTTATATATGTTAAAAGAACTAAAAGTTTGAAGGAAACTATGGTGTTATTACTTTTCTTGTTCCTAACTGTTTTTATTTTGTTTATCAACTATATGACATTATCTATAGGCTTTCTTAGGAATTATGGTTAGCATGAAGTATGCAGTACGATACTTTCCTTACTGGAAACGAAAGCAATTTTCTTCTGTGCATTTCATAAGGAAGCTAGCACGTGGTACAGGATCCAATCCATCCACAATCCAACCCATACCCAATGTTACCAGGTAGGATCCACGCAAATGTAGCATAGACCTCAACCCTTCCACTTGATGGCCAACCGGGTCCCAAACCCACGGATGACTTGGAGTGTTCATCTAAGTTACTCACAAGATGTTCATATCCAGGTCCGCTCCCAGCTCAACCATACCCAATACCAACATTGTGTGAGATATAACCCCACTGAGAGAAATAGGAAGAGAAGATTTGACTTCCTTTAACTATCTCCAACTAAATCAACTGCCTAGCATGCATCTCCCTTAACAATCCTAATCCCCATACGTGTTAACTTCTTTACATACCATTGGTGATATAAGAAGTTAGATTTGGGCTTACTTTAGCGATATTTTTTTGGCAATTACAAGGTCTAGCTAACCCTACTCTTGATACTCAGAAGTTTGCATTATTCCTTCATATTGAGCCTATAACAATGTTGTATATGCTACCTACATCCATTAATGGCAAGACTATCGTTGCATTGTTGTTGCAACCACATGAGCATGAAATATATGCATGGAAACACCCCATGATGTCACCGACCAACTAAATTGGGCAAACAACCTCTATGACTATGAATGCTTCCTCATGTGCCCTCCCCCATTCTCTTATCAGTAATGCGAAGCAGCGGTCTCTTTCAGCGACCATTGAAAATATGTTCGTTCTCCCATGGTAGAGATCACATGTGTATTAAGGATTGGTGTGAACTAGTGAAGGTGTCAATCTTCACATGTGTCTTTGCAAGTCATCCATGAGACTGCACACATCACTTCTAGCACTTTTGAACCTTAAAAGAATGATTTAGGCCCCTCGAACTATTCATATCCTAATGGTTACCATATTAATTTAGACCTAGTGATGAAGTTTGGATCCTGTTGGGTTCACCAATATGGAATCAGTGCACCACTCTTACACCAACATGCGAAAGGAGCCCCCACTACTCAGGCAGAGGTTGTTGTGACACGCTGCGTAGCACGGACACGGCCCGACCCACAACGTGTCCGTGTCGGGCACGTTTCAGACACGGACACTTGTCCAACACGTGTCGGACACAGTTCGACTGTGTCGTACACAGCTCGGCTCGTGTCTGCGAAGTGGACCGGTTTAGTCGAGTGGGGACACGAACCTGACACTGTAAAGTTGGGTTGGGGTCAGGTCGGATTAATAAAAAACATTTGGATCTATTCAATTTGATATTACATATACCCACCCTCACCTCCTTCTCGATCTCTCTCTCCTTTTTGCCGTTCTCGATCTCTCTCCTCTCTCTCGTTCTAGATCTCTCTCTCTCCTCTCTCGTTCTCTGTCAACAGTGGCGACGACAACGACAACGAAGAGGAAAAGAAGGTAAATTTTAATTTTAGGGTTTCAAGTAATTTGGGTTTTTTTGATTTAACATTGATTTTGAATTTTTTTTACAGATCTAACTCTCGTCACGATCGTGGGGAGCTCATCGCCGATCTCAGGTAATTTCTCCCACCTCCATCTCTCTCTTTGTTCTCTCTCGTTCTCGATCTCTCTCCTCTCTTTACCCCTCTATCTCTTTCTGATCTCTCTCTGTCTGTCTCTGTCTCTTTGTTCCCTCTCTCGTTCTCGACTCTCTATCCTTCTCTCTCTCTCTTTGATCTGTTTGTATCACTCTATTCTCTCTCCCCCCTCTGTGATCTCTTTTTGTCCCTATCCATCTCTTTGTGCTCTCTTGCTCCCTGTCTCTCCCTAGAGAGCAGAGTGAGGGAGAGAGGATCAGAGAGACATAGATGAGCAGCAGAGACAGTGAGGCAGAGAGAAGCAAAGAGAGGAGCAAAGAGACTGAGAGAGAGGAGCAGTGAGACAGAAAGGAGAGAGAGCAGTGAGATTTTGAGTTAATTAAATTGTGTAGAAATTATGTGTAGGATTGCATGATTTAATTAATTTAATTAAATTGCATGATTATGTGTATGATTGTGATAGTAATTGATGTATGATTGTGTAGGAATTTGAGTTTAATTAATGTGTGAAATTATTACATAATGCAGGATTTGAGTTTAATTGTTGTGTAGTTATCTTATCTCAATAATTTGTTGAATGCTTTTCTTTGGCATAATATTGTTGTGTTCTTGTATTTAGAAATTAGAGCAATATTTTAGTTTGTTGATCACTTGATTGAGATTTTATAAATTTATTTTTATATAAGAATAATAAAATATTCCTTATCGTGTCACCATATCCTTTTTTTGAATTTTGTCGTGTCATGTGTCTGTGTCGTGTCCGACACCCGTGCCCGTGCTTCATAGATCACACGACAGTTATAATACCAATTGTTGATACCAACAATCAGGACACCAACTGTTATGCACGCCCAGGACCATAATCGACGTTGTGAAACTGTGGTAATGTGTAATACTTGCAAAAAAAGTATTGTGAAGCAAATTATTAATACCAAGACAAAAGAGTAAAAAGAATATAAGAATTTAACGTGGTTCAACCCAACCTACTTCCACAGGGAGAGAATTTGAGAGAGTTTTATTAATAAATTTGATATAAAAAATCTAATATTCCACTTGATTTTCGCAAGAGTATTCACTTTCCCCTTGAATCCCACAAGATTACAAGAGTATACATTCTATCTATGCACCGCCACCTTCCTCTCTCTTGCTTGGCTTCCTTCTTCAATTTTTGTGTTATAATATACTAGGTTACAACCTTTATTTATAAAGTTTTACAATATAAACTCTATTCGAACTATGAGATGATCTTGGTCATCAAATTCTTGAAGAACTTGATCAATCCTTGTAGGAATTAATTTTCTTAATTTAGAAGAATTCTAAACCCTTTAAATTTTAGAAATAAATCCTCATTGAATAGGAACTGATTCTTATTCGAACTCCACCAGAAAAGAAAACCTGAATGTGCCCGAAAAGGAAACAGATTCATGTTTTTGGGCCTCGAATCGTCGACAACCTTCTCAGGCCTGTCGACAGGCCAGAGAAACAGGCCCCTATCAACAAGCTTGAAGGCTTGTCAAAAATTTGTAATTGGGTTCTTCTTTGTTCTTCTCTGTTAAGTGTTGTCGACAGCGCTTTGTGTGCAGTCGACGGGCCTATCGACTGCCATACAAAACTTCTTAATCTGTTTTTTTCGAGTCTTTTTTCTTCTTCAATGCGATTGGATCTTCTTGGACCATCATCTCTTCTTGAAAACAAGGTAATATCCCAACAGAGGCAATACTTTTGCTTCTCACTGAAAGCTGCCCATCACAGAAGGCTTTTGGAGGAGTGATTTAGTCATAGAATACCTCATCTCCGTATGAAACCAAACATTTCTACTTGATGTCACAAACATCTAAAAATTATTGACCTAGGCAATGGTGATGAACCGAAACAAATGTGTGGAAGTCGTACAAGCACAATGATGGTTGGGATGCACAAATGATAGAATTCTCTCATTGGTGATACAGCCTAAGATATGCTACAACCAAACTCAACCCTTAGAAGGTGGGGATGGATGGTCATGAGGCTCAGTGGAGATGGCGGGGAAGACGCGCCTTTGTGGGCTTTGTTGATCATCATGGACATGTTTCCATGGACAAACATGTACACAGTCCTCTAAAGCTGCTTGATGATCTTAGTACTCTAATCAAACTTCTACAACATTAATCCTTCCTCGAGAATTTCAATATTAAACTTCAAAGAATGAAAGAAAGTGAACTGGGAAAAAATAAATTGAATTGTTGTAGCTGGACATGGCTCAAATCATTTTATGTGAGCAAAAACTAGAACAATCAAAGGAGTGTTTCCTCTGACAAATAAAATAATGCAGGGAAGTTCATTCTTCTAGACTACTACAGACAGTTAGGATAAATCTACTTAAATAAGAATCAAACAAATATCTTGAGAAGATAGAACACATAAATGCATAGTCTTGGTCTATAAGAGATGTCGTAGAAAAAAACTGAACAGAGTTAAATATATGTGGTTCCAAAGAATCTAAGCTTTACCAAACTGGAAATCAATACCACTACACTTTTGCAGTTGAAGATCAAAAAATACAATTTCTCAAATAAAGTAGAGCATGGTGTACTAGACTTATTTCAGACAGTTGGGATAAATCAAATTATTAAATAAGAATCAAACAAATAATTTTGAGAAAGTAGAAGGCAGAAATGCATAGTCTTGGTCTATATGAAGATATGTGGTAGAAGTAGCAGAACAAACTGAAATATACATGGTTCCAAACATTCTAAGATTTACCAAACTGGAAATTAATACATTTATTGTCTACAGACCCAAAAAAGATGAAAAAATATAGTTTCTTAAATAAAGTAGATCATGGAGTACGGCACACTAGGAAATTGTGACATGCCAAAAGCCATACTTAATATGTGAATGTTGTTAGTCCATTATAAGGTCTGAAGAAAAGCAACTTTTATAAGAAGAAACAAGAAAGCACTAGCATAATGAAGAACTTGATAAGCTTAAAAAAAGGCAATTAGGGATCAAGAAAACACAGAAAAAGACGCGAAGAGTAGCAAAATCAGGTGAGAGAAACAAGAGAAGAAAATTGAAGAGGAACAAGGTGAAGAGGTTCACCCAATTTTTATCCCTACTAAATAACTGTTATTCAAATAATACTTCAGTCACTTTAATTGAATTTCTACAGAAGAAAAGTGAGTATAAAATATCCTAACTTCTTATTAACACAGGAAGCCAGATAGAAACCTGGCTTATTGTATTGACAGCAAATAACTGAATCAAACTTTTATTTGGATGAAAACAAACATGTCCCATGACAAATTTTTAATGGTTGAGTAATCTTTATTGTGATTAAATAGAAACTCCAAAGCTGCATCCTAAATAAATGGGATTTGATGTCAAAACAAACATGTCCCAGGACATGGAATATATTTTTAATGGTTGGACCGTTGGAGTAATCTTTATTGTGATTAAATAGAAATTCCAAAGTTGCATTCTAAATTAATGGGATTTGATGTCTTCGGTAACTCTCAACATAATTTGATTCGTATGGCAGAATTTTCAATCTCAATAGTCTAAAATCATCCCAATTTGGTGGTGGCAGGCCAGGGGTAGACTTTTTGCATTTTTTTTTGGGGGGGGGGTGGTGGGAGGTGGGGGCTAAGGTAAGAGGAAGAATGTTTGTGCCTAGGCAACCTTCTATGGCTATGCCACACTATATGGGTTCATGGACACATCTATTATCAGACATCCACGTCCCAAAACAAAATTGCATTGTTAGATATAGAAGGCCTACTTTTTTTTTTTGAGAAGAATAAAAGGCCTACTCTTATGAATCAAATCATTTAACTTATCAAGAGCATTAAACCAGAAAATACTTCAATAAATGAATACTTCAATAAATGGCAAGTAAGCATGAGAAAGAGTTTTGTGCAACTCCTGATATTCCAAACACTAGTTGAAATATCAAACTTCATATTTCCTTGAAATCCATACAAGGAAACACCCTCCCAATATAAAAGAAGCCAACTATTCAAAATCCATTCACCTCAAAAGGCAATAAAGTCCTCTTTTCCTACTCGCAAGCATGAATTAGCTCATAAATAAATCAAAAAAAAGAAGGAAAAATCCATGATGTTATAATTCATTTAAGCACTATCAAGTTGGCAAGATATAACACAAAAAAAGAGTAGCCAAAATAGGAAGTGATAAACATGAGAAGAAATAGAAGTGGAATAGAAACCATGTGAAGAGATTCACCAATGTGTTATCCCTACTTAAAATAGTTGTTGTTTGAACAATAGTATAGTAACATTAATTGGGATTTAACAGAGAACATGAGAATAGATTTTCAGAAATTTTAGTTAAAACTATCCTAATTTCCTTTGTGGGCATAAGGAAGGAAGACGTATAGTAATTGGATTTGACAGCACTTAACTGAACCAAAACTTAATTTTGGTTGAAATAAACATGTTTCACAACATCAGTTATATTCTGGTAACCTTCAATGGCTATGCTACAGAAGATATTTAAGAAGATAATTAAGGAGTCATTGAGTATGAAACATTCCAAGTTGCAAGAAAGATTGCAGAATTCTCAAACTTAAAGGGCCTGCTCCTATGATCCAATTCATTTGACTTATCAAGTGCCTCCAAACCAGAAAACACTTTGAATAAATGGCAAGCAAACATGAAGAGTCCATGCTAATATCCATTATGAGATTCCAATCACTAATTGAATCACCAAAAATTTCAATTTTCTTAAATCCATTGTAGTAAACTCCTTGATAGCTAAATCCTTTCACCTTACACTTCTTATATTAGCTTTGAAACAAGAATAAGTCTTTTTCTATGAACAAGCATGAGTTCACACCTATATTTAATCAAAACCGACCGAAGAGAGGTTTTCTCACGTGACTCATATAAAAACTTTGTTCGTCCGTCCGTCCTCATCCGCGCGCGCGAGAGAGAGAGAGAGAGAGAGAGCAGTGCCCCCCCCCCCTCCTTCCCTCTTCCCCCGTCTTCTCTTGACCAATCGGTTGGTTTTTCACCGACAACGGAGGAGGTATACTAGTTTAAAAAATCCACAATGTTATAATTCACAGGTGTTATGATATTGGCACAGATAGCAATAAGGCTAAGCTATAACACGTCCATGACTCATACAATTTAAGTTGGCCACCCCTTTATAATAGCTATCTTTACCAAATTCTTCTTTTTCCCTATTCATCAGAATAATCATATGAATCCCATCCTAAAATGCTCTTCAACTCAATTCAGAATCAACAATTAACTCCTTAAGAATAAAATCAAAGAACAAAACTTTACTATTTATCACCAACTATTAATGCAGTTCTAATTATCAAACTCTTGATCTCTAAACTCTAGAACAACAACAAAACATGCACCCTCACTTCTTTGAATTTCAAACCAAATATTACCTTGTGGCGATTGCGCACTGGTCTGCTTCATCTCCTTACTCCTCGGCGCCGCCACCCCCGCCGCCGATGTCGACGCGCTCTCCAATCTCTTCTTCCCGCTCGTGTTCGACGACGAGACCTTGAAATTCACATCCCCAGCCCCAGCGCCAGGGTTAGATCTCACAGCCGCCCCACTCCGAGAAGCCGGCCCGCCCTTCAACATCCTCGACCTCAATCAATCCAACCCCTATGTCTCCTCCACGCGCTCTCCTACCCCAAATCCCTAGCTTTCTCTTCTTCTTCTTCTAAAAGGTTAGGGCAACAACGGACCAAACCCTAACCTTAACCCTAACCCTAGACCTAGCATGGTCGACGGCGGTGATCGCAAGGGTTCGTGGCCTTCGATCCCACCGAACTACTAAATGGGTGGCTCATTTCTTCTTTCGTCCTTCTTTATTTAGTAGTTAGTAATTGGGGGGGGGGATAGAGAGAGATTTATTGCAAGAAGATGGGATTTGTTGCCGTCGCGGTGGTGAGCCCCAGCATGTGAGGCTTTTGCGGGGTACCCTACCCTATGAGAAAAGGGCAGTTCCAGAGCGTCGCGGGCAAGGATTTCTTTTGTGTGTTTTTGTGTGTGTGTTTTTTCTCTTTTTTTTTTTTTTTTTTTTTTTGGTTTGGCGTGGTTGGGGGGAGGGGGGGGGTTTTTGGGAACAAATAAGGAATCTCAAACAGACAGAAGAGAGATGTCGCCGAGAAGTATCCAAAAGACAAGAACAAAAATCAACAAGAGAGAAAGCAAACACAATATTTAACGAGATTCGACAATTTACTTACGTCCACGGGGTAAGAGAGAGAGTATTGATTCAACAATCAATTACAAGTTTCTTCGAGAATTTCAGTGGGATTCTCAAAGAATATCAAGGGGATACAATTCATGAGAGCTTTACCCCTATATTTATAGACAGAGAGTCTCAGGGTTTTAGGAAACCACAATTGGATTCGACTCCAAAACAGGAAAGAAGTCTAACTCCGTTCAGGAGAACAATTTGCCTATCGGTCGACCAGCCGCTCGATCGAACCTGTCCCTCGGTCGACCGACCGGTCGACCAGGACCAATGGAGAGCCAAACTGTGCAAGTCGGTCGACCGTTCTCCTTGCCATGGTCGATCAGGCGGTCGACTAGGCTGCACTTGTGTACGTCGTGCACGCCGGTCGATCAGGCCCTGTTCTAGCTATAATTTACTGCGTTCTCGCTCCTTCTAGATTCCGATCTCTGTACTATCTCTTCCACTGAGTTTAAAAACTCTTTCGATATATTTATTTTCTCCTATTATCTCCTCTCTCCCAACAATTCTCCACCTCGGTGAAGATTTTTCAAATCTGAGCCGTACTGCAATGAACATCTGGCGAAATCGACACACGATCTCGGGGAAATCGACAGACGATCTCGGCTTGAGCGCTCCGAACGAAATCGACACACGATCTCGACGAAATTGACACATTGTAACATCCCGAAATTTTTATTATTTATTTCTTTTCCTAATAAATATTTTATTCTCAGCCATGAGTTAATGCTGGATGTTTGGGATTAATAACTATAAGGTTCGGCGTACTTTAATCATGAATTAGTGTGGCAATGCAAATTTTAATTTATATATCTATATAAATTATTTATTGTTTTTCTTTGATGATTAAGTGAGAAATTTGTGTTAATAAATAACCACAAGTATATGAGATGTAAATATATCAATGATGCATGTAGGGGATAACCATGTATATGCAAGGTGTCACATATTCAAATACTTGAAAATACTTATACATGGTATATACTTACCCCCACCAACCATACCTTTCATTTAATCAAAATACTTGGTAATTGGAAAATTTTCTATTTGGAAGGGGTTAGGTGTGCATGGAGGAATGAGGTGTAGGGCTAGGATCATCTTGATCCTAGCTTTGGCCAAGTGGCAAGTCAATGGAGGGGTGTTTTGTAATGACTTGTTTTAGTGGAGGGCCTCTATGTAAAACTTCCTTTCCCTTACGTGAGATCTGAGAAGAAAATTTCTCTCCTCTCTGTAAAAGAAGAAGAACACTTCCTCTCCCAAAACCAAACCCTAGATCCACACCTCTCTTCCTCTTCCACACAAAAATCTCTCCCTCACTCCCTTTCACCTCCCAGCCGAAGCCAGGAGGGGGCGGCAGCAACCGCGCGCCACCAGCGCGCGGCCGCGCACAGCCGCGCGGGGCCGCGCGGGGGCGGCGCCGGCCGCGCGGGCGGCGTCCCAGGCCGCGCATGGGCCTGGTTAGGGGGGGATCTTGGTTGACTAGAGAAGTGAAGGGAAATCCAGATTTGAAAGTAGTTTTGCAAAGGAAAATCAAAGCCCTAAATTCTGAAATTTGTTCCTAAAAACCCCAATTTCCAGAGGCAAAGATTTGATGAAGGTAAATTTATACTCCACTAGTTCTTCTCATGTTATGATCTATTGCATGACTAAGAATTTGCCTATGTCTCTTACTAGGGTTTGAGTGAAAAGTTTGAGCAAGGAGCAAGTGGGAATCCATCTCCTAGGTGAGTAAATTATCATACTCACTATGCTTACATAGGTCATGAAATTAAATAAAGTAATTATCATAATGAAATTAGGAGGAATTTGGGGAAAATATTCATGAATAATGTAAGGTAATGTGTAAATTAGTTTTCTTTTATGGGGTTGGTGGCATGCTTGTTCTCTTTTTACTAGAGGATGGTGATATAAGTGGTATATGCTATGCATTAGTAACAATTTGAACTATGTAAGGTAACATATGTGAAGTACATGGTAATGGGTGATTACTTCCTAAGTCCTTCTAAAATGAATTGGGGTTGGGTATTGGACTCCATGAAAAAGTATTAATTAGAAATATATTATTGTGTTAGAAAGCGTGACATAGCCATAATAATCTTGTTGGTATAATTTCAAGGGTAAGAGGCTAGCAATACGTAATTACCAAATAAGTATCCCCTACGAGAACATTGTAATTTACTTGATGTTTAACTAAGAGTTAAATTATGTGATGTTGTTGCTACTATTAAATAGGGGGATTAGCATGTCGGTGTCCGACGTGATTATTCGGAAAGGAAACACGAAGCGGTGCTCGGTACAAACCCTTGTAGAACGCTCAACTTGAAGGTGAGTGGGGTTTCTAAATAAATTTGGACCGCTTTATACTAAATTGCAAATATGTTAGTAATTTGTTGATTTAGCTTTTTGTCAAATTTCATATGCGGCTTGCATTTCGAAGTATAGTTCACAATGGCATTGACATGCATGTTACGGAATAGAATTCATTATGGGTGACATGAATGTGATTAGTGTATGTTAATTGATTTTGTACATATATGTATATGTGATATGTTTGGTTAAGACAAGGATACTAATTTTGCATAAGAATACATGGTAATAGGCAAGTACTCATTTAGAGTATCACCCCATATATATATAAAATGATGTGCTTTGTACATGAATCTTATGGAACTGGATGCGTTGGTTATTGTGTTGTTACTATGATATTGGGTAAACCCCAAGCACATGCCTTCTTCTTATTGTTGCACATCATTTCGGGCATGACATGTAAGCTAGTTTTATATTGCTTGTATGAATATTATAACTTAAGTTTGCATGATGCATTATATAAGAGGAGGAAGGGGCCGGGCGGGAGCCGGTAGGAGGGGGAAGACGGGGATTTGACAAAAACATATATATATATATATTGGAGGAAGGGGCCGTGCGAGAACCGGTAGGAGGGGGGAAGACGGGGTTATTGTTGTATATACATGATATATATATCATATTGGGAGGAAGGGACCCGTATGGCACGGGCGGAGTGCGAAGACGGTGCTATGATATACATTTAATTGCATCCTTACAAATGATTGAAAATGAATGGCTATGTGTGACAGATATGTATGTGTGTGTGCGCGACACTATCGGTATGTTAGATGTGTTATTGTATATGATAGTGAATACATCTGATACTGGTCATGTGTACAGTTATCAGTATTAATTGATTATTAACTGGAAGTAAATGAAAATCGAATAGGAGCATTCGGTATCACATACTTTATGTGCCACACTCATCTTATTTTCATGTATCATGAATAATATACATTGTTAATGCCATGCTACAATTATGTATATGAAATTTGACTCCACTCACTGAGCTGTCGAGCTCACTCCCCTATAGCTTCATGATTTTTTTCAGGGCAAGCCAGGGATAAATAGCAGCTAAAGGCAAGAGTAGAGCACTGAAAGGGTGCACAACATTCATTGTGTGGACCTATCAAGCTTCCATATCGACTTGTAATTAAGTAACGTGGTTATATTCATGTACATGGAGATGATGTATATATGTAGATTTGTGTATGAACTCTTAATGGGTATTATCTTGGGTTGGATTATGTTAGACGGTGACACTAAGGAGATTATCCCTAAGTAAGTCCTTAAATTGTTATCTTGTGTAGTATCCCTATAATAAACGTGTGAGAATTTAAGTAGGCGAGGTCAAGCCGAAATTGTGATATATACTACTGCATGGGATGTTTGTATATACATATACGATTGATGAGAAATTTGGAATTGTATGTATCTATGTATCAGAGTAAACTTCGTATTTTCAAAGGAAGTGCTGCCGAAAATTTTAAGAAATTTGGAGATCATTATGATAATCTGTGGATCAAATTAATGTTTATGTATATGAAAATATAATGAAAACTGGGACCGTTACAGTTGGTATCAGAGCAAAGGTTTAGAAATGAGGAGTAAGGCGGAGTCATAGGGCCTAGAAAGTGTAGGCATAGGATTGTGACCTAGAATTGTTATTTATACATCGGGATTGATCTATAGGACTAATATGTTTGTGTATGTACATTGTTTGATTGGCAGCGTGATTGTATATGAGAAATTATAGGGGGGGTAGTCGGTTCTGACGTGTATGATTGATCTCGAAGTGCAGGACATTGATTATTTTCATACGTTCGATGAGGGCATACCCGCGTGTCTTGATTCGAATGTGTTCTATTGGGGTGCGGGCCCTCAGTATGAGCTGCCAGTGATATGGGACACTGGAATATGAAAGTAATTGAAATATCAGGCAAATCAAGATAAATCGGAACAGAAGAACCTTATTAAAGAATCTGGTTGTGGGGTGATCAAAAGTCACAGATAAAAGAATATAAGGGATATGTCATACTGATAGGATTATGAAATTTGTTACTCTTTGAAGAGCATCCTTATACAGGGATAATTAATACTGTGTGAATATGAAATGAAGAGAGGATACTATTTTTGGAAAATCTAGAGACATAATCATAGGTACCCTAGTGTTTAATAAAATGGGTAAGGCATACTTATGTATACAATTGTGAGTCCACCAGTATGCTGAGGGACCGATGGTATGAATGTCATTTGTTTCATATGTATAGTGGCAGGGTCATTGTATGTGAAATTTGAGAAGCAAGTTACATTGTGAGACAATCTTGCGTGGTAATATTATACAGATCCTTATCTTCTGTCTCAACCAATTATAGTATACAGATTCAAGTCGGGTGCTCACCGCAAGTTGTAACTATCTTTGATATTACACTAAGTTACATTAAGATAAATAACATGAAATAGCGTTCGGGTTCGCTAGACGAAACCTGATCAAGTAACAACATTCATGAGAACAATAATTGTAAATTATTGTGGATTTTATGCAGAGATGTACCTGTGGTATGGGTAGTCACTATTTACACAGTGTAATTCTTTCGAAATTTGGAAAATTAAAAATTTGATACTTTATGACCTCTAAATGTGGATAATGATATCCGTGATTATAACTTATTCGTCGGGCATATGATAGGGTATAAAACCTAAGCTATCAATTTTGTAATATATAGTTAAGAGATAATTTGAGTCAACTTCTCACCTCTTGCGAGCAAAGAGGGATGGCTTTGTAATGTAGAAAGGATGTTAATACGATAAGATTATAATGGGAAGCATAAAATAATCTTTTTATAGTTAAGGTCTCAAAAACCATAATCATAATAGTTCGGGAAATTGTTGAAGGAAGTGAATAATTGTGAAGAATGAAAATTTTTCACGGCAGATAAGAATTGTATGAGATAATGACTCTGACAATTCTCAAAATATCCTGGAGGCAACTCAAGTCGCAGTGAAAAGCAAATTTGGATTTCTGATGCCTTTAATTATTCGATACAATAAATCAACTTGAATCTGTTGAATATCGATTAACTTTACCAACAGAAGTATTGCTCAGGATAATGAAACTTGGTAATGTATATTTATGTTAAAATTGGAATTATCATGACTTAGAGCGAATTCTTGTCATTTAGAAAACAACGAGCATAAGTAAAGTGTTACAGTTATTGCAATATTAAAACACTCTGTGTCATCTGTAAAAGAAGGATTGTTAACTTACCCATAATTGGTAAATTGTGGTGGGAAACTAATTCAGAAAAAGAGGATGATCAGTTATTAGTATACTCATCACATCATGAATAAGTGGATGGAAGGCATGATTTTAGCATTCTTTGATTAAATTAACTTCGTCCAGTCAATAAAGTATTAAATGATAATCAGTCTAGTAAATTAGAGCAATTGAGAGTTCGAATTTTTGTTATCTATTTTGTTGAATCATGACAGATATATTTTTGTGGAGGAACCGATGCAAGTTCTAGTCTACAAGTAAAGTAATTAAAATATAAACCACTTCTCATGGCACAGGATCTTATATGGGAATTCTCTAGAAATTTCAGTTGTTATTAAGGCATATCCGATATAGTTGTGACACAAATCGGACAGAAAAGTAGTTTAAATCCATAATACTTTAGACCAATCGAATATCTGAGTTAAATTGGATTTGTTATTACCGACTGACTCCGGAAAACATTCAAAGTTACAAAGCTCTGAGGTCAAGATTGATAATGTTAAGAAGGGATTTGACCTTACATAAAGTGGGAAATTATTTCAAGGAAGTATCATTGGCTATGAAGTAAATTATTATATCAAGCATGTAGGCGATCAGCAACATCCGCGTGTGAAAGATTGAATCCTTGTTATAATTCATCATAACATTTTTATACATTCCTTGCATAACTGGGAAGTTGAGCTGCCAAAGTTCTTACAAACAAGAGTTGACCTGAAATATAAAAAGGGATATATTCCACAGTTAGAAACCTGTGCAGATTTTTTTTTTTTTTGTCAAGTGTGGAGTAGTAAAAGTTATATGGAGCCGGAAGATAAATTACAAATATTTGACCCTATCTTATTCCTATTGCTATAAGTTTCGAGGACGAAACTTTCTTAAGGAGGGTAGAATGTAACATCCCGAAATTTTTATTATTTATTTCTTTTCCTAATAAATATTTTATTCTCAGCCATGAGTTAATGCTGGATGTTTGGGATTAATAACTATAAGGTTCGGCGTACTTTAATCATGAATTAGTGTGGCAATGCAAATTTTAATTTATATATCTATATAAATTATTTATTGTTTTTCTTTGATGATTAAGTGAGAAATTTGTGTTAATAAATAACCACAAGTATATGAGATGTAAATATATCAATGATGCATGTAGGGGATAACCATGTATATGCAAGGTGTCACATATTCAAATACTTGAAAATACTTATACATGGTATATACTTACCCCCACCAACCATACCCTTCATTTAATCAAAATACTTGGTAATTGGAAAATTTTCTATTTGGAAGGGGTTAGGTGTGCATGGAGGAATGAGGTGTAGGGCTAGGATCATCTTGATCCTAGCTTTGGCCAAGTGGCAAGTCAATGGAGGGGTGTTTTGTAATGACTTGTTTAGTGGAGGGCCTCTATGTAAAACTTCATTTCCCTTACGTGAGATCTGAGAAGAAAATTTCTCTCCTCTCTGTAAAAGAAGAAGAACACTTCCTCTCCCAAAACCAAACCCTAGATCCACACCTCTCTTCCTCTTCCACACAAAAATCTCTCCCTCACTCCCTTTCACCTCCCAGCCGAAGCCAGGAGGGGGCGGCAGCAACCGCGCGCCACCAGCGCGCGGCCGCGCACAGTCGCGCGCACAGCCGCGCGGGGCCGCGCGAGGGCGGCGCCGGCCGCGCGGGCGGCGTCCCAGGCCGCGCATGGGCCTGGTTAGGGGGGGATCTTGGTTGACTAGAGAAGTGAAGGGAAATCCAGATTTGAAAGTGGTTTTGCAAAGGAAAATCAAAGCCCTAAATTCTGAAATTTGTTCCTAAAAACCCCCAATTTCCAGAGGCAAAGATTTGGTGAAGGTAAATTTATACTCCACTAGTTCTTCTCATGTTATGATCTATTGCATGACTAAGAATTTGCCTATGTCTCTTACTAGGGTTTGAGTGAAAAGTTTGAGCAAGGAGCAAGTGGGAATCCATCTCCTAGGTGAGTAAATTATCATACTCACTATGCTTACATAGGTCATGAAATTAAATAAAGTAATTATCATAATGAAATTAGGAGGAATTTGGGGAAAATATTCATGAATAATGTAAGGTAATGTGTAAATTAGTTTTCTTTTATGGGTTGGTGGCATGCTTGTTCTCTTTTTACTAGAGGATGGTGATATAAGTGGTATATGCTATGCATTAGTAACAATTTGAACTATGTAAGGTAACATATGTGAAGTACATGGTAATGGGTGATTACTTCCTAAGTCCTTCTAAAATGAATTGGGGTTGGGTATTGGACTCCATGAAAAAGTATTAATTAGAAATATATTATTGTGTTAGAAAGCGTGACATAGCCATAATAATCTTGTTGGTATAATTTCAAGGGTAAGAGGCTAGCAATACGTAATTACCAAATAAGTATCCCCTACGAGAACATTGTAATTTACTTGATGTTTAACTAAGAGTTAAATTATGTGATGTTGTTGCTACTATTAAATAGGGGGATTAGCATGTCGGTGTCCGACGTGATTATTCGGAAAGGAAACACGAAGCGGTGCTCGGTACAAACCCTTGTAGAACGCTCAACTTGAAGGTGAGTGGGGTTTCTAAATAAATTTGGACCGCTTTATACTAAATTGCAAATATGTTAGTAATTTGTTGATTTAGCTTTTTGCCAAATTTCATATGCGGCTTGCATTTCGAAGTATAGTTCACAATGGCATTGACATGCATGTTACGGAATAGAATTCATTATGGGTGACATGAATGTGATTAGTGTATGTTATTTGATTTTGTACATATATGTATATGTGATATGTTTGGTTAAGACAAGGATACTAATTTTGCATAAGAATACATGGTAATAGGCAAGTACTCATTTAGAGTATCACCCCATATATATATAAAATGATGTGCTTTGTACATGAATCTTATGGAACTGGATGCGTTGGTTATTGTATTGTTACTATGATATTGGGTAAACCCCAAGCACATGCCTTCTTCTTATTGTTGCACATCATTTCGGGCATGACATGTAAGCTAGTTTTATATTGCTTGTATGAATATTATAACTTAAGTTTGCATGATGCATTATATAAGAGGAGGAAGGGGCCGGGCGGGAGCCAGTAGGAGGGGAAGACGGGGATTTGACAAAAACATATACATATATATATTGGAGGAAGGGGCCGTGCGAGAACCGGTAGGAGGGGGGAAGACGGGGTTATTGTTGTATATACATGATATATATATCATATTGGGAGGAAGGGACCCGTATGGCACGGGCGGAGTGCGAAGACGGTGCTATGATATACATTTAATTGCATCCTTACAAATGATTGAAAATGAATGGCTATGTGTGACAGATATGTATGTGTGTGTGCGCGACACTATCGGTATGTTAGATGTGTTATTGTATATGATAGTGAATACATCTGATACTGGTCATGTGTACAGTTATCAGTATTAATTGATTATTAACTGGAAGTAAATGAAAATCGAATAGGAGCATTCGGTATCACATACTTTATGTGCCACACTCATCTTATTTTCATGTATCATGAATAATATACATTATTAATGCCATGCTACAATTATGTATATGAAATTTGACTCCACTCACTGAGCTGTCGAGCTCACCCCCCTATAGCTTCATGATTTTTTTCAGGGCAAGCCAGGGATAAATAGCAGCTAAAGGCAAGAGTAGAGCACTGAAAGGGTGCACAACATTCATTGTGTGGGCCTATCAAGCTTCCATATCGACTTGTAATTAAGTAACGTGGTTATATTCATGTACATGGAGATGATGTATATATGTAGATTTGTGTATGAACTCTTAATGGGTATTATCTTGGGTTGGATTATGTTAGACGGTGACACTAAGGAGATTATCCCTAAGTAAGTCCTTAAATTGTTATCTTGTGTAGTATCCCTATAATAAACGTGTGAGAATTTAAGTAGGCGAGGTCAAGCCGAAATTGTGATATATACTACTGCATGGGATGTTTGTATATACATATACGATTGATGAGAAATTTGGAATTGTATGTATCTATGTATCAGAGTAAACTTCGTATTTTCAAAGGAAGTGCTGCCGAAAATTTTAAGAAATTTGGAGATCATTATGATAATCTGTGGATCAAATTAATGTTTATGTATATGAAAATATAATGAAAACTGGGACCGTTACACACATGATCTCGACTTAGCCAACAGACGAAATCAGTTCCTCACAAATGAATCGCCAGCACACGTACAATTGATTCCACTGATCATACCAGATCCAAATTGACATCCCCTAAGGCAACGCTCTCCAAACTCCAATATCAATTGTAAGATTTCAAACTTCAGCTCAGTTATCCAAACAGAATGCACCATACATGCCTTCTCATCTCACTTCACCGAAGAGAAACACACATATGAGCCGACCAACGAACGTGTCTACAACTCAGTAACTAAATGACCTCAAGAAGAACCCATCATGGGCCAACACTGACTCTCCAACTGACTGGCTCTCTCCAGTCCAAATGTCTTCAAGACGGTCCAACTAAATCTAAGTAGAGCACACCAAATACCAACATCGACTCAATAAACTGGATGCATATTCTCTCTGGAAGATCAAATGTTCATCAAGATCACAACACTTCACCTCTATGTGAAGCCTAACTCTTTACCTCTACGTGAAGTCCAAATCAGCTTCGCGAGAACCCAAATACATCAAATAGCTTCATACGGGTTGCATCACCAAACAGCTGCGCCATTACGGCTGCCTACGTTCCTCGCCAAATGGATCAAGCCAATTGTAGTTCATTAAACGAGCTCCAACGAGCTGAAGCAACTGTAATTAAATCTTTAGCAGTGAATCGAACCGGCTGAGTCATATGAACCTCCTTACTACTATCATGGAGAACAACGATCTTCAATTTGAGCTTGTCGCGGTCACCAACTTGAGATTCATACTTCTTCACCCACCTTCATGGATTTATCTTGGTTCCAATGGTTGCAGATAATTTGACATTCTCATCAATATTTTCAACCTGTTTAGCATCAAACCTGACTATATGATCTCCACCCAGTGTCACATTCGGTGAAGTCCTTACTGATACCGAACCAACTAGAGTTGGAGTAGTATCAACCTCCATCCGCTGTGATACATCCTTGGTCTTTATCCTTTCCGCCTGCTAAGAGATAGTAGACTTCAACAATGAAGTCTCATCAAATGTGATATGCTGACTCAATACAATCTTCTTGTTTTTGGGGTCCTATAACTTGTAGCCTTTCATATTTATTTTAACACCCAAAAACACAATTTTTTTTTTGCTCACGGATTTACCTTGTCATCTTTGGCACAAAAATAGGCTGGACTTTCAAATACCCGCAGCAAATCATAATCTTGAGCAGCTTTCCCGACCAAACTTCCAGAGGAGTTTTACCTCCTATTGCAGTTGATGACAATCTATTTATAAGATAGCTAGTGTATACAATCACCTCAACCTAAAATAATTTATCTAATCGTGCATTAGATAACAAACACCGAGCCTTCTCCAGTAAGGAACGGTTTGTTTTCTTAGCCAATCCATGTATTCTATCTGTGAAGTGAGTACGAATACAAATGTTCTGACAAATTATAGGAATTGATTTTTGTATCTTTCAACATTACCAATTTGTAGCTCCTTAATCTTCCTACCAGTCTGTTTCTCTATGATATCCTTTCACATCACAGCATACTTAGGGCTCCAAATCTTTGACTCATGGGATATGTCCAACAATGCCTAGATAAATTATCAATAAAAGAGATAAAGTATCTATGACATTCAAGTGATGCAGTATGGCATGTCCCCAAATACTGACGTGAACACCATCAAGAAGACCTTCCGAGTGGTGAGTAGTGGTGCTGAATTTCACCTTCGTCTTCTTGTCAGAACCCCGTGTTCACCCAATTCCATGTTGCAGGTAGACGCACCTTCTAATGATCCCTTCTTTGCTGGCGCTTGCAAAGACTTTTCTCCTCCGTGTCCGAGCCTCATTTGTCAGACCTGTGTACAAACATTATCTGAAGAAATAGAAGTCTCCACCTGACCTGTAACTGTACTATCCTTCAAGTAGTAGGATTATTCCAGCGGACGTCCTTCATGACCACCATTGAACCTTTGGTTATCTTGAGAACACCATCTTGTATAGATACCATAAGACCTAACGTTTCCAAAGCACCAACTGAGATAAGATTCCTTTTTAAGTTGAGGTACATAACTCACTTCCTTCAATACTCGTACTATCACATCAAACATCTTGAAATAGACTGTACCTATCCCTTCCACTTTAAATGGATGACCATCACCTATGACAGCGAAACATCCATCTAACTTCTCAAAGTTAGAAAACCAAACCCTGTTCGGGCACAAATGATAGGTAGCTCCTGTATCTAAGATCCACTTAGAATTACCCGAGTAACCAACAGTAGGAGTAGAAATGAAGAAAGAAAATACCAATGAGTCTGAGTTTGATCCATCCGCCTATAAAGTACTGGCTTGAGTACTGACCACCTGTATGAGATTTGTCTCGGTCTTTGACTCTTTCTTCTTACCTTTGGCCTTTGGACAATCAATCTTCCAGTGCCCTAACTCTTTGCATAAGGCGCACTGATTTTTCTTCATATCTCTAAAATTTTATCTGGACTTTGATATCTCATGATCACTTCTGCCCTTCTGATTGGAACTCCTGCCTCTTACCGTCAACATCTCTGCTAATGTATCTTTGAAAGAGGACCGCCTGTCCTACCTCCTTACTTCATAGTTTACAGGAGCAGCAGACACCTCATTGTAGTTAAGTGTTTGTCTACCATTGATCAAGGTAATAGAAAATATCTCACTGTCTTCTTCAGGAAGAGAATTAATATATTCACTGCCTTATCCTCTTCATCGATCTTCACATCCATATTAACTAAATGTATAAGAAGCTTTGTGTAGCTATTCATGTGTTCGTCAATGGAGAGACAACTCTTCATCTGGAAGCGATAAAGCTTCCTTTTTAACTGCAACCACGATTCGATACTTTTTGTCAGATACCTTTCTCCAGGACCTCCCACTACCACATGATACTTGTGTCTTGAGTCAAGCAAGACCTTATCAAGCCACACGTCATTCGATTCATCTTGTCCCAATCCTCTTCAGAAGTAGAATCGCCCTTTTTCTCCAACCGTAGACTGTCTTCGAGGTTTGATGCCGTCAATGCATCCATCATCTTACATCTCCACATACCAAAGTTATTCTTGTCATTAAATTTTACCACATCAATCTTCAATGGATATGGATTCATAGTTTTCGCCATAGCTGTACTATCTCCAGCCATCTTCTCAATTGATTCCTTAAAACGATGCGAAAAATAAATGGAGTTAGATCAAAAAACTAGATAAAGATAAGATCTTTACCTCAAAGTGAAACCCTAGAAGAGTTTAGAAAGCGATCTACTCCACCAAATTTGATTCATTGAGCAATCCAAATGATGTTCTGAGATCTACACATGATTCCACAAACAGTCCCAATGCTGCTCCAAGATTGACATACGATCTCCGTCAGAAAGCCACCAATGCTCTTGGAACCGACACACGATCCCACGAAGAACCTGGGATGCTTTGATACCACTTGTTGGTCTCGCGCTATCCTTGGCAACAATCAATTGAGGAACCCCAAACAGATAGAGAGATGTCGCAGAGTAGTACCCAAAAGATAAGAACAAAAACTAACGAGAGAGAAAGCAAACACAATATTTAACGAGTTTCTATAATTTGCCTTTGTCCTCGGGACAAGGGGAGAGAGATATTATTGATGCAATAATCAATTACAAGTTTCTTTGAGGATTTGAGTGGGATTTTCAAGGGAATACCAAGGGGATACGAGTCATGAGGGCTCTACCCCAATATTTATAGTTGTATAACAAAATACACCCGATGGTGTTCGGAATGATGTATGCTTTTCATCAATCATGACATAGTGATGAGCTAAAGAAATTTATTTTTAGGATAGGTTATATTAAGATCGCGAAAATCAATAAAGACTCGGATCTTTCTATTCTTTTTAAGGACGTGCATAATGTTAGCAACCAGTCTGGGTGTTGTTCCTCTCGAATGAAGCCACATGTGATGAGTTTTTAGACCTCAGCATCGATTGCCTCCATAACATCAAGTCGGAAGCATTGTTGATGTTTTTTGATCGGCTTGGCATCCTATTTGATGTTGAGAAGATGCATAGCCACCTGAGCATCGAGACCAGGCATGTCTTCATAGCTCCAAGTAAAGACATCTATATATTCTTTTATCAGGGATATATGGTCTTGCCAAACTTTCACTTATAGAGACAAGTTTCGGTGTGTTTGTTCACCAAAATCAATTTGGATTACTTTATCTTCTGTAGGAGGGTCACATTGTTCAAAACACTTCTCCCCTTGAAGATCAAGTTGTTGAGCCCATGTATCGGTGTCGAATGGCGCAATGTCCTCTTTTGATTCTATCTGACCGATTGCTGTCATGTTAACGAAGAGTTTCTTAAAGGCAAACCCCAACTTATGTCAGATTCCCATTTCGATGAGTCTAAAGAATCTGATGGTAGAGACTTTTCAGACTCTGAATCAGATCTAACAGATGGAGTAATGCACCTTAACCCCCTGCGAGTCTGATCGTAGTAATTGACATGCTTTTCCTTTGGTATGAAAGGTTGTAGAGGGATGCGCCATTCCTTTCCAAAATTCAGGCCTTCACCACGACGTAAGTTGTATCTCATTTCTTTCATCATACGGTGCGCCGACCGTGCATAGTGAAAGAACTATGGGGACTCCAAGTCTGCATCGAATCGTTATATGTAGTAATCTAATATCGGGTTGTAGTAATCTAATATCGGGTTTTTTCAAAATATGATCGACACTTGGTCCTTCTTAGAAGATAGAACTACAAATACAGACCCATCATTCTCCTCTATATGCATGCATGTCGTTAACATAGGCAGGGGCATATGTAGAGGACTCATGTTAACAGGACTATTTACATCATCGCAGCATAAAGAATAATTGAAATTAATATTTTCATTAAGGATCCATTCGTCACCATTGTTGGTGGAATTATTACAATCAGGATCATTTAGATATTCTATAATTGGTTCCTCATCAAAAGAAACCTCTGGATCTTCTCCTAATTCTGAGTCCTTTTCATTGTTGCTATCGATGTCGTTAGGCAACGATTTTTTCACCACTTTACCGTTTTCTCTATAAAGTAGAGAATTAGTGAAGTAGTTCTCTACCCCTTTAAACGGTTACATTTCAGCGAACATTATTCTAACCATCACCCTATCATCCATATATTTGAAGCATTGATGGACTGTCGAAAGTATAATCCAGTTAATATGGATCCAAAGTCGTCCAAGCAAGAGGTTGTAGGACGTGTCAACGTCAATGATGTAGCACGTCACTTCTAATTTCAGATCTCCAATTTAACACCGGAGACGAATCTTACTCAAAGGATGACTACTCCTGGCGTTGAAGCCATATATGATCGTAGTCGTGGTTGACGACCTGCTCAATGGGATGCCAAAAAAATAAAGAAGTCTCTTGGGGATAATGCTCAGAGCAGAACCTAGATCGACTTGTATTCTCTCAATGTATGTGGATCCAATATACCCTATATAATACAAGGGCCTGTCATATTGGTTATCCTTGAGGAGCATGTCTTCACGAGTAAAGGCGATGCATGATACTTGCTATTGTACCAGATGAAATTGGGGGCATGAAACTGAAGGTTCACCTAGAGGGGGGGTGAATAGGTGAAGGCTAATTTAATGGTCACTTAATGCCAAATGATGCGGAAGCTAAAAATAATTATGACCAAATAAAACTTTTACACTAAACACCACGTATAACACAAGAGTGTTGCCGAATTCCCGTGAAGGGCTCTGGACAAACTCCTCTAAATTCCCCTTGAATGGGTTGAGGTGTCGCGTTGGCTCTCTTGGTTGAATACAAGTGTTAGCAAACAACCCAAGCAAGTATATCAAATAAGCACACAATATATATCAAGCATGTAAAGGTAAACACAATAGAAGCATGCAAGATATAAACAAGAGACAAAGAGAGAGAGAGTGAGCAATCGCAAACACAAGGGATTTGTTTCGAGGTTCGAGCACCCTTGCTCTACATCCCCGCCTTCGACACACGAAGGATTTCCACTATGATTGATCCCAATGGATCACCCGGTGCCGCAACACCTACAACTCTCGGACTCCCTAGTCCGTACACACCACAAGCCCACCGGCTCGCCGAGTCCGCACCTCAAACAAGAGTTCGCACCCGAACTCGAAACACCGAGTCCTCATTAGGATCCGAAACAATGCGAACACAACCGTCCGCCTTCTCAAAGAACAAAGTAGAACTTTGGTGACCACAACTCTTGATCACCTAAAATCCTCTCACAACAAATCCCTATAGGTAGATATAGTAATGGATAGCTCAAGTGTTTGTGTGAGAAAACTAGGAAAGAGATGGTGGAGAAAAACTCAAGAAATTCTCTTTTAACACTCTTTGATAAACTCTCCTTTTAATTGGAAGTATTTGCTCTCAAATATGTGGAGAAAACTCTTTTAAATAGATGATAAAAACTAGCCCAAAGCTCTCCTAAAATCTTGTTGTAAAACAATGACCAAACCCCCAAATTTATAGGCTGTCAAAAACTAGCCGTTGGGGTTAACGGTCAAGAATCCGACCGTTGGAGCCTCCGGTCAACCGCCGCGATCGACCCAAAAGAACAGAGATCACTGCTCTCAGTTCCGGTCGACAGGGTCGGCAGATCGGCCATCTGCCAGGTCAAGGCGTGCACGTCCGTGCACGTCGGTCGACCGCCCGGTCGACCGACTTCAGAGTTAGTCGACTAGTAAGGTAGTAAGTCGATTAGCTGAAGCCTGAAAACAGTTTTTCTGGGATTAAAAAGTTTGTCTTTTTGGCTCAAATAAAATCCCATAAAATACTTAAAAATCTACAAAAATAGTTTTACCAATATACTTTGATAAACAAACATGCTTGCACAAAATCAAGGCATGTTATAAAGGATTTGGACTATTTTTGTAATATGAAAATATTGGCTCAATTGAAAACTTGTATTTTCCAAAATCTTATTTTTCCAAAACTCCTTTAAATAAAAACTAGATATTTTGAACTCATTAAAGTATAGTGTGTATGGATATGATCCACTACACAAATAAGATGAAATATCTAAGTTTTTGGCATTAAACTCTAAACTTGGTTTTGGATTAAAACATGTATATAAAAAAACACCAAAAACCAAAGTGTATTTCCAAAATGAAAGTCTTTTCTAAACTGAAAATTCTTTTATGAAAAGACAACTAAATCAAGAGTGTGTATGTGATATATACTTGAGCAATCCACCAACTACTCTATCCTTTACATTTTATCTAAAAACAAAAATCTTCTAAAAACTAAATCTTATACCTAGACACAAGTCTTGATCTTGAAGTCTTCCCTTGAAGTCTTCTCATCATCTTGACTTGGTCCAAAACCGATCCCATGAGCTCGACTCCTCTTGAGTACTTGATGTGGTCTTGATGCGTAGGCTCGTGAATCAACCGGTGCTAGCTCCAAAATATGACTTTAAATCCTTTGTTGAAGCTCCACACCTACTAAGATCTTGATCATAAATCTATCACTAATTAAACACAAGATCATTAGTAAACATAACTACATGAGTTGATCATCATCAAAACTAGAGTGATGGGCCTTTGGGCCAACAATCTCCTACTTTTTGATGATGACAAAACTCATGAAGTTATATATGCATGGATTAAAGTAAAGCTTCAAAGAAGCTCCCCCTTAACTCATGCATAACACATAAACAAAATAATATGGAAATGAAGCACATGACATGTATGCAAATCAAGGAGATAAAACAAAAATCAAATTCTTTTTCTCCTATTTGTAAAACAAAATATATATGCATAAACATAAATCCTTTAATAAAAACATGCATATATAGCAAACACCTCTCCCCCTTTTTGTCAATCATCAACAAAGGGTTTAAGGTAAAAACAAAATCATCAAATCTAGCTCCCCCTTTTTGTCATAAACAAAGAGATCAATAAGGGGTCAAACATACCAATAAAGGGTTATATGCGATATACATTCATGAAGAGGAAGACGTTAATTTAGCTCCCCTACACATATGCATTACATGAAGAAGGGATGACAAACCCCAATTCACATAACACATATTATGTAATGCGTAAGAGGAGATGTGAAGCTCCCCCTACACACGTGTACCACATAAAGAAGAGTTTGTCAAGCTCTTCAATACACAATACACTCAACATGAATCTATATGAAGAAGAGATGTTAAGCTCTCCTTACATATAGGCAATACAACTCAAAAAATGTTTTTTTTTAATTTTTCTTAAACAAATTTTTAAAGGTATCAGAGCTTTAGTAAAACAAACAAATTTTAAGATACCAAATTGAAAATAATCATTATTGTAAATCATATTGATACCAATTGAAATTTAACAAATATGAAGTTGAAACATATTGATACCAATTGTAAACATAATGATCAAAAATTTTTATTTTTCATCATAAACTTTGTGCTTTTAAAAATGTGAACCAATTGTAAGTTAAGCACATGAAAATCATATATATGTATGAAATGAGTATACCAATTGACATTGATACATACATATATAAGCAAACAACATATGAGTATATATAAAAATTATCAATTTAGATACCAATTGAAAGAATCCAATGATACCAATTGACATAACAATAAGATCAAGTGTATAACTCATAACCTACTACCCTTCATATGCTCAAGATAGAAGATTTTCAATGAAGCATACAAGGCATAATCGCCCGTCCATCCTCCCATAGATGGTAGGGGTTTTCAAAATAGATTTGAAAATTAAGCTTTATTTGGAAAAACTCTACCAAATGAAGAACTATTAACTAGTTAAAATAATTTTTGAAAAACTAGTTAAAGATCCTTCAAAACATGAAATCAAAGCATATATATTTCATGAATCATACCAAATACAAGAATTAACACTTGATCTATGAAGCTCAAAAATATGTTCATGAATCAAAGTCATGACAAAAGAAATAAAGTGTGAGTGTTCAAAAGTCATGTAAATAGCATTTTCATGAAAATAGACATTGAAGCTCAAAAAGATCATAAGTCACATTTTAATAATGAAAAATCATTTTTCATTAAAACACTAATCTTCATGGTGTATGTATGATTTATCCAAAACTAACAATACACATATATATCCCAAACATAAAAGAGTCTATTAAAGGTATTTGCATGAAGGCAAGAGGCTCAAAAATGATATACATGTATATTTATTAGATTTGAATTAAAAATACATATACATGAAGTAAAATCATAAAATTTGGCAAAGCATGTATAAATGAGAGAATCATCAAAACTAGTCTATACATGTGCATATAGAGGGTACAAATGAGCATGAAGTGCAAACATATATAAGTCAAGTGTAACTCACTGTTTGTACATGTATAAATCTAAGTTTTAATAAAAACTACATTTAAACAAGTATTTACAACATGAAGCACAAAAACAAATAAAACATGATCATGCTAAAAATATCATGAATGAACAAGCATGAACATAAATAAAATAGGAGTTTAGAGATTGTTACCAACTCCAAAGCTCCAATCATGGTGGTTGACCCACCAAAACTCCTTGATAGCGATGCATCAAAAAGTGTGTCCGTCATATCCATTTGCATCCACCATCAAGGCACCAAGTCTCTCACGTCTTGAGAGATCCCTCACCTACATCAAAAACATGGGGTGGGGGTTTTGGTACCCATTTTTTCTTGGGTCCTTGGGGGTTAGCTTTGTAAGGCACCCAAAAATTTTTATTATTAGCAAAATTAAAATGATGCAACTTGTCAAAACAAAATTTGTTAAATGACCTTTGCGGCCACAATGTGTACATGTGTACACTTTAGGATGCTTATGTGTAGGAGTGTGATCATGACATGTAACATAAGCATATGCATGATGATGTTGTGCATGAATGTGTGGAGTTTGTTTCTTTGAAAACATTGACTCCAATCTAAAATGGTTAAATGCACAAGAGTTCAAAGTTGAACTCAAACAATCCATTTTATTTTTGAAAACTTTTATCTCATTTGTGGTGGCATGTAAAGCATGATGAGATAAAGAATCATTTTTCTTTTTCTTTTTCGAAACAAATTCTTTTTCTTTTTCACAAATCTTTCTTTTTAAAGAATTATTTTCTTGAAAAACAACTTCCTTTTGTTTTTCCACCAAATCAATTTTATCCTTCAAAATAGTGTTCCCTTCACACAAATCATTTAATTTAGACATAAGGGAAACATTTTCATTTTCAAAACATTATTTTCTTTTTCTAAGCTTGCAATCTTAGTTCTAAATGAATCTTGTTCTATATGCATGCGATCAATTTTTTTTTCAAATTTTTATTATCTTTCTAAATCATGTCATATTTCTCAAGTAAGAGTTGACAAAAAGTGGTAAGCTCATCATATGACATGTCCTCATCCTCGGATTCGGTAGTTACCTCAAGGGGGTTATCCCCTTGGACCATGTAGCACACGTTGGAGATGTCGCTTCCAACATCCGAATCGCTCCCCGCATAGTATTGATCTTTTTCGCCAAGAGAAATGAGGGTATTCCATACTACAAAAGCCGAATCAAAGTTAGAAACTCTAGATAAATAAACATCATCTAGGGTAGACTTTAAAGCATTAAGGGCTTTTGCATTAGCCTCAATATTCTTACCATATAAACAATAATCATTATTAGTGATGGCAAGATAAACATGATAACCTAGGGCTTTGAGGTACAAGGACATCTTCACCTTCCATATATGGATGTTAAGAATATCAAAAGTGGGAGGTGACATGAAATCCATGGTGTGTGTACAAAATATTGTGATTAGCCTAAAATGAGGATCTTTTACTCTAGGTTGTAAGACCTAAAATCAGAGCACTTGGCTCTGATACCAATTGAAGGTTCACCTAGAGGGGGGTGAATAGGTGAAGGCTAATCTAATGGTCACTTAATGCCAAATGATGCGGAAGCTAAAAACAATTATGACCAAATAAAACTTTTACACTAAACACCACTTATAACACAAGAGTGTTGCCGAATTTCCCGTGAAGGGCCTGGACAAACTCCTCTAAATTCCCCTTGAATGGGTTGAGGTGCCGCATTGGCTCTCTTGATTGAATACAAGTGTTAGCAAACAACCCAAGCAAGTATATCAAATAAGCACACAATATATATCAAGCATGTAAAGATAAACACAATAGAAGCATGCAAGATATAAACAAGAGACAAAGAGAGAGAGTGAGCAATCGCAAACACAAGGGATTTGTTTCGAGGTTCGAGCACCCTTGCTCTACATCCCCGCCTTCGACACACGAAGGATTTCCACTATGATCGATCCCAATGGATCACCCGGTGCCACAACACCTACAACTCTCGGACTCCCTAGTCCGTACACACCGCAAGCCCATCGGCTCGCCGAGGCCGCACCTCAAACAAGAGTTCGCACCCGAACCCGAAACACCGAGTCCTCACTAGGATCCGAAACATTGCGAACACAACCGTCCGCCTTCTCAAAGAACAAAGTAGAACTTTGGTGACCACAACTCTTGGTCACCTAAAATCCTCTCACAACAAATCCTATAGTAGATATAACAATGGATAGCTCAAGTGTTTGTATGAGAAAACTAGGAAAGAGATGGTGGAGGAAAACTCAAGAAATTCTCTTTTAACACTCTTTGATAAACTCTCCTTTTAATTGGAAGTATTTGCTCTCAAATATGTGGAGAAAACTCTTTTAAACAGATGAGAAAAACTAGCCCAAAGCTCTCTTAAAATCTTGTTGTAAAATAATGACCAAACCCCCAAATTTATAGGCTGTCAAAAACTAGCCGTGGGGGTTCTGTCAGACCTGTCGGTCGACCGCCAACGGTCAAGAATCCGACCGTTGGAGCCTCCGGTCGACCGCCGCGGTCGACCCAAAAGAACAGAGAGCACTGCTCTCAGTTCCGGTCGACAGGGTCGGCAGACCGGCCATCTGCCAGGTCAAGGCGTGCACGTCCATGCACGTCGGTCGACCGCCCGGTCGGCCGACTTCAGAGTTAGTCGACTAGTAAGGTAGTAAGTCGACTAGCTGAAGCCTGAAAACAGTTTTTCTGGGATTAAAAAGTTTGTCTTTTTGGCTCAAATAAAATCCCATAAAATACTTAAAAATCTATAAAAATAGTTTTACCAATATATTTTGATAAACAAACATGCTTGCACAAAATCAAGGCATGTTATAAAGGATTTGGACTATTTTTGTAATATGAAAATATTGGCTCAATTGAAAACTTGTATTTTCAAAATCTTGTTTTTCCAAAACTCCTTTAAATAAAAACTAGATATTTTGAACTCATTAAAGCATAGTGTGTATGGATATGATCCACTACACAAATAAGATGAAATATCTAAGTTTTTGGCATTAAGCTCTAAACTTGGTTTTGAATTAAAACATGTATATAAGAAAATACCAAAAATCAAAGTGTATTTCCAAAATGAAAGTCTTTTCTAAACTGAAAATTCTTTTATGAAAAGACAACTAAATCAAGAGTGTGTATGTGATATATACTTGAGCAATCCACCAACTACTCTATCCTTTACATTTTATCTAAAAACAAAAATCTTCTAAAAACTAAATCTTATACCTAGACACAAGTCTTGATCTTGAAGTCTTCCCTTGAAGTCTTCTCATCATCTTGACTTGGTCCAAAACCGATCCCACGAGCTCGACTCCTCTTGAGTACTTGATGTGGTCTTGATGCATAAGCTCGTGAATCAACCGGTGCTAGCTCCAAAATATGACTTTAAATCCTTTGTTGAAGCTCCACACCTACTAAAATCTTGATCATAAATCTATCACTAATTAAACACAAGATCATTAGTAAACATAACTACATGAGTTGATCATCATCAAAACTAGAGTGATGGGCCTTTGGGCCAACAGAAACCCCATCCTCTTTTATAGGGGTTGGTACTTGTGTCAGAAATGATTCTGAATCTGTAAGTGCGTCCCTAAGTGCCTCTCTCATTTTCTTTGAGAGGTGAAGTAACTCGTATAGGGTAATACAGGCTTGAATATTGGCTAATTGTGCCAATATTCAAAGAGAAAAGGAGCGTTGAGTCCTCTGGAAGGATTCTTCTTCAAGGATTCATCAAAGTGAATCTCCTTCTGCTTTTCTTTGTCCTTAAGTACTAGGACATGGACAGGTGCAGCGGTTCTCAATGTCGTTAGTGGGGGTGCTCCGTCGGGTGCCTAGTTGTACTGTCACAAGTACTGTTTATCAGAACGTGTGCCCACCGGCTGCGAGGTGGCGGGCTGTGTTGCTAAGGCAAGCTTCTCTCCTTCTGAGTCACTGAGAGAGGCTATAGTCACAGTCATCATCTGTTGTGAGAGAGACGACATTGCATGACTTGCTTTTGAGCTCGGGCTTGCTAGTTTCTTATTATTCATCTTGGACAATATCTGGGTGAACCCTCATGATCTCTCCAGATTCTATCATCGTTGAAATGAGACCCTTAGCTTTCTGCTTTTCAGCTATTGGGTTGATGATATCTAATTTGGCTTGAGGGAGTGGGATCAATCCATCTTGAACAGTCATCTTGGAAGGTCTCAAATTTAAGAGTCACCATGTTGGGGCGACTTTTTTTGTTTTGACTTGAGAGTCAAAACTCCAGCATCTGCCAATGCTTGAACTTTGTCCTTGAGGACAAAGCATCTGCGGGTAGGGTGATGCACCATCCTATGAAAAAGGCAGTAGTTAGGATCACTTATACGCCCTACTTCATTAGGTCACCGAACTTCAGATAACTTGAGCTTGTTACCCTTATGAAGCAAGAAGAAGATTATCGCCACCTATTCGTCTTTGAAGGAATACACCTTTGGCGTGAATTTGAATTCTTGATTGCCATTGGTGCTGCTCTTCTGCTTTAGATGAGCAGCCCCTGATAGCTCAACTACCATGGTTTTCTTCCCCTTTGGTTGGGAAGATTGGGTTGCATTACACCCCTTAGTGTTGACTCCACATTTGTTCTTGGGCACTGAGAGTTCAAACTTTTTCGCCGGTTCTCGACTATCTCAGCTTGTTTCACAAGCTCCTTTCATGTATGGGCTTTGACAGCTCCCATATGTATTTTCACTCTGTCAAGAAAATTATGTCGGCATGTCTTGAGTAACGTGGGCTATGGCATGCCAGTGGGGTACATAAGAGAATGGTTAGAAACCTCTCAATGTATTCCCGCACAGATTCTTCTCCTTTCTGGACCATTGAGAGGAGCTTATCCATAGTCACCTCAGTGTCGTCCTCGTAGAATCGAGAGAGGAACCGAGTTTCTATGTCAATCTAAGAATTAATGGAGCTGCTGGGCAGGCTCCTAAACCAATCAAGGCTACCCTCTTAAGGGTGAATGAATAGTTTGGCTATGATGGCATCGTTATCTATTACCGGTTTGAGATCAAAAGTAATAGATATGCTGGTTGGATGAGATCTTATCATCGTACTTGTGCAATGTAGGTGGCCTGAACTTTGGTGGGTATGGCACAAAATCCCATTCCAACATGTAAGGACAAGTCATCTCTACCTTCTTCAGTTCATCCCTCTGGGCTAGTGATGCAACCTAAGCTTGGATGCTTTTAATGACCTCGGCATCAATTGAGGAGGTTTCCTTCAACTTCTCAGTCTCAGGATGTTTATCATTATTATGCTCCTCTTCATCATAATTGCTGCTGGTGTCATTGGTGTTCTGGTTGACCAAGAGTTGAGCTAACATCCGCTAGATGTTGTCCAAATCTTCCTGCTAAGCTTTGAAAGTCTGCTCTTGTGCCTCCATTCATCAATGGAGATCATCATTATTGTTGTCAGTCATATTAGCAAATACAAGCCCCGTTCGCACTGAGCTGATGGTAGCTGAAGAAGCGTATCCACTGGCCTCCTCCTCATCATTAGACCATTGGAAAAGGTTTCTCAATGGTGCAGGTGACACAGCTCCAGTTGATGAAGAAGGTTGTGAGTAGTTGTTGATGTTACTACCCTAAAGCGAGTACCTTGAAAGGCACCATCTTAGTCCACCAGAACCTGACTTAAACTGGGGCTATAATCAGAGTCTGAAAAGCTGGCTAGAGGGGTAAAGGTTCATTTCTCCTTTGTCGGGACCATAATAGATCCCTTCCTCTGCTTATCATGTCAACAGAGGCGGCTGCAAGATGGACCACCTTTGTTGCCTTCTTCTTCTGTGACTCGGGCTTCTTAGAAGTTTGGGCTGACAATCGAATGAACACCGACTGCTGGCTTGGAGGAAAAACTGTGGAGATTGTTCTCAAGCAACAATGGATGGAGTGAACAATCACAAGTTGACATCCTGCTTGTCCGCACTGGGACGACAAGATGTGAACAGATTCCTCAGAGTGAAGCTTTCACTTTTACTCAGATAGTCTCTCAAGTCCGTATTAGCCGGACCCAACCGATCCATCACAGAGACTCGAGGAGACTGAAAGTTAGCCCCCTTGGGCTGAGAAATCTTAGGCTTAGCCTTGAAGGCTTTCATTTTGATTATAGACGAAGCTAGGATAGCTTCACCTGAAAGAGTAGCTTCGCAAGGTGAAGCTACTGTTTTAGCTTTGCTTTTAGAGGCAAGCTTAGCTTTGTTGCGCATAGCTCTTCCTTCAAGCGAGGTTAAAATAGTCTCGCTGTTAGCACCCAGTGGTATTTTATCTCTAGCCTTGCGACTAAGATCCTTATCATTTGCTACTTTGTCTCTAGCCTTGCGGTAAAGATTCTTAGCACTTGATGCTGTAAGTAAGAGCGACACTGAATCAGCAATGCTATTAGCACACAGAGGTTCTCTGGTCTTAACCTCGCATACGGTGAGCTTAGCACTACCCAACAGTGTTGTTGATGTAAGCGAAGCTGCAGTAGTCTCGCTGTTAGCACAAAGCGCTAGGCTTAGCTCTGCGAGGAGCTGAGATAGTCTTGTGACCAGAGACTATTATAGCTTCACATGAAGCTGAATCAAGAGAAGGGACTGTGGATTTTATAACCACATAGCCTTTGAAGCTGCTGCTTTAGGCTCACAAGAAACCTTTATAGTCTCGCGCGCAACTTAACACGTTGGCGAGGGCTAAGTTAGTGTCTGTTGAGACTGTGATAGGCTCGCGTAGAGCCTGTTTAGCCTTGTGTGAGGCTGTGATAGGTGCACAGAGAAGCTCAGTAGTCTCAACAAAGACTTACTTCAAGATATAGCCAGAAGTGCTCTAGCTACACTGACATTCCTGTTCTTGTGCACATGTAAGGGACTTGTGTTACCCCTAAAGAGAAGTTGTTCAAACTTATCTTGATCAAAATAAATAATCAGGGTCCTGTAGTACGCCTAATGTCGCATTGCCGCACTTGATTCTCAACAGTCGAGAAACACATCCCCAACGAAGTCGCCATCTTGTTTTCCTTTGAAAACCAATATAGGGAAAACTTACAAATTTTAAGGAGAAAATTACAAGTAATTGAATAAGAAATGAAAAATAACAAGTAGAACTCTCCTTGAGATTTCTGGGAAAGTGTGCCGATAGAAGTCTGGTTAGCACACGACCACTTTGTTCAGTTGACGATGCAATCGATCGAGTCTTAAGAAATTTCTTCTCGCTTGATTCTGGAGATTTCTTGAGAGAGAAAAGTTTTAGAGTATTAACACCCTGAATTGAGAGAAATGGTTCTCTGAATTTCTTGAAAATGAGAGAATTAGATCTTTTTCTCTCTTTCTGCCTCTTGATGTCTTAATTTTAGCTTGCCCGTCAGCCCGCTCCTAGCTCATCCCAAAACTGAGCTATTTATAGGATTTAAGGGGTGAATTGCCCCTAAAATCCAGCAAGACTGATAACAGTCAGCTAGCCTTGCGTCAGAGGATATTTTGAGCTTCGCGTGAGGCTGTAAAGCCTTGTGCGAAGCTAAGTACAAACCTTGTGCAAGGCTAGATAGGCTTACGTGAGCCTAAAAATGGTCATGTGACCTGGTTGTCTCCACTTAATGTGGAACGAAGTGGGTGGATGTAACCGCCCACTTAAAGTGTCATTAATCCCACTAAAGTAGTAGGGTTAGCCCGCTAAAGACTTAGTCAAATGTTGACCTGGCAAACGGCAAACCCTCATGAAGGGGGTGTAGAAAGCTTCAAGCGAAGCTGAAATTAGCTTTGCGCGAAGTTAGCACAGCTTCTTAGGCGAAGCTACAAGAAAGCTTCATGCGAAGCTAGTATTAGCTTCAGGCGAAGCTACAAGTTAGCTCTTTGCAGAGCTATGAAGAGCTTCAAGCGAAGCTTATAAGAAAAGCTTCAGGTGAAGCTAGTATCAGCTTCAGGCAAAGCTGTGATAACTTTAAGCGAAGTTAAAAGTTAGCTCTTTGCAGAGTTATGAAGAACTTCAAGCGAAGCTTATAAGAAAAGCTTCAGGCAAAGCTGTGATTAACTTCAGGCGAAGCTGTAAGTTAGCTCTTTGTAGAGCTATGAAGAGCTTCTATCGAAACTTACAAGAAAAACTTCAGGCGAAGCTAGTAAAAACTTCAGGTGAAGCTAATATTTTAGCCCTTCAATAAAACTATAGAGCTTCAAGCAAAAATATCCTCTTGGGCCATGCTTAGGCGTCTTTATAGGTGATACTTGGCTTACTGTCTGCTTAATTGGATCAGTAAGTTTTAAGTCATCACTTGGACTCTGAGGATGAGTAGAACCTAGTCGTCAGCTTGTCAACATCTTGTCCTTTGTAAATATCAACAAGTTTGAATGTCGTTCGGATAAGTGGAAGTGCTACCTGGAGAATTTGTCTTTTGGAGTGTCAACATTTACCTAGATAAATCAGTACTTATCAGTCATGGTCCCCACTTTATATTTGCAATCATACCATGACGATTGGAATAATATCACATAGTTCTTTTCTCTGCCTCAAGATAACTAACCCCAATTATAACATCTAAAGTATCGTTGTACGTAAATTTGTCTTCATCCAGCATTACAATGTCGTTGTTTTGGGTTAATCGTGTCTCCTTTACATTCTTGATTTCAAATTTGTACCCACCAATATCAAACTATTCGTGACAAGAAGCATCCAAGCAGGAGATGGAACCAGCGGCGGCTAGGGGCGACTGTGCAAAGGAATTTTTATAATGGTTTAAATTTTCGCCCCCTCGAAACAAGAAAGAAAAGTACACTTTCAGCTTTCGCTTCAAGAAAGAAAATTTTTGTTGAAATAGCTTCCTCCCCTCATGCTTCAAGTAAATAATGTTTCATTATCCTGAATATTAGGAGTCTTGTCCAATCAAAATATAAATTTACTTGAAATTAGTTTATATCTAAAATTTAAATTCTATATCACATTATTGAGTCAATAATTCTTTAATATTTTACTTAAATATTTCTTTACCATATCTTTAGTGCAATGATATATCATAATATTAAAAGATTAAGAATAGTCGATCCCACAAAAAAGTAATTTGGTTGAAATTAATTTACATCTAAAATTTCATTCATACTGTGGTGGAGATTTTTCGCTACACATGATCAGATGGTTAATCTACATCAAAAGTGAGAAAGGGGATTTAGAGTGTAAGTGTATAGTGGTGATCACAACACGGAAAAGAGACGAAGACACATAATTTTTACGTGAAAACTCAAATCGAGAAAAATCATGAGGAGAAGAAAAATCCACTATAATCTGCCAATTTGTGAGAACTATAGGGATTACTTGGAGTTCTCTAAATTATGGTTGACTGTGAAAGTATTGATAAGATCTTGATGTTAGATTCGTAAAGAGGATCCAATCCCCTTATCGTTGGAGACAGGAGTCTATTTATACTGAGTTGTTCGTGGTGAATGAGAGCTGGCGAGGTCCCTATAAGAGCACGACGTCCATATGCGGATTCGTTGTAACGGTGTGATTATGGCAACTAGATTGTTGGGATTGCATGCAGGAAATTTGTTCACTGCTATAACTGCCTGCTTTGAATGCATGGGTGTTACGCGTCTTCAACATGGGAGAGGGAAAGTGGCGTAATTATAGGCAGAGATCTCGGTGGTCACTACTGGGAGCAAATTTCTCTTCAATGTTTTGCGTTGGTACAGATCAGTCAGAAGAAGGGTGATGGCAAGTTCATATCTGTATTGCTGCCTACCAACAACAGATCAAGGCCGCAATCACAAGAAGGTGAAGGCTCGCAAATTTCGAGTTGGTGATATGATCCTAAAGCGCATCATCCCAAGCACTAAGGAGAAAACACAGAGAAGCTCGAACCAAACTGGAAAGGATCATACACCATGGCCACCAGAGGAGGCAATAGTTCATACATATTGGTCGATCAAGATAGAAAGATGCTAAAAAAGCAATGAAACTCTTTTCATTTGAAAGAATACTATATATGATCTTATTAGATTCAATGAAAAAGTTCACAGTTGTGCACCATCTCTTTCCTAACTTTCTTGAAAATGTGTCAAAAAGCCTATATCGGGTCCTCATCCGACGGCTAAGACCTACACGGAGGCTCTCCTGAAAGACAAAAACGCCACTGACGGTCACTCATATAGTCTATATCGGGTCCTCACCCTGATGGTTAAAATCTGTACAGAGGCTCTCCTGAAAGACGAAAACGCTCCTGACGATTACTCATACAGCGTATATCAGGTCCTCACCCTAAACGACTAAGACCTACATGGAGACTCTCCTGAAAGATGGAAACGCTCATGACAGTCACTCATATAGCTTATATCTGGTCTTTACTCAGACAACTAAGACCTACACGGAGGCTCTCATGAAAGACGAAAGCACTCATGATGGTCACCCATATGGCCTATATCGGGTTCTCACCCAGATGGCAAAGCCTACATAGAAACTCTCCTGAAAGATGGAAGTCCTCCTGATAGCTCGACAGCCTATATCGGGTCTTCACTCTGACGGATCATTCTAACTCTTACAGCCTATATCGAGTTCTCACCCTAACGACGATGCCTACATGGAGACTCTTCTGTAAGATGAAAGTCCTCAATGGCTTTGATCCCTTATATCAGGTCCTCACCCTGACAGCTAACTCTTACAGTCTATATGGGGCTCTCACCCTGATGGCTAAACCTACACAGAGACTCTTCTGATAGATGAAAGTCCTTCTGATGGCTCCGACAGACTATATCAGGTTCTCACTCTGACGACTTTGCCTAACCTACATTGGACTCTTGCCCTGATAATTAAAAGGCCCTATGGAGATTCGTTAGAATGAACCACCAGGGGGTCAAGCTTTGACAACTGTCAAGTCACTCTGACAACTGTCGACTCCGCGTCCTAACTCTCACTCCCTTGGGTCAAACACAATCAGACAAATGCAATGAGCCATACAAACATGCAAAAAAAAAGCAAGATTCAGAAATGGAGGAATCATTACATGGTTATTATGCATACATTATTACAAAAGGAGTACAAGTACCAATAAGCTAGCTACTAACTATGCCTCTCCCTCGACCCCGGCTCGGTTCGGCCCGAAAAGTGATCCCTGCCTAATTCAAAGCGTAGATCCTAAGCTTCTTGGTAGGACTCGCGGTAGCGATCATTCAATTGTACCACTTTTGCTCGTAGTTCCTTAACCTCAAGCTCGTGACACTGTAAACTCAGCTCCGATCATCGAACCTTCACTCTGAGCTCAAGTGTCTCTTCAATGTTTTGCACCTCTTGTGACCGAAGAAAATCGATTATTGACTCTCTCTCAAAGATAATTTCGTGTAAGCCCGATGCGTCTTCCATCGCCTTCTTCAATGTCTCCATATTTTCCAGCAGAACCTCAGATAGTTCTAGTTTCTCCCTCTTCAGCTCTTTTAGTTATCGGACTTGCTTCATCCATTTATCTATTTATTTGGATAGCTGGTCCCTAGGTCGCTCGTCTTCGATCGATGGCAGTTCAACTAAGGATCCAATTGATAGATGAGACAGTCATGCAGTATCATTTCCATGCAAAGAGGGAGCCCAGGCATCAATCGAAAACGTTTCCTCGCCGCTCTCTTGTGTTGGGCGTGTAAATAATTGAGCAGGGATCTGAGCTCCTCCCTGAGACCTAGGTGGGGACCTTCACAACAGTCGTCGAGGCCATCAAACTTAGAGTCATCCGAGTTTTTCACAGGCTCTTCAATAAGAATGTTACCCGCGGCTCCACCTCTCACGCGACTGCCAAGACCTGGAGCCCCCACATTCATTAACAACCCGAGTAGGTCTAACTGGCCCTAGGGAAATTCCACGGGAAGTGGGAATTGTACCTTCTACAGTCTCATCAAGCTACAACCAACAACAGAATGCCAAGAAAAGAAAACAAACCAAATTTTGAGAAATCCAGGCATTGAGCAAAAAATTTCTATCCATTAATGACGAAGAAAATTGCAATATACAATCAGGGAAACAACAGTTCGCTCAAGCACTCACAATATCTAAGTTGCTTCAATAGCTCCAGAACGAGGCTCTATCAGAGGATCTTTGGGAGCTTCACTGGCCAGGAGGTCTTAAGAAGCACCCGTCATTGTGATGAGGCATCAGGGAGTGAGGGACATTGGAGGTCAAAGATGCTGATGTACCTTGATCCCCACGAGAGATTTTAATCTCAAGAGGGTATCTCGATGCTTTGCCTTACACTTTGTCCTTATATCCTCCATGTACTTTATGATTTCAAAGACCCGAACCTCCTTCTGCACTCTTGCCACGACATCGCCAGCCTTTTCTTTTAACCTCTGCCTTGTCAGCGAGCGCCTGCTCCACGTAGCGAAGAAGACCTTCTTTTCATCCTGGAAAGCAATCCTCTCACAGTCATGTTCAACTTTGGCATCCTCGGCAAGCTGGTGTACTACACTCAACTTTTTTAGAGAAGATTACAGCTCGGAGTCCTTCTCTAGCTCTAAGGATCTATTCTGCAGTTCAGAGTCCTTCTTCTCTAGCTCTGAAATCCTCTTCCCTAGTTCACCCTGAAATGCGAGCAACTTCCGCAATGCAAACTTCCTCTCCTTAAACTCATCCTGAAGCCGATCAAGCTCTCCTTCCTAACCTTGCTGAGTGGCCAACTCATGGTCTAGGTCAATCTAGAGCTTCATAAGCTTCTTATCCACCTCCTTCCTCTTGACGAACAACTTCTTGACCCTTTTCTGAAGGTCCGCGCCGACCTTGTCCTTTTTCCTCAGCGCATCCTATTGGCCACCCAGAAATTGGATGGTGAATATCGCACTCTGCAAAAGAGTTAATTAGAGAGGCAACATGATTATCAAAGAGCAAGACATAATCTAAACATTCCTTGAAGAGGTTTTTCTCCAGTGTTCTCCTCTGGTCTCTCGATGGGGCCGTGTTAAACTCTTCCATACCTCAGAGGAAATCACCGTGACCGAGGGCTACCTCGTTGTCTCCCCTCCGTAGGAACATCTTCCACTCAGAGCTATGAACTCGAGCTTCCTGTATTGTTTTAAAAGAAGGGGAGACAATCTCCATAAGCCCCGCACATATGTTCCCCTCGGCCTAATGAGCATCGCCTAATGATAGCTCCGACGAGGGACAGTTAGATTTTCTCTCTCTAGAAATCCCTCTTTCTCTCTCTAGAAACTTTCTCTCCTTTCTTATTCTCTCAAATATATATTTATATATATTATTATATTATTATATATATTTATTGGGATTGTTGGCTTGATCGTGGTGTTCGTAAATTTCCCGGATATTACTCGGTATTGCGTTCCGATATTGAGGCGAGTACAGTTTCTTTTGAATATGCATCTATTTTGTCATTATGCGAGTACATCCCTTTTGATATTTCATGTTCTATTACCATAGTTCCATGTCTAACAACTGTTATCCTGCTTTTATACATGATATGTAAGTTGATATATAACACCGACACTGATATATTACACCGGCATTTGTCGTGCTATATTTGACACATGATACCGGACACCGGTATTTGCTATGCTATATTTGACACCGACATTTGCCATGCTATATAACACCGATATTTACCATGTTATGCTTGACACATGATGTATAACACCGGTATTTGCCATGCTATACTTATTACTTGATATCAGATACCGGTATTTATCATGCTATACTTAACACCTGATATATGACACCGGCACTCGGTATTTACACCGGCACATGATATATAACACCGATACTTGCCATGCTATATTTGATACTGATACTTGCCATGCTATATTTGACCCATGATACCCGATACTGGTACTTGCCATGATATATGACCCATGATATCTGACACCGGTACATGCCATTCTATACCTGACCCTGGTATATGACACCGGTACTTGCCATGCTATATTTGACATATGATACGTGATACCAGTACTTGCTATGCTATACTTATTACTTGATATAAGATACAGATATTTGCCATGCTATACATAACACCTGATATATAACACCAGTACTTGACATGTTATACTTGACACCTGACACCTGTATTACCTGACATATGCATGATTATTATATTATTACCAGACATCTGGTACTCCTGTATCTCCTGTATTCCTGTACCCATGTATCTCCTGTACTCCTGTATTCCTGTACTCATATATCTCCTGTATTCATGCTCTTGTTAATAGCACAGTCAGACCGGTGTCTGGCAAAGCATGCATGTGTTGGGATGCCGGTCTGGCAAAGCATGCATGTGTCGGGATGACGAGGATGTATCCCACAATCGTGCTAGTGTCCGGCGGTTCCTGAATGGAACTAAGTACCACACGGAGCAACGTGTCACACCATACACATGGTGGGGCCACCTCTTGAATCCGTGGGGCCACCTCTAGAATCAATTTCCCACACAGAGCAAAGTGCCACACAGAGCAAAGTGCCACACCACACACGTGGTGAGGGCCACCTCTTGAATCTGTGGGGGCTACCTTTTGAATCTGTGGGGCTACCTCCTGTATCAACCCTCAGAGCAAAGTGCCACATGGAGCAAAGTGCCACACCACACACGTGGTGGGGGCCACCTCTTGAATCTGTGGGGGCCACCTCTTGAATTTGAAGGGCTACTTTCTCCCTCCTGCCTGTACCACCTGGTGTTAGTGTGATAAGCATCCTCAGTGCCTATTAACACACACACACATACCTGTACAATGATAACTCCTGGACTATGTGTTATTTGGTCTCTCTCCTATTTGAATAATGGTACCCGCGTATCGGAGTTCAGATGAGTTCTACTGGAAGTGCGGGCTCCAGCGTGAACTGTCGGTGTTGTGGAACGCCGGTGGGAAAGGGACGAGAATAACATAAAAACATAAGAAACAGTAATAATATTAGGAACGTGTGATATTTGGTCTCTCCTTTGTTCGAGTCCTAGTACTCACATATCAGACCTGGGTAAGTCCTACAGAGTGCGACTCTAGTATGGAATATCGGTAATGGGAGGCGCTGGTAGGGAGGCGATTAAAATATCAAACGATACTGATTATTATTATTGGATAAATTAAAATGCAACACCTTTATATTCTCCAGTTACAGTATTATGCTCTGAGTTGACACCCTATTTTATAACACATGACCTCTGTGATACCATGATTACTCCAGACACACTCTAGTTCTGTTACTCTTAGGGCAACTTAAGTTGTATAAACTCAGATAACGGTGAAATCGGATATGTGGTACATAGATGAGGGTTTTCTTGTTTGGATTATCCCCTCGATGTATCAACCCCGTGAATCCATAATCTGAGCTTATACAACTTGTTTTGTCCATACTTATATTTATCGCGTGTTTAGTGTATTTATCACATGTTTTATATATTTGTCCTATTCTTATGTGTACCTATGTTCTCTATACCGTTTCCGTGCATGTTTTCCGATTCAGACTTACTGATATACATGTATTTTCTTGATCTCAGATTTCTGTAACCCCCTGATCCCCGGTGTACGTATTACCGTATCGGTACACGATACGACGTACAAAATTGATTTGACCTCCGTAGTTGTCCGATTGAGCTGATTTCAGTTTCAAAAATTATTTTCTAATATTTGAGATTTTTTAGGATTTTTCTGGAATTTTCCTAAATTATTTTGGAAAATCTACGTAGTCGGTGTCGACCGATACCGATAATAGGCTTTATGATTTTTATTTCACAAATGGGGTATAATTTTGAGAATCCGCTTTCACTATACATCTTAGAATCGTGTTATCTACGTTCGGGTATTTTGGGGATTTTTCTGATTTTATCGAAAATCCGGCCAAACCGGTGTCGCCCGGTACCGGCGACAGCTTTCGGGATTTTTAATTTGCAAACCGGATTGAGTTTCGATAAACCGTCTTCATTTTACGTCTCAGCGTAATATTCTTTATTTTCTATAATTTTTTAGAACCGTTTGGAGCTGGTCAAATTTTGGGTCAATATAATAATAATACTAAATTAATATTTTAATCTTTTCTTTTCCTTTCTTTTCCTTTCCCTTCTTCCTCTTTCCAGCGAGTTCTTCCCCACCGCCTTACCCATCTCCACCGACTCTTCTCTCTCTCTCTCCCCCTATAAATCTCTCTTTCTTTCTCTCTCTCACATTAGCCCACTCTCTCTCTCTCCTCTCTCTCTCTCCCTAACCTCTCTCTCTGGGCGACCCAAAACAGGGGAGGGGCTGCTCCCCTGGCCCGCAGCCAGGCCGCCACCGCGCCACCAGCGGGTGCTTCTCCTCCGGCCGCCGTGCCCCCTGGCCGGCGCCACCGCCACCGCCGGCGCGACCCCCAGGCCGAGCCACCCTTTCCTCCTCTCTCTTCTCTTCTCCTTTTTCTTCATCTTCTTCCCTATTTTCTCTTCCTCTCTCCTTTTTCTCTCTCTATTCACATCTCTCTCTCCCTTCACTCCCCCACCCTCTTTCTCTCTCACTCACCTGAGCCGCCGCCGGCGGCCGGGACCGCCGCCGGCAGGCCGGCCGGCCGGCCATGCGGAGCAGCAGCAGCAAGCTGCTGCTGCTGCTATAAGTTTCTTATTGGGTTTGGGGTGGAACCCCAAACCCAATAACTCTATTGGGTCAAAGTGGGAAACCCAAAACCCAATATCCGACCCGTTAACCCGTTAACCCATGACCCGTTAACTTAAGTTAAACGGGTTTAGGTATTGGATCGAAACCCGACCCGTTATGAGCCCAAACCCGCATCCAAACCCAATAAAGGTACTTTTTCAGAAAACCCCTGCTTTTATTCATTATTTGCATTTAAATATTTTTATTACATATTTAACCCTCTTTGTTATGATTTAGTATTCGGGCGATATCGGGAGCATCCGGACTCCGATAGGGACGATTCTGGATCCGTTGCGATCGTGGGAAAGAGAGCTACCTTTCTATGGCTAGTTAGTGAGTGTTTTTAGTTTATAAATTGTCTTTTTAGTATATTAATTGACCTTGGTTGCTTTATTGAAATAATACATGATTACCGGTAAACCCCTATTGGTCATATTTTTCCTAATTGGTCAACAATATTAAAACACTGTAATAAACAGTAAAAGACGTTGAGTGTGACACTAGATGTCTATTAGGTCATGTTCATGTAACACTGACATTCGGGCCACTAGTTCACCATATTCTTGGACACCATTATGACATGTATTGTATCACAGTTCAGTTACATGTATACTGATCCACCGAGACGCTATGACACTACACTGCCACTAGACATGCATGCTAGACACCGTTACCGTAATTCACAGGGCATGGTATGACATGATACACGGACTACTGTTATTACATGTACTAGTGCTATGTAAATATGTTACACGGATTATGGCTACACATCTATGCTCCACTGATACACGGATATCCCACTGCATGGCATACTGCATTTCGCATTATTATTCTCATAGTTACATGGATGCTCGACACACATCTCGGGTTCACATATCACTGTTACACATGCATGTATAGTTTCTGTACTCTTGTCATATGGATCACCGTTCATCTTACATGTATTATTGTTCCATGTTACTGTATTTGTGTTATATGATTGATGGATCCCCGTTCATGCTACATGTATTATTGTTCCATGTTACCGTATTTGATTGTTTCCTGTTACTGATATGGATATTCCCGTTACTGGACATGAGAGCTGTTGATATGCGATATGTGGAGTTCCACATCTACTGTTCCCGTTTCCCGTTATATGATTCCCGTTATATTGTTCCCGATTCCCGTTATATTGTTCTACGCTATCAACAGAGCTCTGGTCTAGTTATCATGTTACCCGTATCATGTACTGTTATTTGTTCTTGTCACATTGTATACTTGACATATCAGATAATAATGATAACTTGGGTATGGGGGAGACTTGACGGTTGATTAGATCTTATCGGGTGATGTACTGGATCCATATTGTTAGTCCCACTGCAGGGGACGGTAGTGCTACCTACCACTAGCTCCATGAGCTCCCGTTACTTGATTCGTGCTCCCCTCTTAGCGGAGGGCCCTGGTCTTAGCAGCCAGGGGTCCGTTTAAGGCCGTGATCCCGGGTATGCACGGGATACACCTACCCGATAAGAACTCCTCGACCATGGGTTTCCAATTAACATAATAAAACAATAGACACAATAGTGACGTCAGGAACACTTGTTATTTGGTCACTCTCTCGTTTGGATAATGGTACCCGTAGGCCATGTCCGGATGGGTTCGACTGGAGTGCGGGCTCCAGTATGAACTGCCAGTGGTATGGGACACTGGAAGAGATTGATTAAAATACCAGGTGGTACTGATAAGTATAGTAGTGAACTAATCCTAACGTATGGGAAGCAAGATGATGCAAGGAAAGTGAGAAGGAAATCGGATGTTCTGGTTGAAAACTGGAAGGAAAGAATACAAACGAGTCAAGGAATGAATTGTCAAGATCATGGTATTCTTGTACTCGTTGCTGGAATCCCCAAATTCAGATACAGATCAGTTAATCTGAACCTGACTGTACTGTTGGTAAGAGCCCGACTATGGACCCAGGTGGTTACCCACACCAGGTGTGAACCTAGGCTCTGATACCACTATGTAACGCCCCGATCCCAAAGATACGGAGACGTTATGGCGACGTACATACGCAGGGCGGAAAACCCTCACGTACGTACGCTAAGCCTCAGTACAATAAATAACCTCCATCAATACCTGAGTTCCAGCATGAAATAAGTACAACAATACCTGCAGAAAAAGGTCAGCGATCATAACAGATATGAAAACTGGAAGAAATACGAGAACAGAAATAAAACACAATGATACCTATGAATGATCTCGATGAAGAGTCTCCTATGTGACTCCAATGGACTATCAGACAAGACGATAGCCTGGATCTCCAACCTGGGCACGCAAACCCAGGGTCGTCAGAAAGCGATCTAGTGAGTGGTAAAATGAAGGAGGCAGTAATATATACAATAGTAATACAAGCACAATAATACTATATAATACATAATGTGGGACTGGTGATACCATATAATAAGGATATAATAAGCAGTAGAAATAGATAAACATGTCATCTTTTAATACCATCACTACCTAACCGGTTATCGTCTGGTCATGTCTATAGTCATCTAGGCGTATCCAGGTTATATGACCAATACTGTTGTCTAGTGATGACGTGATAGAAGTGAACATGTGATAGCAGTGAACATGCAGATGGGCATATGCTATCTAACCAGTATACGGTGTGGTGCATAGACAGTAATGATGTTTGCCAGGGATACAGAAAATAGAATATATGCACATATGCATGAATAGTATGCCACTACAGAAAATGTAACATGTACCAGGTAAAGGAACAAGTATACATGTAACATGATATCAGATAAATGATCAGGAGCAGTAACAAGCACAATGATATAATAGTCAACATGTATCAGGTAAGGAACAGGAACAAGTAGTAAACATGTATCAGGCAAGTCATGTTATTTATACAATAGTAGCAATCAGTACCACCTGGTATTTTAATCAATCTCTTCCAGTGTCCCATACCACTGGCAGTTCATACTGGAGCCCGCACTCCAGTCGAACCCATCCGGACATGGCCTACGGGTACCATTATCCAAACGAGAGAGTGACCAAATAACAAGTGTTCCTGACATCACTATTGTGTCTACTGTTTTATTATGTTAATTGGAAACCCATGGTCGAGGAGTTCTTATCGGGTAGGTGTATCCCGTGCATACCCGGGATCACGGCCTTAAACGGACCCTGGCTGCTAAGACCAGGGCCCTCCGCTAAGAGGGGAGCACGAATCAAGTAACGGGAGCTCATGGAGCTAGTGGTAGGTAGCACTACCGTCCCCTGCAGTGGTACTAACAATATGGATCCAGTACATCACCCGATAAGATCTAATCAACCGTCAAGTCTCCCCCATACCCAAGTTATCATTATTATCTGATATGTCAAGTATACAATGTGACAAGAACAAATAACAGTACATGATACGGGTAACATGATAACTGGACCAGAGCTCTGTTGATAGCGTAGAACAATATAACGGGAATCGGGAACAATATAACGGGAATCATATAACGGGAAACGGGAATAGTAGATGTGGAACTCCACATATCGCATATCAACAGCTCTCATGTCCAGTAACGGGAATATCCATATCAGTAACAGGAAACAATCAAATACGGTAACATGGAACAATAATACATGTAGCATGAACGGGGATCCATCAATCATATAACACAAATACAGTAACATGGAACAATAATACATGTAAGATGAACGGTGATCCATATGACAAGAGTACAGAAACTATACATGCATGTGTAACAGTGATATGTGAACCCGAGATGTGTGTCGAGCATCCATGTAACTATGAGAATAATAATGCGAAATGCAGTATGCCATGCAGTGGGATATCCGTGTATCAGTGGAGCATAGATGTGTAGCCATAATCCGTGTAAACATATTTACGTAGCACCAAAACATGTAATAACAGTAGTCCGTGTATCATGTCATACCATGCCCTGTGAATTACGGTAACGGTGTCTAGCATGCATGTCTAGTGGCAGTGTAGTGTCATAGCGTCTCGGTGGATCAGTATACATGTAACTGAACTGTGATACAATACATGTCATAATGGTGTCCAAGAATATGGTGAACTAGTGGCCCGAATGTCAGTGTTACATGAACATGACCTAATAGACATCTAGTGTCACACTCAACGTCTTTTACTGTTTATTACAGTGTTTTAATATTGTTGACCAATTAGGAAAAATATGACCAATAGGGGTTTACCGGTAATCATGTATTATTTCAATAAAGCAACCAAGGTCAATTAATATATTAAAAAGACAATTTATAAACTAAAAACACTCACTAACTAGCCATAGAAAGGTAGCTCTCTTCCCACGATCGCAACGGATCCAGAATCGTCCCTATCGGAGTCCGGATGCTCCCGATATCGCCCGAATACTAAATCATAACAAAGAGGGTTAAATATGTAATAAAAATATTTAAATGCAAATAATGAATAAAAGCAGGGGTTTTTTTGAAAAAGTACCTTTATTGGGTTTGGATGCGGGTTTGGGCTCATAACGGGTCGGGTTTGGATCCAATACCCAAACCCGTTTAACTTAAGTTAACGGGTCATGGGTTAACGGGTTAACAGGTCGGATATGGGTTTTGGGTTTCCCACTTTGACCCAATAGAGTTATTGGGTTTGGGGTTCCACCCCAAACCCAATAAGAAACTTATAGCAGCAGCAGCAACTTGCTGCTGCTGCTCCGCATGGCCGGCCGGCCTGCCGGCGGCGGTCCTGGCCGCCGGCGGCGGCTCAGGTGAGTGAGAGAGAAAGAGGGTGGGGGAGTGAAGGGAGAGAGAGATGTGAACAGAGAGAGAAAAAGGAGAGAGGAAGAGAAAACAGGGAAGAAGATGAAGAAAAAGGAGAAGAGAAAAGAGAGGAGGAAAGGGTGGCTCGGCCTTGGGGTCGCGCCGGCGGTGGCGGTGGCGCCGGCCAGGGGGCACGGCGGCCGGAGGAGAAGCGCCCGCTGGTGGCGCGGTGGCGGCCTGGCTGCGGGCCAGGGGAGCAGCCCCTCCCCTGTTTTGGGTCGCCCAGAGAGAGAGGTTAGGGGGAGAGAGAGAGGAGAGAGAGAGGAGAGAGAGAGAGTGGGCTTATGTGAGAGAGAGAGAGAGAAAGAGAGAGAGATTTATAAGGGGAGAGAGAGAAGAGTCGGTGGAGATGGGTAAGGCGGTGGGGAAGAACTCACTGGAAAGAGGAAGAAGGGAAAGGAAAAGAAAGGAAAAGAAAAGATTAAAATATTAATTTAGTATTATTATTATATTGGCCCAAAATTTGACCAGCTCCAAACGGTGCTCAAAAATTATAAAAAATAAAGAATATTATGTTGAGACGTAAAATGAAGACGGTTTGTCGAAACTCAATCCGGTTTGCAAATTAAAAATCCCGGAAGCTTTCGCCGGTACCGGGCGACACCGGTTTGGCCGGATTTTCGATAAAATCAGAAAAATCCCCAAAAATACTCGAACGTAGATAACACGATTCTAAGATGTATAGTGAAAGGGATTCTCAAAATTATACCCCATTTGTGAAAAAAATCATAAAGCCTATTATCGGTATCGGTCGACACCGACTACGTAGATTTTTTAAAATAATCCAGGAAAATTCCAAAAAATCCTGAAAAATCTCAAATATTAGAAAATAATTTTTGAAACTGAAATCAGCTCAATCGGACAACTACGGAGGTCAAATCAATTTTGTACGTCGTATCGTGTACCGATACGGTAATACGTACACCGGGGATCAGGGGATTACATTTCTCCCACCTTACAAAAATTGCGTCCTCGCAATTTCGATTCAGGTGTGAGAACAAGATTTTCAACCCCAAAGCCGAAATGTTACGAGTCCACGACACTTCCGCAGCGCACTCTGATATCTCTAAGGAACTCGGGATGGAGAAGTATAGTAGTGAACTAATCCTAACATATGGGAAGATGATGCAAGGAAAGTGAGAAGGAAATCGGATGTTCTGGTTAAAAACTGAAAGGAAAGAATACAAACGAGTCAAGGAATGAATTGTCAAGATCATGGTATTCTTGTACTCGTTGCTGGAATCCCCAAATTCAGATACAGATCAGTTAATCTGAACCTGACTGTACTGTTGGTAAGAGCCCGACTATGGACCCAGGTGGTTACCCACACCAGGTGTGAACCTAGGCTCTGATATGGTATCACCAGTCCCACATTATGTATTATATAGTATTATTGTGCTTGTATTACTATTGTATATATTACTACTCCTTCATTTTACCACTCACTAGGTCGCTTTCTGACGACCCTGGGTTTGCGTGCCCAGGTTGGAGATCCAGACTATCGTCTTATCTGATAGTCCATTGGAGTCACATAGGAGACTCTTCATCGAGATCATTCATAGGTATCATTGTGTTTTATTTCTGTTCTCGTATTTCTCCCAGTTTTCATATCTGTTATGATCGCTGACCTTTTTCTGCAGGTATTCTTGTACTTATTTCATGCTGGAACTCAGGTATTGATGGAGGTTATTTATTGTACTGAGGCTTAGCGTACGTACGTGAGGGTTTTCCGCCCTGCGTATGTACGTCGCCATAACGTCTCCGTATCTTTGGGATCGGGGCGTTACAATTTCTGTCATTTTTCTTATATTACTTGTCATTTTCTGTACCTGCTTGCCTAGACCACATCACTTAATCATGTACATGTGTGCCTGCTATGCATGCCATTTGGCTTTATCATATGTACTCGCTGGGGTTGCTAACAACCCTGAATTCTCATGTCCAAATCCTGGAGTCTGGATCGTAGCATTGCTATACCTGATCAGTGTGGTGCAGTGGGAGCATGGATTGGCAGTTGCCTATCTGGACCCTCCTTATCCAGCCTCTGCTTGATCGGCTCGCTAGATTCTCATCTTGCCACTCGTGAGTACTTTCCTGTATTCATATTATACATCCTACTTTTATGCTTCTTAGTGATCATATATTCTTCAAATATTATATCATGCCTTGTGATAACTGTGTACTAGTGTTATTATTGTTGGATTATATGTTACCACTGTGCTTCCGTACTCTGATTCCTGTCTGTACTGATGCTTAGCGCATATACGTGAGGGTATTTCTGACCTGCGTATATACGTCGCAGTAACGTCTCCGTACCCACGGGCTCGGGGCGTTACATTAGCCATATGATTATCAAATGCAATTTTAAGAAGAAAATTTGAAAAAATGGTTTAACATCTCAATTTTATTTCCAAGCATAATTTTTGTAGAGATAATCTAAATGCTTGGGATATCTCAAACTCATCAACAATAGTCAAGATAACATAAATTTCTATATTTGAGAAATGAGGAATCTCAACATGCAAGGAAACCAAGAAAGATGCACGAAATCAAGGGAGATAACTTGGGATTAGCTTGGGATTATTGTATCAACATCTAAAACTCCAAAAGATCAGCTTAATATAAATCTCACTGCAAGCAAACAACCCATAGGCTGCATGTCCATTTGACAATGCTGATCACTTTGCTTCAGGAACAAACTACAACCAAGGTTTCAAAAAGTGAGAATCCTCAAGAGCCCAATTATTAGGTTTACACTTTCGAGTGAGATTCCTGTCTTCTACTAAAAGACCATGAGGACTAAATTGAGAAGGAGATCAAAAACATTGACGCACAACACTCTCACTTAAATCATGTGTAAAACAAGAAACTCAATAGAATTTAGCCTCATGGCCAACACCCTTACAATTGAAACAAAATTTTTGTTTTCCAATTTGAGCAGTCTCATGATAAGATCACCTTAAAGCTCTATACAGTTGGTCTTATGCCCCACTCCTTATCAATTAGGTGTAAGATATTATATAAACTTTATGCGGATAAATTGTCATGAATCTAGAATCAATCATCTCAAGAAATCAAATACATAATTAAATCAATACTAAATCATCATACCTGAAGCCATTGATGAACTGAAGGAAGTAGATGGATGAAGACTTTGATCCTTCTCTTTAATCCTGCAAGAAACCCTAATGCAGACCCTTCTTCTCTCTATCTCCTTTTCCTTTCACAACCTTGCAAATATGATGGATTCTCTTATTGCTCACAAATAATGAGCCTAGGTTATATTCTTTTCAGGAGGAGAGAAGAGGGTCCAATATTTACTAAAATAACCCTTGAGATAAAACCACCCATCATGGTTCCTTTATACCTCATGTGATTATTAACATATATATAAATGTAACTTTAATATGGGCATCTTTAATATCAGTTAACTTTAATTAGGAATCCAATTAATTAACCAAGGTTAGTGGGCCACCTTAATGTGAGACTAACATTCTCCCACTTGGACCACTAAACGATTAGGTTAAAACTTTAGAAAACAAATAAAAGAAAAGACTCATTTTTAAATCATTTAGACTCCATTGGATTCCATACTGAAAAACTTTGACACGTGATCACGAATTTTTAAAAACAACAACTGATAAGCCCAAATATGAAATACTGTAATACTGCAATTAGCTTGGACCACCAATGCGAGTCATAGCGGTTATACAACATCCACGTCATACTCCCTTCTATGTACCACAACATTGATAACCCTTACTAATTGAGTCCATAACCAAAATGACCCCTGTAATTGTCTTGTAAAGACATTTCCTATTTAACAAACATCCATACATAATATGTGCACACATAATTGGATAACAGGAAATACAGAAACAAACTTTTATTGCGCAATATTGTCAATTACATAAGTACCAAAAACATACATTTACAGATTGCTCAAAAGACCCATTCTAACAATATGTTCCTTGAATGTCTTTGGAGGCAATCCCTTTGTCATTGAATCAGCAACCATTAAAGTGGTACTTATACTTACAATTGACACTTTCTGTTTCTGAACTCTTTCTCTAACCACCATGTACTTAAGTTTCATGTGTCTGGAACCATTAGAGTACTTACCATTCTTAGAGAAGAAAACGGCTGCTGCATTATCACAATATATCTTCAGTGGCCGGGCAATAGAGTCAACTACACCAAGTGCTGAGATAAAATTTCTTAACCATAATGCATGATTCGAGGCTTCAAAACAAGCTATGAACTCAGCCTCCATCGTGGATGAAGCAGTGATAGACTGCTTTACACTCTTCCACGAGATTGCCCCACCTGCTAGCAAGAATATGAAGCCTGAAGTAGACTTCCTGCTATCTGGGCAACCAGCAAAATCTGAGTCCGAATAGCCTATCACTTCCAACTGATCTGATCTCCTATATGTGAGCATATGGTCCTTCGTCCCTTGAAGATACCGCATTACCTTCTTAGCTAATTTTCAGTGCTCCATTCCTTGATTGCTCTGGTATCTTCCTAACATCCTAACAGCAAAACTGATATCTGGCCTGGTACAAGTGTGTGCATACATCAAGCTCCCAACAGCTGACGCATACGAAACTTTCTGCATTTGACCCTTTTCTAAGTCATTTCTAGGACACTGACTCCCACTTAATTTGTCACCCTTCATTATGGGTGCACAACTAGTTGAACACAATTTCATATGAAATCTTTCCAAGACTCGATTGATATACCCTTTCTGAGACAATCCTAGCAATCCTCGAGATCTATCCCTGAAGATCTCTATGCCAATAACATAAGTTGCCTCACCCATATCAACCATCTGAAAGTTCTTGGTAAGATAGCTTTTAGTTTCATACAGTAATCCAATATCACTACTGGCTAACAAGATATCATCCACATACAGAACCAGAACCAGAAAATAAACTTGCTCCCACTAATCTTTAGATATATACACTGATCAACAATGTTTTCTGTAAATCCAAAAGAGGTAATGGTATCATTAAACTTTATATACCATTGCCTGGAAGCTTGTTTAAGTCCGTATATGGATTTCTTTAATTTGCAAGCCAAGTGTTCTTTTCCTTCCTTTGTGAACCCTTCAGGTTGCTCCATGTAAATTTCCTCATCCAAATCTCCATTCAGAAAAGCTGTTTTCACATCCATTTGATGTAACTCCAAATCATAATGAGCTACAAGGGCCATAATGATTCTAAGAGAGTCCTTCTTTGATACTGGAGAGAAGGTTTCTCTATAGTCAATGCCTTCTTTCTGAGTGAAACCTTTAGCCACAAGTCTGGCCTTATATCGTTCGATATTGCCTTTAGAGTCGCGCTTGGTCTTAAAGACCCATTTACACCCGACTTTCTTACAGTTATCAGGCAATTCGACCATATCCCAGACTTTGTTATGGTCCATAGATTTCAACTCTTCATTCATAGCATCAACCCATTTACTAGAATCATTGCATTCTATGGCTTGTGAAAATGAAACTGGATCTTTATTAATCCCAATATCATAATCAGATTCCTGTAGATACACCACATAATCATCTGAAATGGCAGATCTTCTTTCCCTTTGAGATCTTCTCAAAGCTGCCGGTTGTGGTGGTTCTACAACATTTTCAATGGCGATATCCTCATGGAGTGGTGAACCAACACCATTATGTTGTTTTGGTATCTCAGCTTGATGATCAAGTTGAGGGACAACAATTTCTCTTGAAGGAAAGGGTATTGGGATATTTACCCTTACCACCTCAAGATCTACCTTTCTTGGTTCATCACTCCCACTAATTTCACCATTCTCAAGGAATCTGGCTTACCAGTTTCAACAATTCTTGTACTATGGTTAGGACAATAAAATTTATACCCCTTAGACTTATCTGGATAACCAATGAAATATCCAGATATTGTTCTTGAGTCTAATTTCTTTTCTTGTGGATTATATATTCTAGCCTCTGCTGGACAACCCCAAATATGTAAATGTCTTAAACTAGGTTTCCTACTGGTCCACAACTCGAAAGGAGTTGTAGGGACTGCCTTACTAGGAACTCTGTTCAAGATATACATAGCAGTCTTTAAGGCTTCATTCCACAATGAATTAGGTACATTAGAGAAGCTCATCATGCTCCTAACCATATCCATAAGTGTTCGGTTTCGCCTTTCAGTAACTCCATTCTGCTGAGGCGTACCTGGCATTGTGTATTGAGCACAAATACCATGCTTTTCTAGAAATTTGACAAATGGGCCAGGATGTTGTCCTGACTCATCATATCTACCATAAAATTCACCACCTCGATCTGATCTTATGATTTTAACTTTTCTATCTAATTGTCTCTCGACTTCTGTAATGAACACCTCAAGGATGTCAACAGCCTGAGACTTTTCATGAATTAGATACACATAACCATAATGTGACAGATCATCTATAAAAGTAATGAAATATCTCTCTCCCGTGAAACATGGAATAGAGAGTGGTCCGTAAATATCTGTATGAATTATTTCAAGAAGCTCTTTACTTCTTGTGGCACCTTTCTTAGTGTGTTTGGTTTGCTTTCCTTTTATGTAATTTACACACACATCAAAATCAGTGAAGTCTAGGTTATCCAAAATCTCATTCTTCACTAATCTTACTATTCTATCCCTGGAGATATGCCCCAGTCGTCTATGCCACAAGATAGAGGAATTTTCATTAATTAAGCCACGTTTAATACCAACATTCGAATGCAGAGATAATAGAGATTGTGCAAAATCATCATTCAATGAAATTTTATATAAACCATCACATAAAATTCCGTGTCCAACCGATATTGAATTATACATTAAACTGAGTTTTCCACAACTGAATAAAACAGAATATCCAACAACATCTAATTTGGATAATGACATTAAGTTCCTAGAAATCGAAGGTACATAAAAAGTATCTTCAAGATTCATCTGATGACCCGTCTCTAAGAGTAGTCGGTAAGTACCAACAGACTCGACCTCCACTTTGAGACGGTTCCCCATAAAGACAAATCTCTCACTTTCCTTCGGTTTTCGGGTTGTAAGAAATTCCTGCATTGAATTAGTTATGTGAGTTGTGGCTCCAGAGTCAATCCACCAAGTATTAGAAGGAACTTCAGTAAGATTTGATTCATAACATACAAAAGAAAGATTTATACCTTTCTTTTCGAACCAAGCCTTTCTCTTGTTGCAGTCCTTCTTCACATGTCCTTTTCTGCCACAAAAAGTAGCATTTGACAGTGAAAGACTTTCCATGACCTTGGCTACTTTCCCATGGTCATTCTCTTTCTTTGATGGAAACCTCTTACCTCTTCCATATTTACCTTTCTTATGGATAGCTCCTTGAGATACTGCCAACACTGAGTGATGCCCTTCTTGCCTCAGTCTCACTTCCTCTTGTACACACATACTAGTCAGCTCATTCAGATTCCACTTACCCTTATGAGTATTATAGTGGATCTTGAATGGCCCGAACTGAGGAGGAAGTGAGTTGAGGATGAACTGTACTAAGAAGGATTCATCCACTTTCATTCCCAGTGATCCTAACTTCGCAGCCTTATCAGTCATATTTAGAATGTGTTGTTGAACTCCTCTGCTACCGTCATATTTCATGGTAGTCAGTTCAGCCATAAGGGTGCCAGCTAATGACTTATCTGCAGACTTAAATCGGTCTTTAACAACAGTTAAAAGTTCAGATGCACTAGTAGTATGTGGGAGTGAAGTCTTGATATTATTGGCTATGGTCATCTTGATGAACATGAGACTGAGTCTATTCGACCTTTCCCAGACTTTGGCATGGCTAACCTGGTCTGCTGTACTTTCAGCAGTCACTTCATCAGGTTTCTCTACTAAAAGAGCCATGTCTAGGTCCAGAACACCCAGTGTAAACTGTACATGCTCAAACCACTCAGAGAAGTTTGTACCATCCAGGGCTGGAATGCTAGTGGCATGAGTGTGAAGGGAAGTAGGGACATTCATGAAACATAATAGGACAAGCTCACATTATTGCCTCGAATCAATACAAAATTTTAAATTTAATTAAGATGAACTATTGATATCACTTTGATTTCTCCTTTGGGCGAAACCTAAGCATATCTAGTGTTCACTCTTTAGGTGAGACTCTTTTATCACCTATGTAGGTCTAATATAATTTATGCTACTTAGACAGTAAGTCATGTTACCTTTGGGTATCCAATTCTACACCACTAAGTTGCATAAATTACACTACCCTACCCCGGTTCCTAATTATTTGAAAGAGACTTTCCTTTGGGCCAGTCTCAATCTCCTAACTAGAACCGCCATCGAGAGTATTATTGTCTTTAATGTCACCTACATTGACAAGTCTTTTATGTAGTTGTATATTCATAAGGTTTACTAACATAGGTCACTTTGGCAAATACTAAATCAATAAGCCTTATGAATACAAAACTAACCAATAATATTCTCTAATCTTTTATTTGAGTAATACTATAATACTCCAATTCTATTACTTGACCAACATCAATCAATATTAACACAACAACTTAAATGTGTAACATACTTTAATGATTGATTATAAACAAACCATTAGTCGACTACAAGGAAAGACTAGTCGACTTGGGTCAAGTCAAGTCGACTATACATTTAGGTCTAGTCGACTAGGGCAAGGAAAAGTTAGTCGACTATACCCATATAATTAGTCGACTACAAATTTTATCAGTCGACTTCACATATTATTAGTCGACTCCTGTTGGAAGGCAAACTCTCGGTTAAATGTTAGTCGACTTGGCAAAATGGTTAGTCGACTATACACTTTACTAGTCGACTAATCAAAAAATACAAGTCGACTCCTGTTAGAAACAGAGAGTTCTCAACTTTCGGGAAAAAGACTTAGTCGACTATAACATATGACTAGTCGACTAATAGTCGACGAAACAGTTATCAAATGGCAGTTCCTGTTCCGACGACTTAATCCAAAATTAGGGAAAATTAGGGTTTCTTAATCCTGAATTTTGATCCCTATTAATTGTACAATTAGAGGAGTATGAACAGGATATTAGGGTTATGTAATCCTCTATTAATTCCACAATTAAAAGATCAAAAATTTATTTTTATAAATTGTTAATCAAAAACCCTAATTTCCCATAATTCATAATCCAAGATGTATTGATTCTAAAACACAGGCTCTGATACCAAATGTAAGATATTATATAAACTTTATGCGGATAAATTGCCATGGATCTAGAATCAATCATCTCAAGAAATCAAATACATATTAAATCAATACTAAATCATCATACCTGAAGCCATTGATGAACTGAAGAAGTAGATGGATGAGACTTTGATCCTTCTCTTTAATCCTGCAAGAAACCCTAATGCAGACCCTTCTTCTCTCTATCTCCTTTTCCTTTCACAACCTTGCAAATATGATGGATTCTCTTATTGCTCACAAATAATGAGCCTAGGTTATATTCTTTTCAGGAGGAGAGAAGAGGGTCCAACATTTACTAAAAACCCTTGAGATAAAACCACCCATCACGGTTCCTTTATACCTCATGTGATTATTAACATATATATAAATGTAACTTTAATATGGGCATCTTTAATATCAGTTAACTTTAATTAGGAATCCAATTAATTAACCAAGGTTAGTGGGCCACCTTAATGTGAGACTAACATTAGGGCCTGCTTTGTTCCCCAAAGAAACCGATTCGAGAGGTGTGGGCTCGCTGGGGTTTTTTTCCAATGGAAAGGAAGTTATAGGGCCCCGCGCCATACACGCTTTCCGTCGGTTACAAGCCAGCCTGCAAGAGAAATGGGCAGAGAGAAAAAAAATGCTCTTCACGTCGGATTTTTGTGGGGGCCAGGCCATCATTGCTATTTTCCCAAAATAGCAAACCAAACATAAGAGAGGTAAAAAGTCGACGTGGCTAAGGCTGTCAGGAGCGACGTGAGCTTTTCCACTGGGGTTTCACTCAAACAAACAACTCCTTAAAGCAAAACCTAGCCCTTTTCTCAAAAAGAGGTCTTATTATTAGGTCTCAGCTTGGAGGATGAGATTTTTGCAGAGAGACTTTGTTCTCCTTAGTAATTATGATTAAAAAAGTTCTTCTCTGTTCAGTTCAGATTATATTAATTTAAAACATAACATAGTACAAAGGAGAGAAAAAGTCCCTCACCAAGCGAGGGAAAAAATAGAATGAGTACAGGAAAAAAAAAACAGAGAGGGACTTTCAGCTTCATAGAAGAGATTTCTTTCATACATCTGTGAAGAATAATGTTCGATGAGAGCCTTCTGGAGTAAACATGATCAAGATTATTGACACCATGATAACCCTTGCAAGAGCTATAGCTAAACAAAAGTCACCCTTGACTGTGTTATCAAGCTCCCACAACAGATGAGCTTAGCTCTAGAAGAGAAAGAAGCGATCATGAAGAGATCCATTTTCCTTAGCTCGTGTGTTTGGATCTCTTGAAAGAAAAATTGAAGACATGAGAAAAAAGTCCTAGATAGATCTTAAGTGAACATCTTATTACCAAAGTTTCTTCTTTTCATTTTTAGTTGGAGATGGATGGAGGGTCAAGGATCATGATAAATGAATATCTCCTCTATTATGATAGTTCAAGTATAAACAATTATATTAATCCCTCTTCTTCTCTTTTTTGGATAAACAAACGCTTCTCTCCCTTTTACAAGCTCTCCTTGTCACCTTCGCTTCTCTCATCCTTCTCTTCATCATCTATTCTTCTCTCTTCCTATTCTTCTTCTTGGGTGGGCCTCATTAATTCGACTATAGTATTTGTTTTTTCTTTTATCTATTGTAATATCTGAGTATGCTTCTTTATAATTTCAAATATTTTTTCTCGCTTTTGAAATTAATGGATTTGTAAGAGGGTAGTGATGAAATAAAAAATAATACTTTTTCATGCCCACTTCTTAGCTTACCTACTGGCACACTCAACATCTAAAGTTAGATCCATATGACCTCAAAATTGGATATTCATGGGGTTTGTGTTTTAGTCTTGGGGTATGCTAGCGAGTAAGGCTCATGCGGGTATGAAAAATATTTCTACGAAGAAATCTATAACTAATATCATAATTTTCATACTTTCTCATATTGATTCATTTCTGTGTTACTGTAGGAAAAATATAATGACTTGAGCAACTTTTAGGGCATAATAATGTAAGAAATTTATGTGCCCAAATCGAAGAGAGAACAATAATCATGACCGAAAAGGTGAAGGGCTACAATAATTGCATTGCTGCGCACTAATCATTAAAGGGGATGCAATATATTGGCTGTTTGTTTTTTGGAAGAGAGGAAGGGAGAGGAGAGGGGATGAAAAGAAAATGAAGAGGAAATTTCTTCCCTCTTGGGTGATGGCTTGTTTGATGGAAAGAAGAAAGAAGAGGGGAAGAGGAAGAAAAGGAGAGAGAGAGAGAGAGAGAGAGAGAGAGAGAGAGAGAGAGGAAGAGGGGGGAATTAAAAAATAATATTTTCTAACTTAGATCACTGCATCGGAGCTCTCTTCGCGACCAAAATTTGGGGCGAAAGAGATTGAGGAAGAAAGGAGACATTGATCTCTGCGTCAATCCGAGTCAGTGCCAGCTTAGACTTCTTCCTCTCTCTTCCGCTCCTCTTTCTCGGCGAACCCAAACACCCGAGCTCGGATCTGAGCTCGACTTCTTCCTTCTTCCTATCTCTTCCAGAAAAACAAACAAGCCACATTGTACAACTAAAAACAACAACAATCATACAATTACTCCACGCGAATATTTATGATCAAAGGCATCACAATGTCAAGAAAGAATCAAGAACTCAGAAATCATCACACAACTGCAAGTTCTAAGAGATTGTTCTAAACATTGAGTTGGTGAGCTGCGCCTGCGGGTCATTGCCAATTAACTCTAGATTCACAATATGCATATTCCTATTGTTAGCTTTCAAATAATTTCCACGGCAAATCAAGATCAGACGACAATGCTAACTCAGAGACAAGAACTTATTTGCTTCTTGGAGAACAATACATGCTAACTGTTTCGAGTGAAGCAGAAGTAAATTTCATGGCCGCAACAAAAGTTGACAGCTTGAGTCAAAATTATAACTGCTACTTTGGCAGGGTAAAATTGAAGTCGAGGTAAAAATTAAAGCCGAATATTCAATTGATTGTGAGTGGCTTCTGATTGCTAAATGGAAAGCAAGAACGCTGGATGGCGTTCAGTGCCTTGCCTTCATCGACTCAGGGTCCCTGCGAAGTAGCATACCCAAGTGTCAGATAACAGGTGAGATACAAGGATTGCATTTTATGAGCAATGATACATGTATGTACATGTGGATGTGATCGAGAATGAGAAGTCTTGGTCCAGGAGGATCTTCACATCTCTGAGAGCGCTGGAGAACGAAACATGGAATGAAACTTAACAGCGATGCATGGAAAGAAGGCAAAAAGCTCACAACGTTGTACAGCAACAAAGGACAATAGTGCCGGATTGGCTACTCACCAATCTGTGAGAAGAGGCAGAGTGGCGTCAGTAAGCAGGCCTTTCCTGAAGTTCTTCTCGTAGTTCTGAAGACCAAGTCTTGTCAGCATGCCTCTCGCTCGAGAATAGTAGATATCCTCAGTGGTGGTTGTGAGAATTTCTGGCCCAGCTGCGGTAATCACAAGACATCCAGCTTCAGTGTTGACGAAACCACATTTAGGTGAAAAGCCATGGTGCAGGTATAGTAAATAAGAAAACCTTCTCTTAATGCTCTTAGAAGCCCTAAGGTGAACCTATTAAATTGGCAAAAGCGAGTAAAATGATGGACTAAGATTATCATCCATCTATATGTACAGCTCATTTCAGTGTGATAGGGGAAGCTAGATCAGATGAAGTGCCATGCATCAGAGATTCAGAGGCATAACCATAAAAGATCCACTATTACATTAATGTCTACTTTCAATCAGTATGAAGTTAAATCAGTACACTTGTTGTAATGGGCACCAAGGCTCCCTTCTGTCCTGACCCATTCAAGCATTTAGCTTCTGATATCACGTTGGAGCTCAAGTTGATTTTGTGTCCTTGTGATTTATTTGCTTAGCATGCTTAGGTAACTTGCACATAAAAGTACAAAACAAACTGTAAAGTGTAATCTCACAGTATGATACTTTGTCCCCCATCAGGAAAACTGAAGAAAAAATTATGGATTCATAAACTCAACTTCTTAGATGATATTATAGTCACTTTAGTTAGCCTCAACAAAGGAATATAACATGCTACTAATGGTTTTCAAATGGATTAAATGCAATGATGCCAAAATTTCTCATTCTCTTTTCATTTAATAAAACTGGTTTAGATTTAGATCCTGATAAGCAGTCAAGTCAATGACCTTTTTCTTCTAGCATGGAAAGGTTTGAAGGCAAAATTCCAAAAACTGAACCAACAGTTCAGAGAAGACTAAGTTTCATTTCTAATCTCAAGGGTAGGTACTTACCAAGTACATCTTTGTTAACATCATAAACTGTATGGTATCATCTTGCACAATTAGCAATGCACTTCTGTCTATTGCTTCAGAGGTATTATTGGTGGTCCATGGGTCGTCTAAGTAGATAAGCTAAGAAAATAGAAACTCGGCCTTACCAGTGTCATTTAACCATCAAAATACTCATACAAATCAAAAAAAACTGATGTTACATCGCTTATCGTGTTTTTTTATACATCCCTGTGACAACATTTAAGTCAATCTAATAGATAAAGTTACAAAATAGAAACTTAAAAATACTTAAGAAAAACACCCAAAAGTACAAATTAGGAGAGAAGTATTAATCTAATATTAGCAGAATAAAAAAAATATATATGAAAAATAGTTAGCAACATAATTAGGGGGGAAAAGGGTGTTAAAGTTCACAATGACCTATAAATACCTGAGGGATCATCCTCCTTAATATTAGATCACTCTCATTCACCATCAAGTTCGATGACTCCAATCACATAAGGAATGGCTGAAGTAGACTTGTAACGTAGTATAAGCATAAAGTTGAATAGAAACTTAATAAAGCGACTGTATGCACTCATGGATTTATGGACCAGAATGCAGCCAATTAAGAAATGCAAAATTAGATGTTGAGATGGAGTGTTGTCAATATCCTAAAAGTTAAGAAAATAATGAGCACATCTAATAAGTAGTAGTATCAATTGAAGATATGATAGGGGAGAAATGTCTCTAAAGTTGGACATGTGGGCAGAGATTGATGAGTGTGCCGTTTTGGAGTCATAAGATTTTAGTTGAGGCCCTTGAGGGAGAGGCTAGGACTAAAGTAAATCTAAAAGGAATATGGATTCAGCAAGTTAAAATGAATATAGAGCAGACGGGCTGTCAACAGAAGCGAAATAGTAAAAAAAGACTCATCAAGCCAACACCACGATTTTGGGTGAAGGCTTTCATGTGTTGTTTTTGCCTCACCTTTTCAGGTTCTGCACTACAAAATTTCTGTAGATTAAATGACAAGGTGGGTACGGCTATCAAAGTAAATGAATACGATATTCTTCTGTCAGAAAAATGACAGACGCTTATCAATTCCAATTCCCTTCCTGAAGCTTATTCAGTGTCACTGTTTCTTCAAGCCAGCATCAACGCAGTAGGTACTTCTCAGTGCACCACATATAGCACCCAGCTACTACTATAAATATGTACAAGAATTTTCTACCATGTCTTGCAATTTTGCAGGGCCACTTCAGTCAAATTAAAACAATGTAAGTAAAGGTTGTAGTTATAAAACTAAATGCTTTAATTTACATAAAAATTATTCCCCATTCAGGCTATTCTTGATGAGTTGTGGTTTTGGGAATAAAAAGAAGGAGCCAATGTGATGTAAAACTACCTGAATCGCAATCACCTTCAAATCGAAACCAAAATTTAAATTGAGAATAAGAAAAGATTTGGGTTTCCACCCTTACACGGGCTTCTCACCCTAAACTCGAGAGCAGCTGAACTCAAGAATTTAACACACAATTTGAGGAAAAGTTTAATCATTCATTCCTTCATTCCAACAAGATAGTCTAGGGGGCCTTATATAGGCTTTACAAAAAGAGGACTACTGAAAAATAACCGATGTGGTACTAAACGTCCACAAAAGAACAAAAATAAAAGGAACACAAATAAAGCTAAAAACATCTGCTATCAATAAAGTCTGAAACAAGTCCCATCTAAAGCCATAGAAGACCAGCGCGTCGCCTCCTGAAGTATACTCAATCGAACCTGCTCCTGGGCGGTGGCATGATGTCCTCATCAATTCCCCCGGGTGGAAGGAACTCGACCCTGTCGAGTGTGGGGGACAGAACTGCTCTCTGCTGTGATAGTGCTCCAGTCGATCAGGATCAAGATGTTGGAGGTCTTCCTCGGTAATCCAAGAATTTTCTGAATCAGTTTTCCTGTCCACTTAATGAGATAGCGTCTCGTCCTCCATCTCCAGTAGAGATAATCTGATCATCCAAGATAGAATGTATATGTTCTGTTGCATAGGACATTTTAGGGGGAAGTGGAGGTAGTGGGGGGCTCTCAGAAAGAAGGTCTCGGCTTGGCTCATCCACAAATGGATCAGAAGTGGTATCAAAAGTACCTCGATATGGAACCAAATCCTCAACATTAAAGGTGCAACTGATGCCAAAGTCAGGTGGGAGATCCACCACATAAGCATTTGAATTGATTTTCTTGATAATCTTGAATGGCCCTGCACTTCTCGCGTGTAATTTCTTCACGGTTCCTGGTGGAAACCGTTCAGGTCGCATGCGGACCATCACATAATCTCCGACATTAAAAGATCTTAATCGGCGATGTAGATCTGCAGAAGCTTTGTAATCAGTATTATTTTTCATTATCTTGTCTGACTTCCTCATGTAATGCATGGATATGGGATGCAAATGCTAATGCGGAGTCTGATACCCTAGAATGATGATGAGCTATGGGAATTAAATCAATGGGTTGCCTGGGCTTAAAAACGTTTACTATTTTAAAAGGACTGAGACCCGTAGTCCTATTGACAGATCCGTTATATGCAAATTCAGCCATAGGCAAAATGAGATCCACAGTTTTTAAATTTTCTCCAACTAGACACCTAAGGAGATTTCCTAGCGATCTGTTTATCACCTCGGTTTGACCATCTGTCTGTGGTGAAAGGCGGTTGAGAATTTCAGTTTGATGCCCATCTTATGCCAAAGTGTTTTCCAGAAATAGCTAACAAACTTAACATCCCTATCAGACACCATGGTTTTAGGTATCCCATGCAACTTTACGATATGATCAAAGAATAAGACAGCCACTCGAGACGCATCTGAGGTCTTGTAACACGGGACGAAGTGAGCCATTTTTGAGAATCGGTCAACTACCACTAGGATAGAATCGTGCTTTTTTTGAGTTTTGGGCAACTATAGTATGAAGTCTAGGCTCACGTCTTGCCAGTGGCACTTAGGAACAGGAAGAGGAGTGTAAGGTCCGGCAATCTGCTTTTGTTGCTTGGCCAGCTGACACGTGCGACATTGGCTAACTACTTTAGAGACATCTCTTTTCAGACTCGGCCAGTAGAATCGGTGTTCAACGCGGCCTCAATTGTCTTGTTCTGACCGAAATGTCCTGCCAGACCTCCAGCATGTAGCTCCCAAGAGAGAAAATCCCTGAGGGACGTACGGGGAATACACAACTTACGGAATTTGAAGAGATAACCGTCTTGAAGGAGAAAACCGTACATCTCATGAACAGGGCCGTCTCGTAACGTGACATAAATTCTCCCAAAATCGGGACATGATTCATACTCATCTTTTAATTTCTCAAATCCAACCAGTTCTGTGCTCATTATCACCAAGATCATGACACGTCGACTCAGCGCATCATCGACCTTATTCTCGATGCCTGCTTTGTGTTTGAGACAAAAGTGTAATCCTGCAGGAACTCCACCCATTTGCTATGTCTCGTGTTCAGTCTCTTCTGGGAGTTGAGATACCTTAACGCCTCATGATCTGAGTACAACACGAATTCCTGCGGTAATAGATAATGTCTCCAGTAGCGCAAAGCCTGTATAACCGCATAGAATTCTTTGTCGTATGTGGAGTAGCGTTGCCGGGCATCATTTAGTTTTTCGCTGAAATAAGCAACCGGGTGGTTTTCCTGACTCAGTACACCACCATTGCCAGTCCCGATGCGTCACAAGTTACTTCAAAAGCTTTTGAAAAATCAGGGAGACGCATTACGGGAGCTTCCGTCATCATCTTCTTTATTTCAGCGAAAGCTTTGGCGGTAGCAGGAGTCCACTAGAACACCTCACTCTTTAAACAGTCGGTGATAGGTGCCATGATAGCACTAAAATTCTTGATGAACCGACGGTAGAAAGTGGCTAACCCGTGAAAGCTTCTGACTTCCCTAATCGTCGGGGTTGTGGCCACTCGGTTATCGCCTTCACTTTCTCAGGGTCTGCGGAAACTCCCTCGGAGGAAACCACAAATCCTAGGAAGATAACCCTGTCTATATACAAAAGCACACTTCTTTGGATTTGCATAAAATTTCTCAGCATGGAGTGTGCAGAGGACTTGCCTCAGATGTCCCACATGTTGCTCCTGGGTTTGGCTGTAGATCAGTATGTCATCAAAATAGACCACCACGAACTTACCGATAAACGGTCGAACAATTGGGTCATTACTCTCATAAAGGTGCTTGGAGCATTGGACAGTCCAAATAGCATAACCAACCATTCATATAACCCGTCTTTAGTCTTAATGCGGTTTTCATTCATCCCCGGGTCGGATTCTAATTTGATGGTACCCGCTCTTAAGATCAATTTTGGAGAAGATTGTGGCACCTGACATCAGATCTAGCATATCATCAAGACGGGGAATGGGAAAACGATACTTGACGGTAATTTTATTGATTGCACGACTATCCCACACATACGCCATGTACCATCCTTCTTTGGCGCCAAAAGTGCGGGAACCGCACATGAACTCAAGCTCTCTTTGATGAACCCCTTGTCAAGTAGCTCTTCTACTTCCGTTGCAATTCCGCATGTTCAGTTGGGTTCATTCTATAGTGGGACAAATTTGGTAAAGTTGCTCCTGGGACTAAGTCAATAGCATGTTGAATGTCCCGCATAGGGGGCAACTCACCTGGTAGATCTTGTGGGAGGGTTTCGGAAAACTCCTCCAGAATTGATTTAATGTGCTCAGGAATCTGCTCCTCGATATCCCGGCTAGCCTCTCGAGTCACGAGAGTATAACAAGTAGAACCATACTGCAAGCTCTTTTCAATTGATCGTGGCTAATCAAATTCATTTCCATCTTACCTTTGCCCTTATCAACCCTTTTTTTTAGGATTTATAACGTCCACTTTATCTTTCCCTTTATCAGCCTCTTTCTCTCGGGTTGGCGGCTTCGGTTGATTTGGCATAATCTTCACCTTTTTCCCATTATGGACGAACGAACACTGGTTGGTACGTCCATGTATGGTCACATCTAAGTCAAATAACCATGGTCGACCCAAAATGATATGACCTACATTCATAGGGAGTATGTCACACCACACATTTCTGTGTATGGGCAAACTGGATGGGAATTTGACATCTCTCTTGAACATCTATAGATGTAGCATCGATCCATGTAACCTTGTAGGGGTTTGGATGCTTCACCGGTGTCTCATCCCCAAGGTGGTGATTAACTTTGAAGCCACAGCGTTGATGCAGCTGCCACTATCCACTATTACCTTGCAGTTCTTATTGCCAATTTTTGTGCAAGTTTGGAATATGACAGTCCTTCTCCAGTCGTTGAGTGGTTCAGGCTGGGTTAAAGTACATCTAACCACTCCTAATTGGGTGCGAGCTACATTAGGAGGTAAGCTCGTCATTTCCACAGTTCAGATGCACCCATTAATTCATACTCTTCGACAGAGGCATCTGAGTCATCATCTTGTTGGTGCACCACTTCTTCTCCATCATCCTCTCCTTCTATATCTTCAATGGGAACTTCGACAAAGAGGGTTTTGGTTTGACTCGGGCACTGGCTGGCAAGGTGACCATACCCTTGACACCTGTAGCATTGGTTCTAGGGTTGACTTTTCCTGGTTCACTTACCGTTCTCTTCTCGGATGCAAAGGGCTTTGCACCAGAAGGACCTGCTGGTTTGACGCTAGAGGAACTGGAGGCAGTTTACTTGGGGTGGAAGTGTTCGGTTGAAGCTTGGCTGGCCAGTAGTGGTGGTTCTAGAGTTATCCTTAAAGTTACTTCGGTTAAAATAGGATCCTCTAGACTCATCTAAGTCGGTGACTAGCTGATATGCCTGTTCTAGAGTCGTGATGCCTCGAGCAATGAGCTCTCGCGATAATCATCCCTAAGACCGGACCTGAACCTAGATAGGGTCTGTTCGGGAGATTCTAACTCAATAGCTCCACACCGATTCAGATATTCATCAAATTTAGTAATGTAATCAGCGGCTGATTTGTTCCCTTGAGTCCATCGATTCATTTGTCTAACAGTTGTTGACTGAATGATGGTGGAACATACTTCATCATAAGCTTCTCTTTCATGCTTTCCCAAGTGTCCACGGGGTCTTCCCTTCTGTACCTCATCATCCTCTCTAGGTTTTCCCAGTATTGCCCAGCTTGTCCCGTTAATTTCATTACGGCCAATCGAACCTTTCTTGACTCAGACATGTCATGCCAACGAAAATATCGGTCCATAGCCAACTGCCAAACTATATAGACCTGAGGGTCTAAACGCCCGTCAAAAGAAGGAGCATCAACTTTAACGCTCCTGATATACTGGGCATCGGCATCAGTTGTTTGGTAAGGTGGCCTCGCTCACGCCTAGGAGACCTACTGTCATTTCGAGAACTCTCATCCTCCCTGATTCTTCTCCTATTGGTTTCTAGCCTACCAATTCTGGTTGCTAGATCCCTACAATTGACATCAACCTGATCCTTAACTTCTTGTAGTTGTCTGTCCGTGCTCTCTATCTTTTGTAGGATTGTGTTAAGGGTATCATGAATGCTAGGGTCCATTGGTGCTGAAATTTCGCCTATAGAAAAAGTTCTACCACTTCTAGTAGGCATGCAAGATTCTCACTGACCCTAAATGCAAGCTGTCCTTAGGATATGTATGTAATGCAGGAGGAGTCAGAGATTAGAGTGATGAAAGATAATACCAATTGTAAGCTACTTAGATTAACACGTGATTAAGAAAATTATAATGTGGAGACAGTGATAAAGACACGTGCTGATACAGTTAATCTTCAAGATAAATCAAGTGATCACAAATTCAAATTAATTAAGTTGCACAATTAATGTTAAGTCGGGTTACCACTCGAGATCAGAATCACACAACTCACTTATTTAGTGGGCAACAGTCAATAAATTCTATCATGCGACAGATAGGAAAGACTAGCTATTTTAATTAAATGGCAGGAATAACTGACAGAATATTCAAAGTTACCTAGGAAGGCGACCGTTAATCAAATCTGAACGAGACTGCTGTAGGCGCATAGTACTGGTCGTCACGAATCCACTGCCTCGAAAACGGCTCAATTTGGACTTGAAACGAGCCCTGAACAGCCGTCAGAAGTGAGGCTACGATTCTGGACTGAGCCAGGATGAGTTGGATCTGGACTGAGTCAACTCAGAGGGTTAACCCGGTTGCTGATGTCAGCAGTGACGTCACTTAAGTGGATCGGGTAGGAGTCGGGTTCGAATTACCCAACCCTACAAATTCTGGACCCGCGACCCGCTACTATTCCCTTTAAAGTCCTGAACGGATTTTGACTGGGTCGGGTTGGGTTTGGATCCGGCCAAACAAACTTAAGGGTTCGGATCCCAAACCCACTTAATAGTCGGGGTTGGGTTTTAAGGTTAAACCAATTCCCTTTCTCCCTCTTACGATCTCATAGCTAGGGCAAGGGTGCGGCGGCGACCTGATGGCGGCGGCGTAGTCGAAGGCGATGATGATGAGGATGGTGGGGACGGGGATGGCGATGCTCCGACCGCGGTGGTGGCGGGTCGTGAATGGTGGTGATGCTGAACAATGCAGGCGGCGGCGGAAGGTACGGAGCCTTGATCGAGGCTCGAGGAAGAGATCCGGCGAAGCCCTGGCGTCGCAGCGTGCAGATGAACGGGGATCGCGGCTTCAATCAGCGATTTTTGAAGCTTGATCGACGACGGCGAGCGGGAGAGGACGCGATGACGTCACCAAGAGAAGGTGGTAGTGGTGATCTTTGTCTCTGGGAGGAGAAATCGACAAGATTTGTTGACGTCGATGAGTTGCAGAGGTGAGGATGGCGAGATCAGGGCACAAATTTCTCTCCCGTGCTTGAGGATGCTGGCCGTAGCGATTTTGTGGAGGTTGCCGACAATGGTGGCGGAGGGCGACAACGAAAGGAGATGGTGATGTTGATGGAGGCGTCGGTGTGGACCAGAGGCAGCGGCGATGACCTGGATCAAGGAAGGCGACGACGACGTGGGTTGGGAGCGTCGGCGATGAGATCTGGGGCGACGACGGCTGGTCATGGATGCAGATCTCACCTTGGGGATGTTGACAAAGACGATGATGCTTGCGTTGCTGTGGTTGA
>JAVJIF010003333.1:0-69115 GCA_038442645.1 Agave tequilana | reverse complement strand
GATATCTTCAAGAAGTCAGAGATTAGTGGGAGCAATTAGTAGAAAGTTAGCCATGCGCTTTTACCATTAAGAAAAATTCACTTTTTACAAACCAACAAACCAATTCAAAACTATTCTTGAAACAAACTTGTTTTCATTTTCAAATTCTTTATTTGAAAACAAAGATCATTCTCTTTCTTGAACACAAAAGCTGCATCAAGCTTCTATCGCTCTCCCTCCTTGGCGATACGACTCGTAGAGCCACTTTGCTACTACGAAAGAATCGCAAAAGCAGTAACCTCGACCCACACTCTATTTACTTATTCTTGTGCTTGCTTTTTGCTGATCAAATTTTGCGCCGTTGCTAGGGAGGAACGGCTTTATTGTTCAATACTAAAGATTTTCTTTGTTCTTGTGTGTAGGAGAAGTACCAAGGAGCTCACTTTCACTGGAAGCAAAAGTTGTGGCCAAAGACGTTGGACGAGGATTCATTTGCCCTCGGAAAATTCGTGTAAAAATGAGTTTCTCCGATTGAAGTACTAACGAACTCTTCTATAGGGTTGCTGAAAGCCGCTAAAAATTACTTTCTAAATTTTTTTAGTTCCCTTGAATGCTTCACCTTATACATGTGTAATAAACTCAATAGAAATCCACTTGTTACTTAATTGAAATTTTGATTAGACTCTTGCATTTAGGGCACGTGTCTATTTCAATTCATTTCAATTTCTATTGAAGAGTGCTGGAGAAAAGGTACGTGTGCATTCATATATAATAGGACCAAGATTTTGGAGTGATTTATCGCTTTGAGTGTTCTGTGTTGTGAATAAATTGTACACTTGCACAATTGACATTAAGGGCAAAATCCCAAATAAACAAGATAAGGTGGAGATTTCATCACCCTTTCTTAGCCCAAAAACCATCTCCAAGTGCACTCACACTAGCCCAAGCCTTAACTAAAAATTGATAGACGTTGGCCCTAGGGATCTCGGACTCATTAAGAGATTAATCGAGGGTGAAAATTGCAAGAACTATACTCCTACAAAATCGGTGTCTAAGGAAAGTGGATTGAGAGACAAAGCCTCGAAAGCTCCATGGTTTGGCATAATTAGGCCTGTGGCTAACGCCCACATACCTCCCCCGACCTTTGCCCTTTCCTGGCCGATTAACTTGTAGTCGAGTTCCTGCAACAACCTCCCTCAGAAAGTCGACCAGTTAGGAGTCGTCTAGGTCTAGGTACCTTAGACTAAGGCTTGGTGGTTATTTTCTTCTTTTATTTGTTTTCTATTCTTTTTGATTTGTTATTTTTACGCTGTTTGTGGTGTGCTGCATGCAAGAGTGGGTGAAAGATCCTGCAACTTCTAGATTAACCAGAAATACTTCTGTAGCCTTGCATTCAGAACCGTGATGATGTCACTTCAGGACAGGTTTTACCCAATCAGAACCTCTTTACCATCTTGTATAAAACTGCCTGAGGCAAATGAAAATAATTCTGAATTAAAGCTTCAATTCACTAACATTCTCCCAAAGTTCATGGTTTAGAATCGGAGGACGCATACTTCTTTGTTAGGAATTTGAAGAAGTGTTCCTTATGATGCGTATTCCCCGGGTAGGAGACTATGCCGTTAGATTACGTTTCATTCCCTTTTCCTTAAAGGACCTAGCGAAGAAATGGTTGTATAGTTGGCGGGTAGATTCTGTCACGACGTGGGATGATTTCGTCAAGGCCTTCTTGAAGAAATTCTACCCAATTCATAAAACAAACCCATTAGGAAGAATATCATGCAGTTTAGGTAAGAACTGAGCGAATCATTTTGGAGATACTTTGAGTGATTCAAAGATCTCCTAGCTCAGTGCCCTCATCATGGTGTGAAGAAATGGCGTCAGTGCCAGATTCTCTATGATGGTTTAGATTATCAGACAAAAATCCTGTTAGAAACCATGTGTCAGGGAGGGTTCTTGCAAAAAGATGAGAATCAGGGTTGGGATTTATTTGAGGATTTAGCTGAGAAAATCCTGCAATGGGAGATAGCCTCGAAAAAACCTAAGAATTCACAATCTATAACTTCAAGAGGAGGGCTGCTCTCTTTAGAATCATCCATAACTGTCGAGATTAAGATTGCAACCCTAATGAGGAGAATAGAGGCTCTGAAAACTAAAGAGCCAGCCAATGTCAACCAAATCAACCCACCACCAATTCACAATCCGGGTTGTTCATACTGCCAGGCACCAAACTATGTCTTTGAAGAGTGTCCTGTCTTCCATACCCAGCAAGTACCACCGGAACACCTGAACGCGGCCTACTCACGGCCGCCGCCTAATCCTTACTCGCATACATACAATCCCGGTTGGAGGAATCACCCAAATTTTTCTTGGGCCCAGAACAATCCTCCCAGGCCTAATTTTTCTAACAATTTTCACCATCCCAATCCTCCACCACATTTCCCAATCAAGCCCCATCTTCCTCCTCCCAGAGCTCACCAATGGAAAGAAACTCAGAAAATTAGAGGAGAGCATGGAGGCTTTTATGAAGTCCCATGCAGCTTTCATGCAAAATCAGGGACAAACACTGAACAACCATTCACAGGCCATATCGAGATTAGAAATGCAGATGAGCTAGTTAGCTAGCTCCCTAAGTGAAAGACCAAAGGGTATTTTACCTAGTCAGCCGCTAATTAATCCTAAAAACTCCAATCAAGCAAATGAAATTCAGGATCCTTTGATCAACTAGTGCAATGCTGTTTACACACTTCGATCAGGAAAGAAGGTAGACAACCAGGTCTACCAACAGAAAAATCCAGTCCACATTGATCTTACTCCAGCCTCCACCTCTGCTAGTTCCTCCCAATCTGCTCCACAAACAGCTGACGAGGATAAAGCTGCCGAACAAGTTCATAAGCCTGTAGCACCCTTTCCCAATAGGCTTAGGAACAACAATAAGAATATGCACATGGAGAAGATGCTAGAGATGTTCAACCAGGTCAAATTGAATGTGCCTCTTCTTGAGCTATCCAACAAGTCCCAGTGTATGTCAAATTTCTTAAGGATATGTGTACGAAGAAGAAAAAGACAAATGTACCAAGAAAGTATTCTTGGCAACCAATATAAGCGAAATTCTATCTGGTCCCATCCTGGTGAAGTACAAAGATCCCGGATGTCCCATAATTTCCTGCACCATAGGACAGACTGAAATTAGCAGAGCACTCCTTGACCTGGGAGCAAGTATCAACTTGCTACCTCTCTTAGTATACCAGCAACTTGGGTTGGGCGAGCTGAGCCAAACTCGAGTCATCATTCAGCTAGCTGACCGATCTGTGAAAATCCTAAAGGGGAAATCACAGATGTCCTTATCCGGGTCGGGGATTTCATTTACCCCGTTGACTTCATTGTGCTTGAGACCCGACCTGTATTAAATCTGAGGTCACAAACACCAGTCATCTTAGGATGCTCATTCCTTGCTACAACCAATGTCATAATCAACTATAGGAATGGGTCAATGTGATTGACCTTTGGAGATATGACGAAGGAAGTCAATTTCTTCAATCTAGGAAGATAACCAAGGGATATCAATGATCAGACATTTGAGGTCAATTCTATTGAAAATCTGACTAGTGAGCATGAGGAAAGCATGGAGATAGACATAGAGGCAGAGTTTGATCTAGATTCTGAGGATTTTAATCTTGACCAGATCGTCGATTTGCAATGGACTGGGCGTCAAGCCCAAGTGTACCTCATCATAGGATTGAAAGTCTGGATATTACCTCCAATGAAGCAACACCTTCCCTTGAGCTAAAAACTTTACCTAACATCTCAAGTATGCCTACCTGGGCGGAAGAGAAACCTTGTCAGTCATCATAGCATACCACCTGACTGAACAACAAGAGGACAACTTAATGTCGATTCTGAAGAGACATAGGGAAGCCATTGGATCGACGATGAAGGATATCAAAGGGATAAGTCCAGCCATATTACAACATAGAATCCATTTGACCGATAAAGCAAACCCCAGGAGGGACCTACAACGCAGGCAACCCTCTTATGCAAGAGGCAGTTAAAGCGGAAATTCTAAAACTATTAGATAATGGGATCATTTATCCCATCTCAGATAGTCAATGGGTTAGCCCTGTTCATGCGGTCCCGAAGAAAGCTGGCTTTACAGTGGTTGAAAATGAGCAAAAAAAGTTGGTATAGACAAGACTGCCTACCAAGGTGCGTGTCTGTATCGACTATAGAAAGTTGAATGCAGCCACCCGTAAAGACCACTTCCCGCTACCCTTCATCGACTAATTGCTTGAGCGTTTGGCTGGACATGAGTACTATTGCTTCCTAGATGGGTACTCAGGATATAATCAAATCCCCATTGCTGCAGAAGACCAAGAAAAGATAACGTTCACCTGCCCGTTCGGAACTTTTGCTTATCGATGCATGCCTTTTGGATTGTGCAATGCTCCCGCAACATTCCAACGGTGCATGCTGCTTAGTTGGTCCGATATGGTGGAATGTTTTCTTGAGATTTTCATGGATGGCTTCTCCATCTATGGAGATTCATTTGATCAGTATCTTCATCACTAGAGTTAGTTCTGCAGAGATGCAAGGAGAAGAATCTAACTCTAAACTGGAAGAAATGTCACTTCATGGTGAGACAGGGGATTGTCTTAGGCCACGAGATTTCTAGGAGAGGCATTGAAGTGGACAAGGCTAAAGTAGAAGTGAATGCTAAGCTTCCACCACCCAAAAGCATCAAGGATATTAGATCCTTTCTAGGGCATTGGGGTTCTACCGACGGTTCATTAAGGATTTTTGCAAAATCGCTAAGCCCTTAACCAATCTGCTCGCTAAGAACGTGCCCTTTGATTTTAACGATGAATGTTTCAAGTCATGGGGGAAGCTTAAGCAAGAACTTATTTCTGCGCCTATTATTTCTGCTCCTAACTGGGCCCAAGTGTTCAAAATCATGTGCGATGCCTCTAATTTTGTTATTGGCACTGTTCTTAGACCGCGCATCGACAATAGGCAGCACGTGATTTATTACTCGAGTAGGACCTTGAATAACGCCCAACAGAATTATACAACGACCGAGAAGGAATTCTTGGTCGTTGTCTTTGCATTAGAGAAGTTCCGGCCATACTTGTTAGCTCAAAGACAGTGATTTTCACAGATTATTCAACACTGAAATACCTCATGACCAGGAAGGAAGCAAAAGCCCGATTGATTCGGTGGATTCTTTTGCTTCAAGAATTTGACTTGAAAATTCGGGATAAACGAGGTATAGAAAATGTGGTCGCTAATCATATATCACGAATTCCAAACGCACCTATCATACAAGCTCCGATCAACGAGGATTTTCTAGATGAGCACATCCTAGCCATTTTCAAGGAACCCTGGTATGCGGACATCATCAATTACCTGGCCACTGGACAATTACCCGCTGATTGGACAAAGCAAGACCAGTGTCGTTTCTTTGCCCAAGTACGGTACTTCTTTTGGGAAGAGCCGTATCTTTTTAAGTATTGTCCCGACCAGATTATTAGACGATGCATACCAGAAGAAGAACAGAGGAGTGTGCTAAGCTTTTGCCACGAACTTGCAGCGGAGGACACTTCGGTCCCCGCAAAACTACAGAGAAGGTTCTACAAAGTGGGTTCTACTGGCCCACTTTGTTCAAAGACTCATCATTTTTGCAAGTCATGTGCAAATTGGCAAAAGATTGGGAAAATTTCTAGAAGAGACATGATGCTCCTGAACCCGATCCTTGAAGTTGAAATTTTGATGTTTGGGGTATCAACTTCATGGGGCCATTCCCTAATTCCTTCGGCAACCAGTTCATTTTAGTTGCTGTAGACTACGTCTCTAAATGGGCAGAAGCTTGCCAACCAAGACCAATAACAACAAAGTGGTGTCAAATTTCTCAAAGAAAACATCTTCTCCCGATTTGGCACTCCCAGAGCGATAATTAGTGATAATGGATCGCATTTCTGCAATAGAGTTTTTGAAGCTCTGATGTGAAAATATTTCATCAATCACAAGTTATCTACTTCGTATCGCCCCCAGATGAATGGGCAGGTTTAAGTCACCAATCGACAAATCAAGCTCATTTTAGAAAAGACTGTCGGATAAAACTGAAAGGATTGGTCGGTCAAACTCAACGATGCATTTGGGCTTACCGCACTACTTTTAAGACAGTCCTGGGGATGTCTCCTTACAGAATAATATTCAAAAAAACCTGTCATCTGCCAGTAGAGTTAGAACACCGTGCCCTCTGGGCCATTAAGCAACTCAATTTTGATCTGAGTAAGGTCGGTGAGCTAAGGAGACTGCAGATCTCAGAATTAGAGGAGATACGGAATGAAGCCCATGAGAATGCTCGAATCACCAAAAGTAAGACTAAACTTTTTCATGACCAGATCATAACCCGAAAAAACTTTGCCCCGGGAGACAAGGTTCTGCTGTACAACTCGAGGCTTCATATTTCGCGGGGAAGCTGAAGACTCGTTGGTCTGGATCGTTCATTGTGCGTACTGTTTTCCCACACGGTGCTGTGATTATTGTAGATCCTAAGAACAACACGGAATTCAAAGTGAACGGGCAAAGACTGAAGCCCTTCTTGACCACTGAGCCTACATCACAGGCTGATATGTGCTGACTCTTTTGCCTCGTCATACGCCTAACCATTAGTGCACTCGTAACTTCCCTTATTCTCGCCTTCTATTAGATCTTGATAAAGGAATGTCCGAGTTTTGTCGTGTAAAGCTAAGTTATAGGAAGAACTTTCACTTGATTTTCACGTGAATAGTTCCTATACATAAGGGTTATGCTTGCCTATGATCCATCGTGAGGCGATATCTTCAAGAAGTTAGGGATTAGTAGGAGCAATAAGTAGCAATTAGCCATGCGCTTTTACCATTAAGAGAAATCCACTTTTTACAAACCAACAAACCAATTCAAAACTATTCTTGAAACAAACTTGTTTTCATTTTCAAATTCTTTATTTAAAAACAAAGATCATTCTCTTTTCTTGAATATAAAAGCCGCATTAAGCTTCCATCGCTCTCCCTCCTTGTGGATACGACCCGTAGAGCCACTTTGCTACTACGAAAGAATCGCAAAAGCAGTAACCTCGACCCACACTCTTTTTACTTATTCTTGCGCTTGCTTTTTGCTAATCAGTGATGCAGAGAGCATTTTGGGAGGCATGGAGGCAATCCTCTACATTCCCCTCCTGTGTTCCAGCTGGAATCTGGGTCATAAAGACTCAGTATTAGCTAGGACTTCCCTCAGATCTTCTTTTGTTGACTTGATAGTCTCAGGAGCTCGTAAAGGGTGATTTTGACTGGGATATTGTCCAATTGAGTCAGGACATCAAAACGGTAAGGTGTTGTAGATCCTCCCGCGTTGTCCTTTGGGAGAGCCTTAGAAACTGAAGCTCTTTCTGCTTCACCATTTGCTTCGCGGAGGGCTTGGCAGACTCCGCAATAGGTTTAGGAGGGCTTGTCGCTATCTCGTCGTATTTCTTTAAATACGACTGACCTGAATGAGTTTCTGTCACGAGTGATTTATTGAGCTTCGTGGCGAGAATGATTGTTTCCTCTTCTGAATCAGTTAGTCAGGGAACATCGATTTCTGCTTTCCGGGAAGAAGCGCACACCACATTACACGATGAAGCCTTCACCTTGGCTTTGAACCTTCTGTTGGTAACAGTAGTCCATTGCTGGCTGTCCATAAGATCAGGATGAACCCACATAATTTTCCCTGAGGTGTTGGGACAGGTACAAGACCCTTCTCTTATTGATGATGTGGGTCCGTATTGATCATTCTTAGTTCTTCTTTCGGGATGGGAGCAACTCTGGACGGTGTTGGAGGCTGTTTTCCAAACTGGAGAAATGATGTCATATTAGCCGTCACTTTCTTCTGCTTTGGACGGAGTTTTAGCACTTCTGCATCAATTAGAGCTTGAAGGATGTCTTTGAAGATGTAACAGCTCTTGGTGGGGTACCCTAGCAACCTATGATACAGGCAGTAGTTAGGATTATCAGTTTTACCGACCTCTTCAGGACGTCTAGCTTCAGGAAGCTTCAACCTGCTACTCTTGTTGAGTAACTTGAACAATGAATCAACATACTCATCCTTGAAGGAATACTACTTATTGGCGCGTGGCTGACTTGAAGAGCCACTTCCCCTGACCGGCTGAGGTTTGACGGGGGATTTTATCTCTGTCACCAAATTATCTTTCTTTTTATGGAAAAGATGTTTCTGGCATGCGTCTTGTTGACTTTTCGGGTCTGGTTTTATTTTCTTCTGCCCTAACCCTGGTGACAATTTCTTCAGCCTGTTCACCTTGCTGGACCAATTGCTTCCAGATGCGGTTTTCAGCAACTCCTATTTGGGTTAGGAGTGACGTTTGTAGAATGTGGCGGCATGTTTCTACCAGGGTGGCCTGGGTCATACGTTAGGACATCGGAGTGCCATGTTCCGAAATCTCTCTACAAATGATTTGACTGACTCTCCCTTTCGCTGCTTCGTGGCCAGGAGAGTAGGCATTGTAATCTCCGAGTCATCTTCGAAGAAGCGTGTCAGCAAGAGCTTCTCCAGATCACTCCAATTTTTAATGGAGCCTTCTGGGAGTTTCATGAACCATTCAAAGGCAAGCTCTTTAGAGTGCCGATGAAAAAACGTGCGAAGATGGCATTATTATCACCACGTTTTCCGTCTGAGACTTGAAGTAGTAGATATGTTGGTTCGGTGATCCTTTGCCGTCAAACGCCTATAGGGTCGGAGATTTGAACTTGGGAGGGTATGGAATGAGGTCCCACTCGGCCGGATATGGCCGGAGCATTCCTGCTTCTTGGAGGCCTTTCCGATTGGTAAGGGCTTCTAGACGTTACTCTAATTGACTCATTCTTTTAGAATGAATACTTCGATGGTCTGGGTTGCCTTCCTCCTTAGACGAGGATTTGGACGACTCCGAAGTAGATTGCTCCTTCTCTTCTATATGTACAGAAGATGAGCTTTCTCCTTCTTTTCGTTTGCCTTTAGACTTTTTAGAAGAGGTTTTGTCGGTTGACTTCTCTTATCTTCAAGAAATTGTGCAAGCATCTGCTTGAGGGTATCAATAGATTCTTGTTGAGCGCGAATCATATCGAATTGTTCCCTCTGGACCTGGGCTTGCTGTTCAAAGCGCCGGGCCGTCTCCTCGGGAGTATTCATCTGTATGCAAAGGCTTCCTTCTCTGTGGAAGAGTTAGAGGCCTGTGACTCTGCAACGACAGAATGTGATTCATTTACTTCAATGTCCCGAGCTAAGGCACTGTAGTTGATCGGGGCGACCGCACCAGTCCGAGTGCGAGTATGCCAATACACTCCTTCTGGTTCCATGTCAGACTCGTCGGAGCTGACTGCTGGTTATTTTCCCCTACTTCTACTTGCCATATTTGCAGTGACTTCAGGGTACTCCACGTCAGAGAAGGTCCTCCTTCTGTAGGAGTGATACTTTTTAGCTGATCGGGAGGTTAGGGTCGATCGTCTGAATATTGGTTGTTTGCTCGCATGTGAGCTGCAGCGGCATTCAGAGAACATTGCCATGATAAGACGTTCACAGCAACAAGATGGAGTGATCAGATTAGCACTCCTCTTCTTCGTCAAATAATCTCTTAGATCTGTGGGAGGGGGATCAAAAGGATTGGCCTCGGATTCTCGAAGGCTTTTCAACTTCTGAGAGTCACCCTTACGTCAAGAAATTGAGATGCAGGGTTCAGAAACGCGGAGCCCGCATTGCGCATAACAGGCGCGGCTCTCGCGTTTTACCTTTGAAATGTGGGTCTCGTGTCTCTGCTGAGTAGAGATGCGGATCTCACATTTTTGATTGTCGCGTTCGATCAGCAATGGTTGAGACACGTGGGTTTTCTTATTTCCACATCTGGTCGTAGAGACGCGGGTCTCGTGTCTGAATATAAGGATAGCCCTCACGCTGGTACACACGTCGCATTTGGGAAGTAGAGTCTCAGAAATGCAAGCCCGATGGGCTTCGCGTTTGGGGCTCCATACGCAGACTTCGTGCGTCTGACGAATTCAGAAGAGACGCAAGCCTGAGCCTTGTGCTCTATCTCTACTGGACAGATGATTTTCCAGCTTCTTGCGCTTGTAATTTTTGCACGCATTGTCTCTGTCGATGTTCAGTGTTCTAGTTACGCCGTAAGTGTTGCTGGGAACCCCCGGTGACTTGGAACTGAGGAAGGGGACGGGCATAAACGGGCTGAACATCAGTAACGTTAACCTTGCGGGTCTCATGGGAGACGTTGACGCGGGTGTCACGTGTGATATGATCAGCCGTGACACTCTTCTTATCGGTCGCATCTGAAGGGGTCTCAGAGCGGACTTGAGAGCGAGTCCCTGAGAGACCTTGCGGTACTGCCGCGTCCTAGGGCACTTGGAGCTAGAAGAGAAGAACTTTTCATACTTTGCCTGGTTGAACTCCATGACAAGTGATTCGACCATTTTTCCTATATAGGTGACGTCACCTTGCGCCACGACTTGCTCATCGGTAGAGAAAGTGCTCCCAGCGGAGTCACCATCTCTTGTTTGGTGGGAAAATTGTAGATCGAGGAGTAAATTTTTTATTTGATTGTAAAGAAAATTACAACGGATCAATAATCCTCTTACAAGAGAGGGGAGATATTCAAGCCTAAATCTCCCCTTTGTTTAAAGCCGGGTTCTTAATGTGACGATGGAAAGTGAATCTTGTTTTTCGTTGACCAGGTGAACATCAGGACCTTTTGCAAATCCTCTCTTTGGATAGTAGACGAAGTAACACAGCTTCTGTCCACCGAGGATCTCAAAGAGATGGTAGGCAAAGACGAACTTGTACGCAGCAAGTTGTTAGAAGAGTGAAACTCTCTCTTTCTTTTCAGCTGGAGGTCTTGGTGCTTCTACGGCTTACAACCAAAGTTCTTTTGACCTAGAATTTTTCGACCCTCTTCCATAGCAAACTGGGCTATTTATAGGGGCTTCAGGGGGTGAACGTGTCCCTAAAAACACTCCATAATGGGGGTTAACTCCCTCATTACGTGGGCAGTAATTGACCTAGTAATGAGAGCAGTTATAACCGAGACGCAGGTTTTGAGCCTTGTGTCTTGCTGCTGAGAAGTAATGCTTGAGAGACGCGAGTTTCCAGTTCCGCGTCAAGCTTCACATGAGACGTAGGTTTCAAGCTCTGCATCTTGGTACTGCAATAATGCTGAGACGCGGCTTTCGCTCTTTGCGTCTTGGTCCTTGCAATGATGTTGAGACGCGAGTTTCAACCCTCGCGTCTTGGTGCTGCGCTGGTGGCGATGATTAGCCCTGCGTCTGGAGTTTGAATTCTGTTTTTTGATGACTTATCTTCAGTGATTTTTAGACAACCTACAATAGGTACGTCCAGGAGTATAGGTGTCTTAGAGTATATCAGGATATTAATTATTAGATTTTCATAATATGATAATCATGAGTCAAGTGTTAAGTATGACAAGTGTTAGGTAATTACATGCAGGTGTCTGGGATACATGCAGGTGTCAGGTGTCAAGTGATAACATATATGTGTCAAGTGGTAACATATCAAGTGATCCACAAAGCAAGTGTTAACACAGTATATATTGTACTGTCGAATAACACAATATAGAAAAATAATACAGATAAAAGATCAGTATGAATATCAGAAAATAATACAGTTTCAGGAGAAAATTTAAGTAAAGATTTCAAACTCTTCACAACCATAAAAAAAGAATAATAATAATTAATTTATTTAATTATCCAGGTGGGCCCTTGGTTAACCTGGAGCAAAGTAAGGGCGTGTCGGTATTACGCCGGGCATATATAGAGCTTGGCTCCTAGCAGAGTTAACATGCACTCTAAACGCTAAAGCGTTCATCGAGGCTATCACTCTCAGCAAAGCCACGATAAGGTACAACTATCACTCATGGCAAAACTAAACTCACAGCGAAGCTAAACGCACATGGTGAAGCCGCACATGAATGCCTTGCTAACACACATGACGAAGCCACGGTTGCGACGCAGCTAAACACATGCAGCGAAGCAGGCATATGAACGCCATGCTATCGCACACGGCGAAGTTAAGCTCGAACGAGTTAGCTGTAAAGCAGTGAGCACTAAATTCACCTGCCGGCAGAGAGCTACTATAAAATCAAGATTAAGCCCGAAGGCTGAGCAAAGCAGGAATAAAGTTAGCGAGCAAACATGCAAACATCCAAGCGGAGCTAAGCAAGACTGGAGCGAAGCTAGCGTACAGTGCTAGACGCTATCACGCTCGGCGTGGTAACCGCTCGCGATGACGCTAAACGTACATGGTAAAGCCATGTTTGAACATCCAGCTAGCACACATGACGAAGCCACACTCGCGATGTAATTACGCTCGGACGAAGTTAGTGGTAAAGTAGTGAGCGCTAGGCTCTCCTATCAGGCGGCGCATGAGAGACCCAGAGGGTCTAGGGCGATCACAAAGTGTCAGCCAAATAAGAGAGAGCACGGAGGCTAAATGTAGTACGGAGGTAGAATAAGTACCTACAGAAGTGTTAGTACCAAACACACGCATACAAACAAGTAATAACTAGACTATCTATAGAGTCGTAAAGCTCAGAGGCTGAGCGTTAAAGCACGGGGGCCAAACACGGCCCGAAGGCCAGGTATGAAAACCTGGAGACTAAACGTAGCTCGGAGGCTAGGAATGAAAGCTCAAAGGCTGTACAAGAGTACTTGCACAAGGGTTAGTACCAACACACATACAAATACAGTAAAGGGACATAGCATATAATAATGACTAAACGTACGGACATGCGAAGCTAAGCAGTGCTAGGGCAAAGTTAGTGAGCAACGTCGCTAAAGCGCATGACGAAGCTATACACATGAGATGGGAAGAGTGTCTAACAACTACATCATTGTGTATGGCGAAACTCTCACTCGAAGAATCTAGCGATTAAACGATGAGTGCTAAGCTTACCGTCCAGTCGGGAGCAAATTTAAGAGAAATCGTGAAGCGGTTGAGCCTGGAGACTAAACGACTATGAAGGTTAATCATACATGATAATAAAGCAGTAATAGAACAATTCATAGGCAGTGTATATGAAAAGGTATTAGGCTACACTGCTACGGGCATTAATCAACAGAATACAATACATATCACCGATATACATATACAACACCGATACAAACATCAACTACATAATACAACACATCGCCTATATATACAAATGTCCACAACTGCCCAAATATAATGGTGATAGTACTCGCCTAATCAGAGCCTGGACATGTCAAATGCACATGGAATACCCACAATCAGAGACAAAGAGAAATAGTGAGAGGAGAGAGAAAGACCTAAAGAGAGATCTAGAGAGAAAGAAAGAGATTAAGAAATCAAGAGAGAAATAGAGGGGAGAGAAGAGAATGGCCGGTCAGGCATGGCCAGCAAGTGGTGGCTGGCGGCTGGCCACGGTCGCCGAGGCCCTATACAGATAGAGGGGGTTAAAGAGAGGATAAAGAGAGAGAAGAAGGAAAGAAAAGAGAAGAAAGAAAGAGAGAGAGAGAGAGAGGAGGTCTAGAGGGAGAGGGGAGAGAATCATAAGGGAAGAGTCAGGCAGGCAGGCTAGCGCGGCGACGCTAATCACCACGGCCATGACCACAAAGGAGGAGAGGGGGAGATAGAGAGGTTAGGGAAGAAAGAAAAAAGAGAGAAAAAAGAAAGAAGAAGAAGAAAAAAAAAGAACAGGAAAAAGAAGAAAGAAAAAGGATGAAGAAGAAGAAGGTGATGGCCGGCGGCGGCGGATCTGGCCCGAGGAGGAGGAGGTAGAAAAGGAGAAGAGGGAGAGGAGAGGAGAAGAAGAAAGAAAGAACAAAGAAAGAAAGAAAAAGAAAAAAAAGAAAAAGAAAAAGAAAAAGAAAAAGGAGAAGGAGGAGGAAGAGGAGACCGGAGGGTGGTAGTCACTGAAGGCTGGGTATCGTGGGTGGCCGGATTTGGGCCTAAGAGGGGTTTTGGGGAGGAGAGGGAGAATGAAGAAGAGAGAGAAGGGGAATGGGGAATCAGAGCCTGGGGCTTCGTCTTTGACGCTTGGGGAGGCCGCCGGAGGTTGGGCGGCGCGGATGACGGTGCTGAGCTTGGGCGTTACCTGGATGAGAGAGAGGAAGTGAGAGAGAGAGTGAGAGAGAGAAAGGGAAAGAAAATGGGAGAAGAGAGAAAGAAAGAGAGGAAATGAGTGGGAGAGAGGGAGAGAAGATATTTAGGGGGTGGTGGGGTTTTGCCACATATTTGGCAGGAAGAAAGACCAGAAAGAAAGGGCAAGAAAAGGAGAGGAAAAACTCAAATAAAATAATAAATTAATAATAGGGTAAAATTTTAAAATTTAGAAAAATCCCCAAAATTTGTAAAGATAGAAAAAATCATCTTGAGGAACAATATGAAATTAAATTCTTGAAATTCAATCTGATTTATAAATAAAAATCTTAAAATCAACCAGTGATACTGCCCGACACCAAATCCGGTCGAATTTTGATTAATTCAGAAAAATTCACAAAAATGTGTTAAAATAGAAAATATGATCCTAATTAATAATGTGAATTTTTTTATAAATTCAACTCCGATTATAAATTAAGATTCCTGGTATCGATCGGCAACACTGGTCGATACCGATTTTGAAGATTTTACAAAATAAATCAGAAAAATTTCAGAAAATAAAAAATTTAAAATATTGAAAAATAGTATTTAAAACTAAAATCAGTCAAATCTGATTATTAAAAATATCAAATTGAAAAATACACCGGGAATGGGTGCCAGGTTCATACTTAGGCTGATTCTGAATCCAAAAATCTGGACTGATACCAAACGATAATATAAATAATCACAAAACAAAAATAAATATGGGAAAAATTGAAAAATATGATAAAAAAATTAGAACACGTACTTAGGTACGTATTCTGGGACGGGAGTGTTGCAATACCTTCCACTGTTCTAGTCCCCTCGTCTTCTGCGGACCCCACAATTGACTCTCCTCCTCCTTCTCCACCACCACCTCTGTCACATACTTCTTCTCCACCTCCGCCGCTAGCACCCGTCGATAAAGTCTTCCTCCTCTTTGTCTTCATCCTCGGCCACTCCCAGTCCCCCTCATACCAGAACCCACCATATGGTTACCAGAACACATGATAACACCGGAACACCAAAAGTCTGATTAGCCACCCGATACCCATGCCTACCTATCTCATGGTCGACTTGGTCACTTCTCCTGTCGAGTCTACATGTTTCACGCAAACTTCTAAAGATCTCAAGTGGCGTCAGGCAATGGACACAGAGATGAATGACTTGCTCAAAAACAGAATCTGTTCTCTTATGTTGCACTACCCTACCATGAATCTGGTTGGCTACAAATGAGTTTTCAAGTTAAAACATATGCCTGCTGGTTCTATTGTCAGGTATAAGGCTCGCCTGATGACCAAAAATTTTAATCAACAATCAAGCTTAGCCTATGGCAAGACATTCAGTCCGGTCATCGAATAAACCACTAACCGTGTGTAGTCTAGCCATCTCCAAGGGCTGGTCTATTAAACAATTGGATGTGAGTAATACATTTTTGCAGGGTTTTCTTACTGAGATGGTCTACATGGAACAACCTTCAGGGTTCATTGATATATGAGTCTTTTATATATATTTTGCATCACATTTATGCCTATTGTTTGCCACATTTAAATTGCATTGATATTTCTTGAGTATATTTTGCAGATATTAGGTCAAGGGAACATATTAGAAAAAGAGAGAAAATCAGCGAATTATCGATTTAAAGTGAAGCGGAGGATGCAGAACCAGAGACCCAAGAACAAACTAGAATATCTCAACAGAGTCTACATAGGAAATCAAAATTTTCATAAAAATCTGAGAGCTGAAAGGATCAAAAGTTTGGCTGAGCAGTTGTTAATTCAGCTATGCAGTCGTGGACCAGTCAACAGGGAATGCCAGCTCATCAGTCAAATTTGGATAGAAAACGGAGTACCGTACAGCTAAAAACTTGGCTACGCAGCCGAGATTTTGGCTGCGTAGCTAAGCTATGGCGATTATGTTGACGTAATTGTTTGTAGAATTTTTTATTTAATTTAGAAATGACTCTGCGGAGTCACTAAGGGTTAGGAAAGGTCTCTGTAGCCTATAAAAGCATGACAACCTCTTGTATATTATTACGCAATTTTTCTCTCTTGAATTTTAGTTTCACATTAACAAAAATTCTGTTGCTACTATTGAATTCCTGAATCTTGGAGACGAAGAAACAGTAAGGAGTCAAGGCTAATAGGTTTTCTATTGGTACTTTCTTCCCTCTCTCTTTATTTAATTTTTGCATACTATTATCTTTTAATTCTATGCTTTGCAATTTACTAGATATGAACTAATTTTTTTAGTAAGGTATTGATGGAAGTAGATTATATGAATATATAGGCAAGTAATTAGAGTTAACCTATGAATCTACATACATGTTATGTTTCTAATATTATTTTCATGCTTATCAATTGATGCCACAATTGCTTCGATGACTAAATTGGAGACCGAAAGGAGATAATTTAGTGAAAGCATCATAAAAATTAGGAACTACATCTCGACAAGTTGAGGCGTAAGAGATTGTGCAATCTTATATTAGATTTATTGTATTTAATACTTTTTTTATAGATCGGGAGATTGTAAGTTCTAGACTTAAAAGATAGAATTAATATTGCTTTAGAAAGAGTATTAATTATTTTGCGATCTTTGATTGTTAACATGTATTGATAATTAGTTAATACTAATACTTGATCTATATCTAGCATGATCTATTGAAATCAATTGCCTTACTTTATTATCATTATACAAAAAAAATAATTTACTTTTAATTAGGAATAGTTTGTTTATTAGTTAAATTCTCTCATCATCATTAATTTAACAAATATAAATAGGAACAATTAGATGTTATTTGGTTAACACAATCTTCGTGGGATGATACTTTACTCACTAAGATATTACTTGCTACACGACTGGTGCACTACCAGTTCGCACACATTAAGTTTTTGGCATCATTGCCGGAATTGTGAATTTAATCAATATCAACGATATCTATTACTGTTCTAATTTGAATCCAGTCTGTAGATATAATTTGAAAATATTCTCTGTTGCAGGCTATAAGAATTTCAACCCCAATCTAGTAGATAGTTCGGCTGGGCAGCTGAACTTTTCGCCACGTAGCCAAACTTCTGTGAAGAGAACATCTGGGATTTTCAGAAACTGAAAGTTGATTGTGGATGAGACGTCTAGGAGTTCAGAAATACTAGAACCTGATTCAAAGATTGACAGAACTTTTCAATATCTACTTAAGGAAAGAAGAGATCAAGAAAAGGCGATGGCGAACCAAGAAGGGAGAAAAGCACTGAGGGATTATGATGTTCCCTCTCTAACGGGAGCCACTTCATGTATCATTGTACCAACGATTCAAGTGAACAACTTCGAGCTAAAGCCAGGGCTGATTCAAATGGTGCAACATACATGTCGGGCTTTCACATGATAATCCTAACGAACACATCTCAAGCTTCCTTGAGACATGTGACACACAAAGGATCATTGGCTTATCAGCAGAGGTAATCCAGCTAATTTTTTTTTAAAGGATAAAGCAAAGACTTGGTTTAATTCGTTACCAAATAATACCATTGCGACATGGGATGAGATGGCTAACAAATTTCTTACAAAGTACTTCCCTCATTTAATGTGGCAAAACTACGAGGTGGCCTCACTACTTTTTCTCAATTTGAATCTAAAAGTATTTATGAGGCTTGGGAAAGGTATAAGTGTTGGCCCAGAGGCCTTCCACTCTAGTTTTGATGATGATTAACTCATGTAGTTATGTTTACTAATAATCTTGTGTTGTTTAAGTTTCAGATCATTAACCAAGATATTAGTTGGTGATAGCTTCAACAAGATGTTTTGGAAGCTTTCACATGGTGATTCAAGAGCACGAGCATCAAGATCATACATAGCCTTGCTCGTTGGATCTCGGAGTTTTGGATCGAGTCGACTTGAAGATTGAAGATCGTCAAGAAGACTTAGGTATCCTAGTTTTAGTTTAGTGTGTTTAGATCCATTTGTAAAGATTAGATAGTTGACATGCTCAAGTGCACAACACACACAAGTTTTATGTTTTGGATTTGGTTTTCATGAATAGATTGATCAAAACAAGTTTACTTTATTTTATGTATATTAGATGTGCTCTATATACATACATGCTTACATGACTTATACAAACTTAGTTTGACATACCTATTCATGTAGTTTTATGTTTTGGTATTTTTAACAAAACATATTTTTGGATTTAAAGAAAAAAACCATGATATATATATATGTTTCATGTATATTGGACTTATGTCCACATGCAACTTGCTTCAATATGTTTAAATATCATGTTTTGTATTTCAATGAGTTTTAGGAAAAATCAGATTTCCTATTGAAAAATCCAAGTTTGACAAAATACAGTTTTTGGTAAAAATGATAAGACACAAAAATAGTCTAACTTGCTTGATATTTGAGTTAAAATTTTATCACATGTTTATATATCAATGCAAAATGTTAAAACTATTTTTGGGGATTTTTATATATTTTACAAGATTTATTAAAATATTTTTAACATGTTTTTCTGACCCAGGACAGTGGCTGACAGGCCAGGTCGGTCGACCCGGCGGTTTATCATAGTGTTCTCACCTTTGTTTAATATGGACCATTATTTTAGTGTTCTCACCTTTGTTTAGCTATCTGTTATCATAGCTCTAATAACATGTGAATTTACATAATAATCATGTTTATGTTTTTCATGTTTATTCATATCTTGTTTTTATGCTTCATAACTTGAATATTTGTTTAAAAGTTAGTTTTCGTTAAAACTAGGATATATACTTGTACATATAGTGGGCCACAAATAAATCTATATATGTTTGTGCTTGAATGCTTATTTGAACCCATTAGATGTGCTAGTATAGTCTAGTTTTGATGATTCATACATTTTAAACTTGTATTCCTATTTTTGGATTTGTTTTATGTGTATGAGTTTTCATTTCATGTATATGTGTATTTTTGCCAACCTTTAAGATATACATGTATACCCTTGAGTCATTTGCTTTTCATGCAAATCTATATATATGGACTCAAATTGTGTTTATGGTATGTATGTATACTTCTTGTGTTGACAAATCATACATATACCTTGAAATGAAATTTGTTTAAATGAAAATTTAGCTTTTTCGCGTTATTCATGTTTTCATGTGTTTATGTTTAACTTCATGTGTATGTCTATTTTATCCAAACTATTATTTATAAATATACATCCTTTTGAGCCACGTGCCTTCATGCATATATCTTTGTGGACTCGTTGTGTTTGGATATGTATGTATACTTTAGTTTGTATAAGACATACATATACCTTGAAGATTAAATAAGTTTTGATGATTTTCTAGTTTCAAGGAATATTGAGCTTAATTGAATACTTTCATGATCATGTTCTTCACATTGTATTTGTACACTCACATTTCTTGTTTACTGATGTTTTGTTTTCATGAGTTATATTTATGCTTCATTGATTATGAGTGTTAGCTATTTGTAAATTTCATGTTTTTATGAAAAATAATTTGTTTTTATTCCTTGCTTGAAGGATTTCGTACTAGTTAACAATCCATTTAACTAGTTGTGATATTCTTCATATGGTAGTGTTTTTCAAACATACTATATTTTCTAATCTATTTTTGAAAACCCCTACCTTTACGGGCGGTTGGATGGGCGATCATGCTCATGTATGCTTTATAGTGAAAATCATTTTAAACTTGAACATGAATTGGGTGGTAGGAAATATGAGATATACTTTGATATTATTGTGTTTCAATTGGTATCATTGGATTCTTTCAATTGTTATCAATTTTGACCTTTCTTGTATACTCATATATGTTTGTATGTATGTAAGCTTTCAATTCCAATAGTATCAATTTCGATTGGTATTAAATTTTTCAAACATATATATTTTGTTTATGCTTAAGCTTGTATGTTTAAATGACTATCATATTTCAATGATTAGTTTTCAATTGGTTTCTTAAACAAGCTTATGCATGTGTTTAGTTTGTATTTCATAAAGGGGGAGAAAATTCGATTTTCATATTTCAATTGGTATTTGTATTTCCACTCCCTTACTTTATGATAGAAAATAAAAATTTCAAATTGATATCATATGTTTAAAATGAACAATTATTTCAATTGGCATCAAGATGTTGTTTCATTTTTTTTAAATTGGTATCAAGAGGCACTTCATTGACATATTTTTAATTGGTATCATGTTTAATGTCACCCTTATTGACTTTGTTTTTGTTTGAGACAAAAAGGGGGAGAACATTGTTTTTATTGTTTTGACCCTTTTGTTGATTCTTTGTTTCGAACAAAATGGGGAGAAAAATTTATTGTTTTGGTTTTTTACCCCTTTGTTGATGATTGACAAAAAGGGGGAGACAGCTTTTGAGTTTAAGTTTTATATGCATATTTATGTTTTGCATATATTAAGTTTAATTGGTATCTAGAACATGTTTATTTGTTTTTGAAAATTTCATTGGTATCTAGAACCTTTTATTGTGCATATCTATGCATGTTTCATAATTCATTGCATATTTATGTTTATTTGTTTATGCATGAGTTAAAGGGGAGCTTCTTTGAAGCTTAACTTTAATCCATGCATATATAACTCCATGAGTTTTGTCATCATCAAAAAGGGGGAGATTGTTGGCCCAGAGGCCTTCCACTCTAGTTTTGATGATGATTAACTCATGTAGTTATGTTTACTAATAATCTTGTGTTGTTTAAGTTTCAGATCATTAACAAAGATATTAGTTGGTGATAGCTTCAACAAGATGTTTTGGAAGCTTTCACATGGTGATTCAAGAGCCCGAGCATCAAGATCATACATAGCCTTGCTCGTTGGATCTCAGAGTTTTGGATCAAGTCGACTTGAAGATTGAAGATCGTCAAGAAGACTTAGGTATCCTAGTTTTAGTTTAGTGTGTTTAGATCTATTTGTAAAGATTAGATAGTTGACATGCTCAAGTGCACAACACACACAAGTTTTATTTTGAATTTGGTTTTCATGAATAGATTGATCAAAACAAGTTTACTTTATTTTTATGTATATTAGATGTGCTCTATATACATAAATGCTTACATGACTTATACAAACTTAGTTTGACATACCTATTCATGTAGTTTTATGTTTTGATATTTTTAACAAAACATATTTTGGATTTAAAGACAAAAACCATGATATATATATATATTTCATGTATATTGGACTTATGTCCATATGCAACTTGCTTCAATATGTTTAAATATCATGTTTTTATATTTCAATGAGTTTTAGGAAAAATCAGATTTCCTATTGAAAAATCCAAGTTTGACAAAATACAGTTTTTAGTTTTTGGTAAAAATGATAAGACACAAAAATAGTCTAACTTGCTTGATATTTGAGTTGAAATTTTTATCACATGTTTATATGTCAATGCAAAATGTTAAAACCATTTTGGAGATTTTATATATTTTACAAGATTTATTAAAATATTTTTAACATGTTTTTCTGACCCAGGACAGTGGCTGACAGGCCAGGTCGGTCGACCGCACGGTCGATCGAACTAAGGGCCGGTCGACCCGGCGGTCGACCGACGTGCACAGCCTTGTGCACGTCTGGCAGACACAGTGGGCCGGTTGACCGGACCAGAGAGCTTTGCTCTCTAATCTGGGTGGTCGACCGGTTTGCCCAACGGTCATATTTATGACCGTTGGCGGTCGACCGGCCAGTCGACCGCAAGCCTGTCAGGCTGACAGATCAGCCTAACGGCTAGTTTCTAGTTTTGGCCTATATAAACCTCATTTCTTTGGGATTTTGGCTAAGGTTTTTACAAGAGAAAAATTCATGTTTCCCTAGTGTTTTATACAGTTTTCAAAAGAGTTCAAGTGCCAAAAGATCTATCTTATGTTTTTAAAGTGTTTTGCTTTATTTCAAAAAAAATTAGGTTTTTGGGAAATTGTTTTTGATCTAAAATTTCCATATCTATTTGGTATTTTTCCAAGAGTATTTCTTTGATCAAAACACTTTGTTTTCCACACTTGAGCTTATCTCCAATCCTATCTATTTAGGATCATTTGTTTTGTGGAAGAGAGGAATTGTTTGTGGATGAGGAACCCACCAAGTTGTAAACATCCTTGCTTTTGTTGTATCCCTCTTTGGTAGAGGTTGATCGGGTGATTGGTTTGCTCCCTCTTTGGTAGAGGTTGAGGATTGTGTTTGCTCCCTCTAGTGAGAGGTGGAATTGGTTTGTAACCCTCTTCGGTAGAGGTATTTGTGGTTGTTTGGCTACGGGCCTACCCCTCGGTTGTGAGGCGGTGTTTGAGAGAGGAGTTCGGTACTCTCGGTTGTACAAATCCTCCTTGGTGGAGGTTCCCTCGGTGGGAGTCCTAGGTGGACAAGATAGTGGATTAGAAATCCTTCTCGGTGAAGGCGGGGACGTAGAGCTAGGGGCTCGAACCTCGAAATATATCTTTGTGTTTGCGTTTGATCCATTGTCTCTTAACTCTCTCTTTATTTGTGTTGTGCATAGCATCATTCATTCATATCTTGTATGCTTGTGTTGTCCTTGCATTTGATTCATATTGCTTATCCTTATATGCTTGGATTGTTTGTGTGTGCCTCACTTATACTTAACCACAAGAGCTTCATATAGCACCTCAACCCTTATCTAGGGGAATCAAGAGGAGTTAGTCCAGAGCCCTTCACGGGAAATTCGGCTACACTTGTTAGTTGTATTAAGTGTGTTGCAAAATAGTTTTTAGCTTCCGCATTTAGTTTCTAGATTAGCACTTTCACCTATTCACCCCCTAGGTGATTTCAATAAGGGCTTGATCAAGAAAGTCCCACACCGTAGACTCCCAGCTTGGTTGGAGATCCAATTTTTTTTACAATGGATTGATTCAAAACACCAAGATGGTGATTGATGCGCCGCGGGAGGAGCTCTCATGGGAAAGGAACGTGATGAAGTATATAAGCTTTTAGGGGAGATGGCGTCAAATAGTTACCAATGACAATCAGATAGAGCAACACTGAAGAAGATGGCAGGGGTGCATAAGCTAGATGCGATCTCAGCAATCCGTGCATAACTTGCCTTATTGATGAAGAAACTCGATGCCACCAATGTAAGCGCCATCCAAAATTAAAACTCTTCATGTGATTTGCTGTAGGCCAATCTAGCAATGATGGACAGGTTGGCAACTTTGCATTCCCGTCAAATGAACAAGCCAGTTACGTGAACAACTGCCAAAGGAACAACAACCCTTTACTTAAGCACGTACACACCTGTATGGAGGAACCACCCAAATATAAGGTGGGGTGGCAATAACAACATGGCACTCAAACCAGACAACTTTCAGCCGCAGTAACGATGACCATCACATTAAGAGAAGAAGCCAAGCTTAGAAGAGGCAATGCAATAACTCGCCGCAACCACACAAACGTTCATGACTTCAACAGATACAAATCTAAAAATGAAGTGGCTGCTATCCATAATCTAAAGGTACAGATAACCCATATATCAAATCTACTGGCTAGCAGATCACATGGATGTTACCAAGCAATACAAAGACGAATCCAAGGAAGACGTCAAGGCAATCACCCTACGAAGCGGCAGAGTTCTGGATCAGAACCAAGATAGCAGAGCAGAAGTAAAAGATGAAAAGAACGCTGGAGAAAAGAAAGAAGAATAATAGAAGAATTCTGACCTAATCCAAAGCAAGAGTTCGACTGAGCAATCGAGAAGTCAGCTGGGCAGCCGAACTTCTGAATCCAGAGGGTTAAAAAGCTTCTACAAAGAAGATAGTGGTCAAACCATATGTTCCCCCACTCCTATTTCCTCAGAGACAGAAGCCAAAGAATATAAATAGCAGTTTATACAATTCCTTAATATGTTTAAAAAAATTGCATATTAACATTCCTTTTATAGAGGCACTAGCACAATGCCTAAATATGCTAAATTCATGAAAGAAATCTTGCGGAACAAGAGGAAGCTTGAGAATCATGAAACAGTGATGTTGAACGAGGAGTGTAGCGCCATCCTACTAAACAAGCTACCTCCTAAATTTAAGGATCTAGGGAGTTTCACTTTACCTTACACTATAAGAAATTCCTACTTTGAAAAAACTTTATGTAATCTGGGTGCTATTATTAATGTGATGCCTCTTACTGTGTTTAAGACTTTGGGGCTAGGAGAGCCAAAACCTATAAGCGTATCACTTCAACTAGTGGACGGATCTGTCAAATATCTGTGAGGAGTAATTGAAGATGTGCTGGTGAAGGTGGTCAAGCTCTATTTCCTACGGACTTCATCGTACTCGACATGGGGAAGATAAGGAAGTACCTCTTATTTAGGATGTCTTTTTTTTGCAACTAGTAAAATATTGATTGATGTTCAACGGGGTAAATTGACTCTTTGTGTGCAGGACGAAGAAGTTTCCTTCAACATCTTCAAGGCAATGAAGTACCCCTCGAATAATGATGAATGCTATCACATCGACATAGTTGACAAAGTGATGACCGAAATATTTAAGGAGGAGACTCCACCACTGCCATTAGAAGCATACATCATCCATTCAGACACAAATGCTATAGAGAACTTTGAAAAAAAGGGAATAACTATTTGGAAGCAACAACACCAATGCCTAAGTATGTGAAGCAACTAATTGAAGAGCATGGAACAAGTACATCATCTTTTATCCCATTCATATGAGAGGCACTAAAGCCTGAGCTCAAGGAGTTTTCTCCACATCTAAGGTATGCATATTTAGGTGAAAATATTACACTTCCAGTAATTATTTCTTCCTCTTTGACAGATGACGAGGAGAGAAACTCTTGCGAGTGTTGTGGGCCTACAAAAAAGCGATAGGATGGACAATTGCAGATACCAAGGGTATTGCCCCTCAGTGCTATGCATACAATCTTGATGGAGGACAGCTACAAACCTTCAGTTCAGCCACAACATCGCTTGAATCCAGCAATGAAAGAAGTGGTAAGGAAAGAGGTTTTGAAACTTCTTGACGCAAGTATGATCTATGCTATTTCTGATAGTATTTGGGTCAGTTCAGTACAGGTAGTTCCAAAGAAAGAGGACATCACAGTAATAGAAAATGACAATTATGAGTTAATTCCAATAAGGACAGTAACGGGGTGAAGAGTACGTATGGCTTATAGGAAACTTAATAAAGCAACTCGTAGAGATCATTTTCCATTACCTTTCATTGATCAAATGTTGGAAAGACTTTCAGGCCATGCATATTATTGTTTCCTAGATAGATATTCATGATACAATCAGATTACCATAGCACCCCAAGACCAAGAGAAAACTACTTTTACATGTCCTTATGATACTTTTGCTTATAGAAGGATGTTATCTGTTGTTTGTGTAATGTACCAACCACATTTCAAAGGCGCATGATGGCCATATTTTATGGCATGGTCGAGAGATTTATTGAAGTAATCATGGATGACTTTTCAATTTTGGATCTTTTTGATGCATGTCTGCGTAATTTGGATTTAGTTTTGCAGCGATGTGAAGATACAAATCTTGTGCTCAATTGAGAGAAGTGACATTTTATGGTACAAGAAGAGATTGTTCTTGAACATCGCATATCAGAGAAAGGAATTGAGGTAGATCGTGCAAAAATAGAGACCATTGAAAAACTGCCACCTCCAACAAATATCAAAGGCGTGAGAAGTTTCCTAGGACATGCATGATTTTATCGACGATTTATCAGGGATTTCTCTAAAATTACTAAACCTCTTTGTAATTTATTGATGAAAAGTACAACATTTGACTTTTTCAATGATTGTTTGAGGGCATTCAAGACGTTAAAGGAGAAATTGATCACTGCACCGATTATCGCTGCCCTCGATTGGAGTTTGCCATTAGAAATCATGTGTGATGCAAGTGATTTTGCATTACGAGTAGTACTGGGACAAAGAAAGAATAAAATTGTTCAAGTAATACTACACAAGCCAGACATCAAATGATACACAACAGAATTACACAACAACAGAGAATGAATTGCTTGCTGTGGTATTTAAATTTGATAAATTTCGTTCATATTTAACTGGGTCCAAAGTTATTGTTTTTATAAATCATTCAGCCCTCAAGTATTTGCTTACAAAAAATGAGGCTGAGTTAAGACTGATAAGATAGGTCTTGCTCCTATAAGAGTTCGATTTAGAGATTAGAGTAAGAAGGATATTAAGAACTTGTATCAAATCACCTTCCAAGAATTGAGAAAGATGAGGAGGAATCTAAAGAGATGCCAATTGATAATGTGTTTTTCAATGAGTATTTAATGGCTATTAACACCAACATAACACTATGGTATGCTGACTTCGTAAATTTTTAGCATGTGGTGTTTTTCCTACTGATCTCTTTCAAGGTAAGAAGAAGTTTCTAGCATATGTGAAATTTTACCAATGAGAAGATCCAATTCTCTACAAGCATTGTGCGGATCAAATTGTGAGAAGATGTGTGCCGGAGGAGGAAATGAAAAGCATCCTAAATCACTGCCACACAAGAGAGGTAGGAGGATATTTTGGTGTTACCAAAACAACGGCCAAGTACTTCAATTTGGATTTTATTGGCCTTCTTTATATCAATGCGTGTGATGCATGCCAACGAAGTGGAAATATTTCTAGGAGAAATAAGATGCCCTCTCAACAACATCCTTGAGGTAGAGATATTTGATGTGTGGGTATTGATTTCATGGGCCCATTTCCACCTTTTTTCGAATCAATTTATCCTTATTGTTGTTCATTATGTTTGTAAATGGGTAGAAGCTGTTGTTTTACCATCTAATGATGCAAGAGTGGTAGTCAATTTTTTAAATATGAACATCTTTATAAGATTTGGTTCACCAAGGGCAATCATCAGTGATGGTGAGAAACACTTTTGCAATCACCAATTCAAGACCTTATTATTCAAATATAGAGTAAAATATTATGTGACCACACCATATCACCCACAAATAAATGGCCAAGTGAAAGTTTTAAATAGGAAACTCAAGCGAATCTTAGAGAAAACGGTAATATTTCAAGAAAAGATTGGTCCTTGAAGCTTGATGATGCATTATAGACATATAATATAGCGTTCAAGAGACCAATTGGTATGTCTCCATACTGTATGATCTATAGTAAGGCATGTCATCTTCTAGTGGAATTGGAACACAAAGCATATTGGGCAATGAAGCTACTGAATTTTGATATGCAAACGACGGGAGGGAAAAAGTTGTTGCAACTTAATGAGATTAAGGAATTTCGCAACAATACCTATGAGAACGCGAAGATATATAAAGAAAGGATGAAGAGATGGCATGACAAGTGCATTATAAGGAGAGAATTTGTAAAAGGACAAAACATGCTTCTCTTCAACTCTCGATTGCGATTCTTCCCAAGCAAACTACTCAAGATGGTTGGGACCATTTCAGGTACTCAACTTTTTCCATATGGAGCGATAGAGATTTGTTGGCCAAAGGCCTTCCACCCTAGTTTTGATGATGATTAACTCATGTAGTTATGTTTACTAATAATCTTGTGTTGTTTAAGTTTCAGATCATTAACCAAGATATTAGTTGGTGATTAGCTTCAACAAGGAGTTAGAAGCTTTTCATGATAATTCCAGGGCTTAAGCTTCAAGATCACACATTGCCTAGCCCATGGATGGAGTTTTGGAGCAAGTCTACTTGAAGATGAAGATCATCAAGAAGACTTAGGTATCCTAATTTAGATAGTGTGTTTAGATCCATTTGTAAAGCTTAGTATAGTTGATATGCTCAAGTGCACAAAACACACTCATTTTATGTTTTGGATTTGGTTTTCATGAATAGTAGATCAAAACAAGTTTACTTTATCTCTATGTATATTAGATATGTTCTAGATATACATACATGCTTTAAACTTGCTATACAAGCTTATTTTGCCTATCCTATTCATGTTTTGGTAAAATCAAGTTTGATAAAAATACAAGTTTTGTTTTTGATAAAATTTGCAAGACTCAAAAATGAATTGATATGATTGATATATGTCTTGAAATTTTATCACAAGTTTGTGTTTTAATATAAAATGTTAAAACAAGTTTTGTGAATTTTTAGAAGACTTAAAAGATTTTTCAAAATATTTTAAAACTGTTTTTCTTTCCCAGATTTCTGTTCCAGGCTTCAATCAGTCGACTAAGTCAACTGACCTAGTCGACTTGGCTGAAGTCGGTCGACCGGGACGGTCGACCGACGTGCACAAATCTGTGCACGTTTGGAGACACTGGGACAGTCGACCGTCCGGGTCGACCGGGTTGAGAGCAGAGCTCTCTGTTTGTTTGGGTCGACCGGGCAGTCGACCGTGGTGCCCCAACGGTCATATTTCTGACCATTGGCCGTCGACCGGGCCGGTCGACCGTTAGCCTGTCAGGCTGCCAGCTCAGCCTAACGGCTAGTTTTCTGATGGGCCTATAAAAACCCCATCTCTTTGGGTTTTTGGCTAAGGTTTTTAGAGACAAATTTTCCAGACTTTCTCTACTATTTTAAAGAGTTTTAAAAAGGTTTTGTGCCAAAAAGATTTATCTTTGTATTGTTTTGGGTTTTTTTTTAAAAAATCAAAGAAAACTAGGTTTGGGATATTGATTTGATCTTTCATTTTTTATCATTTACAAGAGATTTCCCAAGTATTTTTTCTTTGTTGCTTGTTTCCAAAAACACCTAGTTTTCCATACTTGAGCTATCTTCTATCCTAATCTATTAGGATCATTTGTTTTGTGGAAAAAGAGAAAAGAAAAGAGAGATTGTTTGTGGTCTTTGGAACCACTTGTTGTAAACACCCTTATTCTTGTTGTATCCATCTTTTGTAGAGGTGATCGGGTGATTGGTTTGCTCCCTCTAGTGAGAGGTGGAGTGTTGGTTTGTAACCCTCTTCGGTAGAGGTGTTGGTTGTTGGTTGGCTAAGGGCCTACCCCTCTTGTGTGAGGTGGTGATTGTATTAAGAGAGGAATTAGGTACTCCATTGTTGTAACAAATCCTCTTCGGTAGAGGTTCCCTCGGTGGGAGATAGTGGATTGGAAATCCTACACGGTGGTGTAGGCGGGGATGTAGAGCAAGGTGCTCGAACCTCGAAACATATCTTGGTGTTTGCGTTTTGATCCATTGTCTCTCTAACTCTCTCTCATTTAATTGTGCAAAGCATCTTTCATATCATCATATCATATTTGCTTGTGTTGAGCATATTTCATATTGCCTTGCATTTTTCATATTGTTGTATATCCATTATATGCTTGGCTTGTTTGAGTGTGTGCCTCACTTGTACCTAATCAACAAGAGCTTCACATAGCACCTCAACCCAAAGGGGAATCAAGAGGAGTTAGTCCAGAGCCCTTCACGGGGAATTCGGCTACACTTGTTGATTGTATTAAGTGTGTTGCAAGTATAGTTTTAAGCTTCCGCATTTAACGCACTTAGTTTTGCATTTAGTTCTAGATTAGCACTTACACCTATTCACCCCCCCCCCTCTAGGTGTTTTTCAATTGGTATCAGAGCTAGTGCTCCTGATATTAGGCTTAACATCCTAAGAGTGAGATCCATTTGGTTGCTAATCTATTGATTGCATTTGCTTGTTTGCACACTCATATAGTTCACCATGGCCTTCATGACCCCACCTATGTTTGACCCTTCCAACATTGTTGTTTGGAAGATTAGAATGACCGTTTATTTACAAACCCTAGGACATAAAGTTTACCTTGCCATTACCAAGGAATCATTCCTTAGTGATCGCAATCATATAGGGGCCAATGCACAAGCCCTTGAGGCCATTAGAAGCACATTATCTAAAGATTATCTTTTACGTGTTTCTAACATTGATTCCGCTTTTGCAGTGTGGAATTTGTTGACAACAACCACCACCTCGAGCTTCAAGTACAAATCTAAGAGGAGGAATCTAGTGGAGAATCCGATTCTCAATGCTTCATGGTCCAAGGGAATGACTCCCTTGAGGTACATTCGGAACCCCACTTAGATTGTGATGATGATGCTAGTTCTTCATGTGATGATCATATAGATGCCCATGCTTTGAATGAAGAACTTTCTATAGTTTGTGAAAAACTAATTGAAAAATATAAAATTTTGAAAAAGAAAAGTCTAGAAATTGAAAAAAGAAAATAAGAATTTGCATTCTAGACTTGACATTGTTTTGTAAGAGAAAGAGGAGATTGCTAATGAGAGGGATTCATTAAAATCTCAACTTGATCTTGCACTTAAAAAAAATGATTTTTTAAAATCTAAAAATGATTGCCATGCTATTTTAGAGAAGAATGAAAACTTGTCTTCTAAAGTAGATTTTGTTTTAAAAGAAAATAATGCTTTGAAAAATAAAATAATTTCTATTTCAAATGATTTAGATATTGTTTAAAGAAAAACATTGTTTTGCAAAATAAGATGGATGCACATGTTTGCCATGCTAGTGTAGCTTCTTCATCTAGTCTACCTATTGCATGCTCCACTTCTTCTTTGATTGAAAATGATATAAAATTGCTTAAGAAGAAAATTGATTGTTTGGGCTCCACTATGAGCCAATGTGCTATGAACCATACACGCTTGGAATCCTTGGTTCGAAAGAAACAAGTTCCATCTTTTCATGCATACCATACACGGCATACACATGCTCCTCACGGACACACCCATCACCATATGTATGCTCATGTGTACTCTTGTACACATTGTGGACGTAAGGGCCACCTTGCTAAATTTTGCTTTGATAGATTACACACTTCAAATTTAGCAAAGAATTTTGTTTGGGTTAGAAATGAGACTAACCCCCATGGACCCAATAAGATGTAGGTACCAAAGACCACCCCTCCTATTTTTGATGTAGGTGTGGGCTCTCACATGACGTGAGAGTAGCGACACCTTGGAGTAGATGCGTTCCGTACTTAAAGGAAATCAATTGGATGCATCACTTTCAAGGGAAGATTTGGTGGAGAGGACCACCATGTTATGGAGACAAGGAGAGTTGCCTTCTAGGTTTTGGTAACGAATCCTAGCTCCTTATTTATTGTTTACATGCTTTCAATATTCATGTTTTATAGCATGTTTTTATTGTCTATGATTAGTATGTAAATATCATGTTTATTAGATCCTTGACATACATGTATAGTACTTGAGACACACATGCTTATATGAACCCATACTTAGTGTTCTCACTTTTGTTTAAGCTATAATGTACATCATGAATCTAATACATGTGAATTTATATAGTAATCATGTTTTTAGTCTTATCATGATGATTTTTATATTGTTTTTAATGCTTAATGATTTGATTACTTGTTTAAGTGTTAGTTTTTATTAAGACTAGTTATATACTTGTGCATATAGTGAGCTACAAATAAATCTATATATATGTTGGGCTTGATTGCTTATTTGTTCTCATTAGATGTGCTAGTATAAGTCTAGTTTTGATGATTCATACATTTTAAACTTGTATTCCATTTTTGGATTTGTTTTATGAGTTTTCACTTCATGTATATGTTTGTATTGCCAAACTTTAAGATATACATGTATATCCCTTGAGTCATTTGCCTTTCATGCAAATCTATATATATAAACTCAATTGTGTTTAGGGATATGTATGTATACTTATTGTGTTGACAATTCATACATATACATTGAAATGAAATTTGTTTTGGTGAAGATATAGTTTTTCTTGATTTTGTATTTAATTGTTTAATTTCATGTATATGTCTATCTTGTCCAAACTATTAGATATACATGTTTATCCTTTTGAGCCACGTGTCTTAATTCATATAATTTGTGGACTCTTTATGTTTTGGATATGTACGTATACTTTTGTTGTATAAGACATACATATGCCTTGAAGATTAAATAAGTTTTGATGATCTTCATGTTTTCATGATTAAGGAATATTTGAGCTTAATTAGAAACTTCATAATACCATGTCACACATTACTTGTACACTCACCACTTTTTAAATATTTCTCATGATTATGTTTTCATGAGCATGTATGGACTTTATTGAATATTGAGTGTTTCTAAGTGCTATGTGATTTACATGTGTTTTATGAAAATTATTTTTAGTTTATTCCTTGCTTGAAGGATTTCGTACTAGTTAACAAAACCTTTCATTTTAACTAGTTCGTATTCTTCATTTTGATATGAGTTCTACTATGCTAGTATTGTTGTTTCAATTGGTATCATTGAACTCTTTAAATTGGTATCATTTTGATCTTTTTGTATACTCATATGATTATTATGTATGTATATTTTCAATTGGTATCATCTATTGGTGATTGGTACTCATTCTATTTCATACACATATACTTATTTTATTTGTGCTCAAGATATAAATTTGCACAAATCTTGTTTATGCTAGAGCTTGAGCTTTACTATTATTTCAATTGATTTAGTTTTCAATTGGTATCTTATTTCAAGCCTATGCATGAGTTTAGTTGGTGTTTCATAAAGGGGGAGAAAATCCAATTTTCATATTTCAATTGGTATTTGATTCCACTCCCACACTTTATGATGTTTATTTTAAGCATATCAAAATTGTGTATATGGCTTAAAAAGAAAAATACTATGTTTTATATCAAGATGTCTTGTGTTTTAAATTAGCATCTAAAAATTTTGTTTAAAGAAAAATACAAAAGTTTTGATTTAAATTTCTTATATGCAAGGAGAGCTTAACATCTCTTCTACATATAGATTCATATTGAGTGTATTGTGTATTGAAGAGCTTAACATCTCTTCTTTATGTGGTACACGTGTGTAGGGGGAGCTTCACATCTCCTCTTATGCATTACATAATGTGTGTTATGTGAATTAGGGCTTAACATCCCTCTTTCATGTAATGCATATGTGTAGGGAAGCTAACTTAGCGTCTTCCTCTTCATGAATGTATATAGCATATAACATTCATTGATCTTAGTTTATTTTTCAATTGGTATCAAGATGCTTTATTGACATATTTTCAATTGATATCCAAATTGATTGTCACCCCTTATTGACCTTGTTTTTATTTTTTTTAGACAAAAAGGGGGAGAACATTATTTTTATCGTTTTATTGACAAAAAGGGGGAGAAAGATTTTTACCCCTCATTTTATTATTCTTTGATTGATTACCCCTTTGTTGATGATTGACAAAAAGGGGGAGAAAGATTTTGAGTTTATATATGCATACTTATGTTTTGCATATATTAAGTTTAATATTGAGTTTAATTGGTAATTGGTATCTAGAGCATCTAGTAGTGTTTGTTAATGTTTTATTAATTTAATTGTTTTATTAATTTAATTGGTATCTAGAGCTTCTAGAACATGTTTATGTGTTTTATGCATGTTGATGCATACATGTTTATGTACATTCATTGCATACTTTTATTTATTTGTTTATGCATGAGTTAAGGGGGAGCTTCTTTGAAGCTTAACTTTAATCCATGCATATATAACTCCATGAGTTTTGTCATCATCAAAAAGGGGGAGATTGTTGGCCCAAAGGCCTTCCACCCTAGTTTTGATGATGATTAACTCATGTAGTTATGTTTACTAATAATCTTGTGTTGTTTAAGTTTCAGATCATTAACCAAGATATTAGTTTGTGATTAGCTTCAACAAGGAGTTTAGAAGCTTTTCATGATAATTTCAGGGCTTAAGCTTCAAGATCACACATTGCCTAGCCTATGGATGGAGTTTTGGAGCAAGTCTACTTGAAGATGAAGATCATCAAGAAGACTTAGGTATCCTAGTTTAGATAGTGTGTTTAGATCCATTTGTAAAGCTTAGTATAGTTGATATGCTCAAGTGCACAAAACACACACATTTTATGTTTTGGATTTGGTTTTCATGAATAGTAGATCAAAACAAGTTTACTTTATCTCTATGTATATTAGATATGTTCTAGATATACATACATGCTTTAAACTTGCTATACAAACTTATTTTGACTATCCTATTCATGTTTTGGTAAAATCAAGTTTTGATAAAAATACAAGTTTTGTTTTTGATAAAATTTGCAAGACTCAAAAATGAATTGATATGATTGATATATGTCTTGAAATTTTATCACAAGTTTGTGTTTTAATATAAAATGTTAAAACAAGTTTTGTGGATTTTTAGAAGGCTTAAAAGATTTTTCAAAATATTTTTAAACTATTTTTCTTTCCCAGATTTCTGTTCCAGGCTTCAATCAGTCGACTAAGTCAACTGACCTAGTCAACTTGGCTGAAGTCGGTCGACCGGGACGGTCGACCGACGTGCACAAATCTGTGCACGTTTGGAGACACTGGGACGGTCGACCGTCCGGGTCGACCGGGTTGAGAGCAGAGCTCTCTGTTTGTTTGGGTCGACCGGGCGGTCGACCGTGGTGCCCCAACGGTCATATTTCTGATCGTTGGCGATCGACCGGGCCGGTCGACCGTTAGCCTGTCAGGCTGCCAGCTCAGCCTAACGGCTAGTTTTCTGATGGGTCTATAAAAACCCCATCTCTTTGGGTTTTTGGCTAAGGTTTTTAGAGACAAAATTTTCAGACTTTCTCTACTGTTTTAAAAGAGTTTTAAAAAGGGTTTTGTGCCAAAAATATTTATCTTTGTATTGTTTTGGGTTTTTTTTTGGAAAATCAAAGAAAAACTAGGTTTTGGGATATTGATTTGATCTTTCATTTTCTATCATTTACAAGAGATTTCCCAAGTAGTTTTTCTTTGTTGCTTGTTTCCAAAAACACCTAGTTTTCCACACTTGAGCTATCTTCTATCCTAATCTATTAGGATCATTTGTTTTGTGAAAAAAGAGAAAAGAAAAGAGAGATTGTGGTCTTTGGAACCACTTGTTGTAAACACCCTTATTCTTGTTGTATCCCTCTTTGGTAGAGGTGATCGGGTGATTGGTTTGCTCCCTCTAGTGAGAGGTGGAGTGTTGGTTTGTAACCCTTTTCGGTAGAGGTGTTGGTTATTGGTTGGCTAAGGGCCTACCCCTCTTGTGTGAGGTGGTGATTGTATTGAGAGAGGAGTTCGGTACTCCATTGTTGTAACAAATCCTCTTCGGTAGAGGTTCCCTCGGTGGGAGATAGTGGATTGGAAATCCTACACGGTGGTGTAGGCGGGGATGTAGAGCAAGGTGCTCGAACCTCGAAACATATCTTGGTGTTTGCGTTTTGATCCATTGTCTCTCTAACTCTCTCTCATTTAATTGTGCAAAGCATCTTTCATATCATCATATCATATTTGCTTGTGTTGAGCATATTTCATATTGCCTTGCATTTTTCATATTGTTGTATTTCCATTATATGCTTGGCTTGTTTGAGTGTGTGCCTCACTTGTACCTAATCAACAAGAGCTTCACATAGCACCTCAACCCATTCAAGGGGAATCAAGAGGAGTTAGTCCAGAGCCCTTCACGGGGAATTCGGCTACACTTGTTGATTGTATTAAGTGTGTCGCAAGTATAGTTTTAAGCTTCCGCATTTAGCGCACTTAGTTTTGCATTTAGTTCTAGATTAGCACTTACACCTATTCACCCCCCCCTCTAGTGTTTTTCAAGATTCAGAGTCTGACAAAAGGAACGTAGAAGGTGAATGGCCAAACACTGAAACCATATGTTGAAGGCGACATCAACACGCACAAAGTCTCCTTCCTCCTTGATGAGACCACTTAATAATTCAGATAAAGTCTAACTAATGACTATAACTTAAAACACTTCTAGGGAGCCAACTCAATTTTTTTAATTTTTTTCTTTTATTTTGATTTACTTTTTCTTTGTTTAATTTTGTGTTTTCTGTATGTCAGATACCCCTACTAGTTGTCAGCAGTACAGATGTAAGACAAACCATAAAAATCTATCAACATAGACCAATAGAAGACAGAGAGCTACAAGAGATAAAGTTCGACTAAGCAGCTGAATTCTTGGCTATGCAGCTGAACTTTAACAACAAAATTTATGAAAAAACTTCCAGGTGATTTCTTTCCATAGGGTAATTGTTTATTATTTTGGTTTTTTTGGATATCATTTAATTTTCAAATTTGCGGGGATTGCTTTTTTTGTGCATGAGGACTTGGCACATTTTAGGTATGGGGGAGAGATTTCAGTACTTTTTAAATTGTTAGGAATTTCTATTACTAGAATCAGTATATTAGTTAATTATCTAGTTTCCATATACAAGTGGATTTATATACAATTGGGTTTCTAGAAAAATAAAAATAAAAATAAAAATAAAAAAATTCACAAAAACCTAGAATTTTCAGTGTCTAGATTACCCTAGGATTTTGAAATAGTCAAAAGTCACTAAGGGTGAATATGGGATTGTAAAAAACTTTACTATATATATATATATATATATATATATATATATATATATATATATATATATATATATATATATATATATATACTAACTGACCTTTCTTTTTCTACACAATACCCCCGAGCCTCAAAATTTTTACCAGAGCCGCTTGTAACCAGAGGGAAAAAACCAGAAAGCTTCACTACCAGATGCATGCACTTTGAGGAAAGAATTTGGCTGAGCAGCTGAACTCTCGGCCATACAGTCGATCCCCCTGCAAATCTACCCCCCCTAAATTTTTCAGGACTAGTAAGTTTTCTGATATTCATCTTTTGCATAGAGCCATTTACTGTATTCAATTCCATGGCTAAGATATTTGTTGAGCATAATTTCTTTGTCACATTTGAAGCGTTCGATATGTATTTCTTGGAACAAATTAGGGCTAGGAGTTGGGATTATTTGCTGCATGGTAACACCTTTGAATTTTATATCCCTAGCTTAGTGCAAGAATTTTATGATAGCTTTAATGAGAATAGCATTGATCGGGACCATAAGGTGATTGAGCTGAATTGGAGCGGAGAGTTAAAAATAATACATTTGCAAACAATTTTGGAAATAACAGGTATTACTCTTGGTGAAAGTAGGATTCAAAATCCTGAAACCTTGGGGATTATATACATCTAATGGGAGATCATTGTAAATCAACAAGGAGGAGGGATTAGTGCCAAAACGGTGTATAGGAATGTGTATTGTTTATGTAGATGTTGCACCAAAATATTTTGGTGTTTCACATGTTTCATCCTTACAATCAAGTATTGCATATCGTTTACATATTGATGACTAAGAAGAAATACGTTTGCATGTGCCGAAAACTATTAGACACCATTGGTAGTGCTAAGGATAGGCGTAAAACTTTTCTTTCATTGCCTATACTTGTAACCCAAATTTGCATAGAATGAATGTCAGATGCAGAATTCAACTGAGCTATGCATTAAAGAGTAAAAATTGTGACCGAATCTGTTTCTTCTTATCATGCTTTCTTACAAATAGATTAGATTCCGGCTATGTTGTCATTGCATTTTCATCATCTAATGAATCGAAAGATGAAGATAATGAGCTCTTTAAACAAGAACTACTAGAGAACAATAGGGCATTCATGACACTAATTTGAGAAGGGATAAAACGAACATACAAGAAGATTAAAGGGAAGAAGAAAAAGAAGGAAGAGCCATGCATTAGAAGGACACGTTCTGAGGATGGTAGCAGTCAAGAAAAAATAGGGGAACATACATGATGGGGAGTTATAAGTTTAAGTTTTCTTTTTTTAGATTTTTTCTAGTTATTTTCTTTTCATATATATATATTATAATATATATATATATATATATATATATATATATATATATTTGTGGTAAGTTGATCTAATTGAAAGGGAATTAGCAAGTATGTAACTTGAATTGGATAGGAATATCAACTTGATGGAATCTTAAATTCTTTGACCAGAAATAAAGAAAAATTCTTAAATTTTATTGCCATCTAGACTTTGTTAACATGAATATGCATCTTATCTGCACTTATACATTAGTTTAAACTTGAGATAATGAGGATTACTTAATACTTAAAAAAAATTAAAAGTATAACAAACTTAATTATTGATTAGCTAAATACTTTGGCCTCAAGAAGCTTTAGTATTTACACGAAAGATAATTAGGTAAAGAAAAAGAGTTATATGTATTAACAAGTCTAATGACTAATTAGTTACGTATCTTGTCCTCAAGAAGCCTTGATATTTATATGAAAGAGAATTGGATGAGTTATATGTACGAAAAAAAAAAGAAGAAAAAGAAGTGCTTAAAGGGCAACGAAGTGGTAATACTTCGAAACTTCTATATTCTTTAAAAAAAGTTTAAGTATGAAAAGTTTGAATCAAAGTCCCAAGTTAAGAGCTATCACTTGTTCACAAAGATGCATAGAATTAGAAACTCAGAAAAGATGGTAATAGATGCTAAGATTTGAAAATTTCTATAATTAGATGATAGGATTGTTGATAGAAGATTGAACTTGAAGATGATTGTTTATAGTAACTATGAAACTTATATATTAGTGATGCTTATCACTCCAAAAATATTTTATCTTTATTTTTATTTTTTATTTGTTTATTTTTAGTTATCCTTATTTTTTGTTGTCATTTTTATCTTAATCTCTTCTTATCTATTTCTCTTTCACCAAATTTTGTGGATATAATTCACTGAAACTCTCACGAGACAACACTCGCCCACTAGCATAATCTAGGGGTTTAACAGTTTGTTGCACGTGCTAAGTGCAATCGTGATTCCTATAAAAATGGTTAGGATTTTTTAAGGATTTTGCTCGAGGACTGACACAATTTAGGTGTGGGGGTGTGATGTATGAGTCTTTTTTATATATTTTACATCACTTTTATGCTTATTATTTGTCATATTTAGTTTTGCATTGGTATTTTTTGAGTATATTTTGCAGATATTAGGTCAAGAGAACATTATAGAAAAAGAGAAAAAATTGGTGAATTATCAATTTATCAAGTGAAAAGGAGGATGCAAAATCAGAGACCCAAGAACAAACTGAAATATCTCAGCGTAGTCTATATGGAAAATCAGAATTTAACAAAAATCTGGGAGCTGAAAGGATCAAAAGTTCAGCTGAGCATCTGTTAGTTCAGCTATGTAGCCATGGACTAGTCAATAGGGAACGCTACCTTATCAGTTAAATTTGGGTCAAAAATGGAGTACAGTACAGCTGGAAACTCGGCTACGCAGCCGAGATTTCGGCTGCATAGCCAAGCTATGGTGGTTATGCTGATGTAATTATTTGTAGAATTTTGTGTTTAATTTAGATACGACTCTGCATAGTCGTTGATAGCTTGGAAAGGTTTTTGTAGCCTATAAAAGCACGACAAGCTCTTGTATATTACTATGCAATTTTTCTCTCTTGAATTTTAGTTTCAAATTAATAAAAATTATGTTGCTACCATTGAATTCCTAAATTTTGGAGAAGAAAAAACAACAAGGAGTCAAGTTTAAAGGGTTTTTCTATTGGTGTTGTCTTCCTTCTCTCTTTATTTAATTTTTGCATAATATAATTTTTTTAATTCTATGCTTTGCAATTTACTAGTTATGAATTAATTTCTTTTAGTAAGGCATTGATTGAGCAGATTATATGAAAATATGGCAAGTAATTAGGTTAACCCATGAATCTACATACATGTTAAGTTACTAATATTGTTTTCATGTTTATCAATTAACGACCATAATTGTTTTGATGACCAAATTGGAGACCGATAGGAGATAATTTAGTGTAGCATCATAAAAATTAGAAACCGCATCTCGACAAGTTAAGGTGTAAGAGATTGTGCAATTTGGATTAGATCTATTGTACTTAATGTTTCTTTTACTAGTAAACCTACTAGATCGAGAGATTGTAGGTTCTAGAGTTAAAAGATAAAATTAATTTTGCTTGAGAAAAAGTATTAATTATTTTTGCGATCTTTGATTGTTAACATGTATAGATAATTAGTTAATACTAATACTTGATTTATATGTAATATGATCTACTGAAATCAATTGCCTTACCTTATTATCATCAAATCAAAAGAAAAAAGTAATTTACTTTTGTTGGCCCAAAGGCCTTCCACCCTAGTTTTGATGATGATTAACTCATGTAGTTATGTTTACTAATAATCTTGTGTTGTTTAAGTTTCAGATCATTAACCAAGATATTAGTTGGTGATTGCTTCAACAAGGTGTTTAGAAGCTTTTCATGATGATTCCAGAGCCAAAGCGTCAAGATCACACATTGCCTAGCCCATGGATGGAGTTTTGGAGTAAGTCTACTTGAAGATGAAGATCATCAAGAAGACTTAGGTATCCTAGTTTAGATAGTGTGTTAGATCCATTTGTAAAGCTTAGTATAGTTGATATGCTCAAGTGCACAACACACACGTTTTCATGTTTTGGATTTGGTTTTCATGAATAGTAGATCAAAACAAGTTTATTTTATTTCTATGTATATTAGATGTATTCTAGATATACATACATGGTTTAACTTGCTAGAAACTTATTTTGATATCCCTATTCATGTGTTGAAAAATCAAGTTTGATAAAAATACAAGTTTTGTTTTTGATAAAATTTGCAAGACTCAAAAATGAATTGATATGATTGATATATGTCTTGAAATTTTTATCACAAGTTTTTGTTTCCATATAAAATGATAAAACTATTTTTGGTGATTTTTAGAAGTGTTAAAAGATTTTTAGAAAAATATTTACACTGTTTTTCTGACCCAGATTTCTGTTCCAGGCTTCAATCAGTCGACTAGTCAACCTGACCTAGTCGACTTGGGTGAAGTCGGTCGACCGGGCCGGTCGACCGACGTGCACAAATCTGTGCACGTTTGAAGGCACTGGGACGGTCGACCGCTCGGGTCGACCGGGGCACTTACAATGCTCTCTGTTTGTTTCGGTCGACCGGGGCCGGTCGACCGCAGTTGCCCAACGGTCATATTTCTGACCGTTGGCGGTCGACCGGGCCGGTCGACCGTTGCCTGTCAGAGCTGCCAGCTCAGCTCTAACAGCTAGTTTTCTGATGGGCCTATATAAACCCCATCTCTTTGGGTTTTTGGCCAAGTTTTTTAGAGAAAATTTTTCTTGACTTCCTCAGTGTTTTAAAAGAGTTTTCAAAAGAGTTTTAAGTGCCAAAAGATCAATCTTAATTGTTTTTAAGTGTTTTGTTATTTTCAAAGAAAACAAGTTTTTGGGAATTGATTTTTGTTCTTTATCTCCATATCATTTTGGTATTTTCCCAAGAGATTTTCTTTGATCAAAACACTTGTGTTTTTCACACTTGAGCTATCACCTATCCTATTCTATTAGGATCTTATATTTGTGGAAAAAGGAAAGAGGTTTGTGGTTGAGATATACCACTTGTTGTAAACCCTTGATTTCTTGGTTGCTCCCTCTTTGGTAGAGGTTGAGGTTGTTGTATTGGGTTGGAGTTTGCTCCCTCTTTGGTAGAGGTTGAGGCTTATGGTTTGCTCCCTCTTGTGAGAGGTGGAGTTTGGTTGTAAACCCTCTTCGGTAGAGGTGTTGGTTGTTGTGGTTGTTTGGCTAAGGGCCTACCCCTCTTGTGTGAGGAGGTGTTTGTTTGAGAGAGGAGTTAGGTACTCCATTGTTGTACAAATCCTTCTCGGTGAAGGTTCCCTCGGTGGGAGTCCTCAGTGGACGGTATAGTGGATTGGAAATCCTACACGGTGGTGTAGGCGGGGATGTAGAGCAAGGGTGCTCGAACCTCGAAACATATCATTGTGTTTGCGTTTGATCCACTTATCTCTAAACTCTCTCTCTTTACATTTGTGCAAAGCATCATTCATCATACATATTACTTACTTGCATTTGTGTTGTGCCATGCATATTTCATATTGCTATATTATCTTGTATATGCTTGGTTGCTTGTGTGTGCCTCACTTGTACCTAATCAACAAGAGCTTCACATAGCACCTCAACCCATTCAAGGGGAATCAAGAGGAGTTAGTCCAGAGCCCTTCACGGGGAATTCGGCTACACTTGTTGATTGTACTAAGTGTGTTTGCAAAATTTGCATTAGCTTCTGCATTTAGCGCACTTAGTTTTGCATTTCGTTTTAGATTAGCAAGAACACCTATTCACCCCCCTCTAGGTGTTTCTTTCAATTGGTATCAGAGCTAGTGCTCCTGATACTTAGGCTTAACATCCTAGGAGTGAGATCCTTTGTTTGCTAATCTATTATTTGCATTTGCTTGTTTTGCGCACATATAGTTTATCATGGCTTTCATGACCCCACCTATGTATGACCCTTCCAACATTCATGTTTGGAAGATTAGGATGACCGTTTATTTACAAACCCTAGGTCATAAAGTTTATCTTGCCATTACCCAGGAATCCTTCCTTAGTGATAGCAATCATATAGGGGCCAATGCACAAGCCCTAGAGGCCATTAGAAGCACTTTATCTAAAGAATATCTTGTGAGTGTTTCTAACCTTGATTCCGCTTTTGCAGTGTGGAACAAGTTGACAACAACCACCACCACCTCCGAGCTTCAAGTGCAAATCCAAGAAGAGATTTAGATATTTGTTTAAAGAAAAATGAAGTTTTGCAAAATAAGATTGATGCACATGTTTGCCATGCTAGGGTAGTATCACACACTTCATCTATTGCATGCCACACTTCTTCTTTGATTAACAATGATATTTCCATGATTAAGAAGAGTGTAGATTGTTTGGGCTCCACTTTGAGCCAATGTGTAGTGGGCCATACACGCTTGGAATCTTTGTTTCGAAAGAAACAAGTTCCTTCTATTCATGCACACCCTACACGGCATACACATGCTCCTCACGGACACACTTCTCACATGTATGCTCATGTGTACACTTGTACACATTGTGGCCGAAAAGGCCATCTTGCTAAATTTTGCTATGATCGTTTACATGTTGAGAATTTAGCAAAGAAGTTTGTTTGGGTTAGAGAAGGTACTAACCCCCATGGACCCAAGAAGATATGGGTACCAAAGACCACCCCTCCTATTATTTTTGATGTAGGTGTGGGCTCTCACATGACGTGAGAGTGATGACACCTTGGAGTGGATGCGTTCCGGACTTAAAGGAAATCAATTGGATGCATCACTTTCAAGGGAAGATTTGGTGGAGATGACCACCATGTTTTGGAGACAAGGAGAGTTGCCTTCTAGGTTTTGGTAACAATTCTTAACTCCTTATTATTGTTTACATGCTTTCATATTGATTTTATAGCATGTTTTCATTGTCTATGGATTAGTGTGTAAATATCACATTTATTAGATCCTTGACATACATGTATAGTATTTGAGACACACATGCTTGCATGAACCCATACTTAGTGTTCTCACTTTTGTTTAAGCTATAATGTACATCATGAATCTAATGCATGTGAATTTACATAGTAATCATGTCTTAGTTTTATCATGATGATTTTTATCTTGTTTTTGATGCTTCATGTTAAGATTACTTGTTTAGATGTTAGTTTTCATTAAGACTAGTTATATACTTGTTCATAGAATGGGCGACAAATAATTTATATATAGTTGGGCTTGATTGCTTATTTGAACCCATTAGATGTGCTAGTATAGTCTAGTTTTGATGATTCATACATTTCAAACTTGTATTCCATTTTTGATTTGTTTTATGTGTATAAGTTTTCAATTCATGTAAATGTGTATTTTGTCAAACTTTAAGATATACATGTATACCCCTTGAGTCATTTGCCTTTCATGCAAATCTATATATGGACTCAATTGTGTTTAGGGATATGTATGTATACTTATTGTGTTAACAATTCATACATATACCTTGAAATGAAATTTGTTTTGATGAATATTTAGATTTTCTTGATTTTGTGTTTAATTGTTTAACTTCATGTATATGTCTATCTTGTCCAAACTATTAGATATACATGTTTATCCTTTCGAAGCCACGTGCCTTCATGCATATGTAACACCCCGCTCCCGGAATACGTACTTAGCTGCGTATTCAGAGTTTTCGATTGTATTTTTCGATTTGCTTCCTGTATTTGTTTTGTATTATGAATTCTTTATATGATTGTTTTGTCTTGGATTTGGATTCGTGGACTCGGAGTCAGCCCTAGTCTGAACCGAGGGCCCGATCCTAGAGTATTGTTCGATTTGGACATTCTGGTATTCCGATTTGACCGATTTCAGTTTTAAATATTATTTTCCAATATTCTAGATTTTCCATGATTTTCTAGAATTTTCCTCGATTAAGTTGAAAATCTTCAAAACCGGTGTCGGCCAGTTTCGTTGACCGATTCCCGGATTTTTAATTTACAAACGGTTTGGAATTTCTAGAAGGGCCTTTAGACATTATCTCTCAAAATCACATTTCCTATCTAAATACCTTTTTCTGAGGATTTTATGAATTTATGAAAATTCCACCGGATTCGGTATCGGCCAGTATCGCTGGTTGATTCCAGGATTTTTAGTTTACGATCAGGATTGAATTTCTAAAATCCGCTTTCATTTTACTTCTTAAAATCATATTATATTCTTTAATACATTTTCTGAGATTTTTCAGAATTTATCAAAACCCGGCCGACCCGGTGTAGACCGGTATCGGCGGTTGGCTTTCGGATTTTTAATTTGAAAACGGGATTTTATTTCTGAAAACCGATTTCATATTATTCCTCAGGATGATGTTTTCTACCTCCGGGTATTTTGGGGATTTTTCTGGAACAGTCGATATTTCGCGGCCATATTATAATATTATTATTTATTCAAATCTCATTCTTTCTTCTCTTTCTTTCCTTTCTTTTCTCCCATCTGACTCAGCCCATCTCCCCCACGTGGGAGACACCTCTCCCCCTCTCATTAATTCCCTCTCCCATCACCATCCCCATCACACACTCTCTCTCCTTTTCCTTTCTTTTTCTTTTCTTTTTCTTTCCTTTTCTTCTCATTTCACTTCTTCCTCTTCTCCTCCATTGTGGCCAGCATCCAGCTGACCCACCTCCGGCCATGTCTCCGGCGAGGGAGGCCCTCAACTCCGGCGGCCAAGTTTCTCTCCTCCAAAACTAACAACTCCACCATTTCCATCCTCCTCAAAAGTCACCACCATCTCCACCGTCTTCTTCTTCATCATCATCTTCTTCAAATCACTTCCACCACCACCTCCATCACCATCTTCTCCACCCAAGCACCACCCCCACAACCACCTACATCTTCTCCTCCTTCCATCACCTTCAATTCCTCCACCACCAACTCCAATCAACCACCAACACCACCAATCACCAAACCCATCACCACAAAACCCAACTCTCTCCTTCCCATTTCTCCTTGGGGTGGCCGGAGCCACCCCGGTCTGGGGCGCCGCCGGCGGTGGCGGCGGCGGTCGCGGGCAGCCAGGGGCCCACCTGGGCCCTGTGCTCGGTTGAGAGGGGAGCAAAACTCCCTCTCTCTCTCTCTGTTGGAGGGGGGCAAAGCCCCCTCTTTCCCTGCTGGAGGGGGGCAACAGCCCCCCTCCTGTGTGCTGTTGGAGGGGGCAGGCGCCCCCTCCTTCACTGCCGGCGGCCGGCGCCGCCCGGCGCCGCCGCCCGGCCGGCGACCTGGCCGGGCGCCCCCAAAGGGGGCGCTGTGCGTGGATCCTGAGGGGGCAGAACCCCCCCTTGTTTTCTCTCTCCTGGGCCCCCAATTTCTCTCTCTCTCCCTTGGACTCTCTCTCTCTCTCTCCCCCTTGGACATTCTCTCTCTCTCTCTCCTGGGACTTTCCCTCTCTCTCCTCAACTCCCTGTCCCCCTTTGTGACTTGCCGACGCGGGTCTCTCCCCCGCGTCTAGGCTATCCGTAACGCGGCCTCCGCGTTTATGTATCGACGCAGCGTGGGGCCAACTCCCGCGTCTGTAATCTCCTCGTGCTAACGCGACGCGGACCCCACGACCGCGTCCGCGTTTCCCTCGTGCCCTGATTTGAACGCGGGTCTCGAACCCCGCGTTTGAGGTATCCTCGCAGCGCGACTCCCGCGTCTGCGACCCTCGCGTCTTTCTGTCAAGCCCGCGTCTCCCTGTATCTCCTTCTCTCCCTAATATTTATATATTATATTATTATAATTATGGCGCGTGCGCGAGTTCCAGGGATTCCAGACTTTTCGGTTTTCCGGTGATTTAGGCGAGTGTTCTCGCTCTCGCCTCCATTTGGGTTCCCCGCTTCGTCGGGTCGATATGTATTCCATTTCATGTATTTTGTATTGGGCTGAGTCCCTGTATTTGTATATGGCCGAGTGCCAGTATCTGGACATGTATTGCTCTGTGACGAATGCTTGTACTAGGGTAGTTTCTTTCCTGTACATATACCATGCCTGTGATGTACTTGCTGCTTTATGATTTGCATGGCTACCCCTTGTGGTCGATTGGACTCTGGGTTTCTGCCCACTCCTGGGATGGCTAGTAGCCGCCGTGAGTGCGCTTAGACCCCGAGCGTACTCGGACCCTTCGGCCTCCGGTTCCTCACTATCTCGAAAGAGACGTGATTGGGACCGTCAGGTTTCTCAGTTCAGCCTCCGGTCACTCACTGTCTCGAAAGAGAGGTGATTGGGGCCGGCAGGTCTCTCGGTGTTCAGCCTCCGGTTCCTCACTATCTCGAAAGAGAGGTGATTGGGGCCGGCAGGTCTCTCGGTCTTCAGCCTCCGGTCACTCACTGTCCTGAAAGGGAAGTGATTGGGACCGTCAAGTCTTTGGCTTCGCCTGTTTATCATGATCAGCGTTCAGTGCTTTACCACTAGATTCGTCTAGGCGGGATGCTGCCGGATTTCCTACTCGCACTTTAAGCCGAGTTGTCCCGGTAACCTTGCCAGACGTTCCAGGGTTAAATCCTGCTTGCTGTCTGTATTCCAGCTTGCTCAGCTTCGCTTGTTTGTGCTCAGCTACTGCTTTACTACATGCTTTTGCTTGATACTTACCATCCGCATGCTAATGCTTGCCACCTGTTTATACTACTTGTCATTACATGATACTATTTAACACATGTATATCACCTGTCAACTATGGTGTGTTATCATCTGATGCCTGACATGCCACCATCTGGCAAGACCCTTTATTATGACATGACTTGCCACCGGACTAATATCAATCCCTTGACGTGACTTGTCACTTGATGAATATCACCTCTTATCATGCTATCTATTAACATAAGGCATGATACACTTGACCTTCATGATTATCGCGATAACGGGAATGATGACCTGACATCTTGATAGTACAAACTGTACTCCTGATACACATGTGATACATTATAGTACGAACCAGTACTCCTGATATACCTGTATTCATAACATTCCTGACTTGTTCTTGCTCATTCCCGGAATCTGATAAATCATCTAATAAGTCATAAAATAAGACAACTTGCATCGGGGGGGGAAACTTGCGGCTATCAATATGTGTTCGTGTTTACAGTGGTATTAGGTATGTTGTGCAACTAAATATCCGGTCTGACCTGTGGGCCTCCAGGCGACCGAGGGGAGAGCTGGCTCCCTCATTCCTGGTACCATCATGATAAAGGGCATACATAAGTCCCTCCTGATAGGCCTTGCGGCTGGTTCCGTCACCAAGCAACGGAACACCCTGAACGTGGTCCGGGCATGCACGGGACCACTGTAAACATAGTTCGTTGATACCCCCGCCGGTTTCCAATAACAACCTTGCTTACTCGGATGTGGATCTATGTGTGGGACGCTAGTTCACATAGCTAGACATCAGGATAGGACAAGTAATAATAATAATAAAAGACGCCAGCCTTGGATCTGTGGTATACCTTGCTATGCTTGCTTGTATCGGTTTTTACATCGGATTTTCGGTTTCATGACTATTATTATATTAACTGCTCATACACTGCTTTATCCCGTGTATCCTCCTGCCTCCTGTTCATTATCTTATCAGGCCCTGAGAGCAGTCGGGTTGTATGTGCTTGGATTATGGTGACATAAGATAAAGGTATATAGATGAGGGTTTCCTTGTTTGGATTATTCCTTCGACGTACTGGTCTTATGGAGCCGTGATCTGAAACCATGCAATCAGATTTGCCCGTCCTTGACCTTACTTGGTTTTACTGCTATGCATGTGCTTACTCTTGCCCGCCACCTGGCTTTTGCATCACACTCGCCTGGGGAGTTTCATCTGACTCCCCTGGATTCTCATGTCCAGGTCATGGAGCTTGGAGCTTATGGATTCTCCCAGTTGCTGATCAGAGTGGCGCAGCTGAAGCGTGGATCTCCAGCAGACCGTTCAGAGCTCTATTCTTCCAGGCCCCCTGTGTGCCTCTCGAGTTTTCCTTTTATAAACTCGCGAGTGCCTCTGTACTATTTATTCTTGGATATCTCCTTGTAATCTCGCAATTGCGCATATCAGTGATGTAATATTCATGTAATATTGGATCACCTCCGGTGATAACTTTGTAATTGTACTCATATGTTGGAATGTATAATGCACCACTTGCTTCTGTACTCTGATTCTTGCCTGTACTGATGCTTAGCGTATATACGTGAAGGTACTTCTGACTTGCGTATATACGTTGCAGTAATGTCTCCGTATCCGCCAGGATCGGGGCGTTACAGGTTGGTATCAGAGCCTAGGCTCTCACATCCTCAGTACAACCAGTCGGCAAATTAATGGTAAAGAAATTTGCAACTGGAATGCATGAGTCTTGGTTATACAATCCAAATACAAGTACAAAGTTATCCATTCTCTCTTGATAATCCTTTCCTTGAATTCTGAAGTTCTCCCATCCATTCATACTTCAGTTTCTTGTCATTTTTGGACCAACTCGGACATGAAAAGATGGGGAAATTATAACTGTTCTGGTTCTTCTTTGGGTAGCCCTAACGGAGAAGATCTAAAATTGAGACTGTTTCTGCAAATATAATGAAAAACGATCAAGTACAGACGAAGGTTCCGCACCAAGGATTATTGGTTACTCTCTGGGAACAGAAGCCAGGTAACATGTTGGATTTCAGGAAATATTAGCCGGCAATCTTTTCAAGCATGGAGGAGCCCTGGATGTATAGCAGTGGTCAGCAAACATGACGGATCTTCTGAAGGCAACTCGAATCCATGACAAGAGCTAAGTGGAAATGACCAAGATCCGTTAGAAGATGTAACCTGGATATGGTAGTTGGCGGAGGCAGCGAGATTGGGAAAGCCCATCACTTGGGACTAGTTCTCGAAGGATTTTTACAAGAAGATTCTTCTCTGCAATAGCTCAGAAAGAAATGAAAGGATGATTTACCAAATTGCGGTAAGGAGATTGAATAGTAAATATGTACACTGTAAAATTCCTAAGACTTAGTCGGTCGGTGTCTTACATGGTGGCTGACGAGGAGAACTGAGTAAAACAATGTCTTAGTAATAAATGAAAATGAGGGTCAAGATGTCTTTTTTCCCAAGCAGCCTAAGGAATATTCTCAAGTTCTTTTGTCATCATCCGGAAGTAGATAAACCCAGAAAAGGAAGATTAGGGTAAGTTGTAGATGAAGTTGGCGAGGAGACCCTTTTAATTGATGGAAGTTGAAGGCTCAGACAGGCCTCTGGGTACCCTACTAGCTAAGCCATCCCTCCAACCTTGCCCCCAACATATGACATGTGGAAGTTGTCTGAAGCCGGGCACCTGTAACGCAATCGCCAGGAAGGTTATGAATTATGTCATATGCGGGTCCGGAGGTTAGTTGAAAGGTGACTGTCTGTTCAAGGAGGCAGAGAACATCGCACCGATCAGATCAATTCATCCAGAATCACCATTGTGAAGGAATCTAGGACCTACTAGCAGAATAACCTCGCTTCATCCCCAGCATTCAGCATGGAGTCATACATAAAAGAGACCAAGAGTTAGGGCATATGGTAGAAGGAGGCAAGCATATGATCTGACTGGAAAGGAAGTCCGGATGTTCTATACGATGGGGTGAGAACAGGAAGGATGCTCAATATCTGGAGGAGGAACCCTTGAAGTAATGACCATAACTAGTTATTCCCATTTTAATATGTCCGGGAGTTGGTAAATTCTCTATATCATATCCTCCTCATTGCCCCATCGTCATCAATCCTAGTCTGTCCTATCTCTCCCTATTTCATGATTCCTATCTCTTCTATTTTTTGTTATTCTAATTTATTCTGATTTTCGTGATCTTTATGCTAACTTAAGATATGTGTAGACTAGTGAGGTAACAGCAGGGCAGATGTGATTTGCTCCCATTATGTTCTGGCGTTTCACAACTCTGGCACGTCACATTATCTTATATTGGACAGATCTTCGGCCTTGCATTATATCCTTGTATTTACGGAGTGTCAGTACATAACAGTAACTCAGAATCGAGACTTCTGGCAGACAGAGTTATGGTATTTCTCACTTCACATTACTCTAATAGCGATCATGATTTCTTCGACTATGTTCATGGGACACAGGTATTCTCAGAGCTGACTTGCCATCAGGTTATTATTCAGAAGACAGTATTCGAGACTCGTTTTGATTCTTGTGGTTTCTTGATCGTGTTCTCAGAGCCAATAATTCCTGGCAAATTTTATTGATTCGGTGGACCAAAGGCTCCGCTAGCCTCGCTAAGCGAGGGTCGTGTTCTAGTCATCCGTGAACCTAACCAGATGAGAGTTTCGCTGCACCCTGGTGTTTAGCATTTAGCGTTGTGTTACGCGCTGGCTTCGCCGCGTGAGCTTCGCTATATGCGAGCCTCGTAGAGCGTTAGCTTCGCTGTACCCTAATGTTTAACACCTGAGCTGTGTTACGCGATGACCTCATCTAGGCCTGGTTTCATCCGTGGCTAGTCCCTTCAGTGCTTGGCACTCTAGCCATTCCTCGGACTTCTTCTGCCCGGCGTGCTTTTATGGATCTGCTGAACAGCGTTCCATCACTATATCTGAGCTTTTGCCATGACCCTTGTCAATGATCTATTCCACCAATCTCGCAGGGCTCAGATATCTTCTTCTTGTTTCATCTGCAGTCGGGTTATCATTCATAAGTCAGTATTCAGGATTCTTCACAGTTATTCTATATTCTTGGTCATGTCTTTCAGAGTTGGCAACACCCAGTATGCAGAAATTCTTAATTACTTGTCTCTTTGGTTCATGCTCAGTATTATCAGAGTTTTCTTTATCTAGGGTATTCTGGTCTATACTCGGGGAATTATTATGTATGCAGCACATCAGAAATTCTACTGCAGACACTTTACCAAAGACAAAAATCATGCCATGCAGGGTGTTGTATTATGTTACGGGTTTCCGCACTACAGATTTCTATGGATCTCATCAGTTTTGGCTCACAGCCTGATCGAAGTATTACTTCTCAAGTCAGCCCACTTTATATTATCAGAACGGGTTAAGCTTTTGAAGTTCTGGCAGTGTTCTTTTATAAGTGGACATCATATCAGTATTATTATGGCACCGTCAGAGGATGTATATATACGGCAGAAGTGCGGAAATGCCTTAGCCTTGAGTTAGCCGTTCAGTCGATCTGGGGAGAACGAATCATAGTTATTCATATCTTGATTGGCATAATCCTCATTCCCATCTTTTGTGGTCATTCCACCCCTTATCGAAATTGCGAGGACGCAATTTTTTTGTAAGGTGGTTGGGATGTAACACCCCGCTCCCGGAATACGTACTTAGTTGCGTATTCAGAGTTTTCGATTGTATTTTTCGATTTGCTTCCAGTATTTGTTTTGTATTATGAATTCTTTATATGATTGTTTTGTCTTGGATTTGGATTCGTGGACTCGGAGTCAGCCCTAGTCTGAACCGAGGGCCCGATCCTAGAGTATTGTTCGATTTGGACATTCTGGTATTCTGATTTAACCGATTTCAGTTTTAAATATCATTTTCCAATATTCTAGATTTTCCATGATTTTCTAGAATTTTTCCTCGATTAAGTTGAAAATCTTCAAAACCGGTGTCGGCCAGTTTCGTTGACCGATTCCCGGATTTTTAATTTACAAACGGTTTGGAATTTCTAGAAGGGCCTTTAGACATTATCTCTCAAAATCACATTTCCTATCTAAATACCTTTTTCTGAGGATTTTATGAATTTATGAAAATTCCACCGGATTCGGTATCGGCCAGTATCGCTGGTTGATTCCAGGATTTTTAGTTACGATCAGGATTGAATTTCTAAAATCCGCTTTCATTTTACTTCTTAAAATCATATTATATTCTTTAATACATTTTCTGGGATTTTTCAGAATTTATCAAAACCCGGCCGACCCGGTGTAGACCGGTATCGGCGGTTGGCTTTCGGATTTTTAATTTGAAAACGGGATTTATTTTTGAAAACCGATTTCATATTATTCCTCAGGATGACGTTTTCTACCTCCGGGTATTTTTGGGGATTTTTCTGGAACAGTCGATATTTCGCGGCCATATTATAATATTATTATTTATTCAAATCTTATTCTTTCTCTCTTTCTTTCCTTCTTTTCTCCCATCTGACTCAGCCCATCTCCCCCACGTGGGAGACACCTCTCCCCCCTCTCTCATTAATTCCCTCTCCCATCACCATCCCCATCACACACTCTCTCTCCTTTTCCTTTTCTTTTTCTTTTCTTTTTCTTTCCTTTTCTTCTCATTTCACTTCTTCCTCTTCTCCTCCATTGTGGCCAGCATCCAGCGACCCACCTCCGGCCATGTCTCCGGCGAGGGAGGCCCTCAACTCCGGCGGCCAAGTTTCTCTCCTCCAAAACTAACAACTCCACCATTTCCATCCTCCTCAAAAGTCACCACCATCTCCACCGTCTTCTTCTTCATCATCATCTTCTTCAAATCACTTCCACCACCACCTCCATCACCATCTTCTCCACCCAAGCACCACCCCCACAACCACCTACATCTTCTCCTCCTTCCATCACCTTCAATTCCTCCACCACCAACTCCAATCAACCACCAACACCACCAAATCACCAAACCTATCACCACAAAAAACCCAACTCTCTCCTTCCCATTTCTCCTTGGGGTGGCCGGAGCCACCCCGGTCTGGGGCGCCGCCGGCGGTGGCCGGCGGTCGCGGGCAGCCAGGGGCCCACCTGGGCCCCTGTGCTCGGTTGAGAGGGGAGCAAAACTCCCTCTCTCTCTCTCTGTTGGAGGGGGGCAAAGCCCCCCTCTTTCCCTGCTGGAGGGGGGCAACAGCCCCCCTCCTGTGTGCTGTTGGAGGGGGCAGGCGCCCCCTCCTTCACTGCCGGCGGCCGGCGCCGCCCGGCGCCGCCGCCCGGCCGGCGACCTGGCCGGGCGCCCCCAAGGGGGCGCTGTGCGTGGATCCTGAGGGGGCAGAACCCCCCCTTGTTTTCTCTCTCCTGGGGCCCCCAATTTCTCTCTCTCTCCCTTGGACTCTCTGATAGAAGAAAGATAGTGTGAAGTATAGCACAAGTATTATGAAAAGAGAAAGGTTTAGAATCAACCTCGGTGCTTGTTTACTCCACAAATGTATGTAAGATGTTCAATGTACCTTTCTTATCTCCGCTATAGCATAGGGCTATACCGAGTCGGATCTCAGGGAGAGCTAGCGATAGAAGCTTTCACGATACTAGTGAGAAGAGGAAACGAGAATTCTTCTATGTTTCAAAAGAATAAAGAATCAAAAGAAAAACAAATCAAAGAATTGGTGGCTATGTTCATGGTGGAAATCGGGAGAAATCAAGATTGAGATGGATTTGAACTAACAACTAAAAAGAAAGTAAATCAAGAAAACTTTGAATGAAAGAAATCCATGACTAGCTAACCTTAACTACCTTGCTAAACTAACTAAACTCCGTGATAGTGATGCGTGCCTCATGTTGATTCATCGGCATGTATTTGTCTTGCTTGTGATCTAATTACTTTCCCACTAAGATGATGGGGAAACATTCTTGGACTTGTCTTGTAGCCTACATAGATGGTCATCGGCCTACAAGATAGACTTTCACTAATGGAATCACAAGAGATACACTCAAGGGATGCAAATGAAGAACATACAACTTTCACTAATGGAAGTAGTGAAGTTGTACATCAATTAGCATATTGGTGCTCCATCTCCATGTTCCATCAAGGCACTAGTTCAAAGACTAGGCTCTATATGAGGCACACATGAATCATATGGAGAATTACAACAAGATTCTTGCCAAGAAATGAAACAAAACCCATCGGAGAAGAGAAGATCATACAAATTGCAAGATGAAGTAAAGCAATCACCCATGAGTTAGGAGTTAGCAAGAGTAGTGGTTAGCTAGTACATGGAACAAGAAATTAGCTACTAGACATTACAAAAGCAAAGCAAAGCATGATTGAATTGCTAGAAATTAACAAAGCAAATAACAAAGCAAGATAAAAGCAAGTGAAGAAGACAAACTAGAATCAAGCTCAAGTAGATATGTAGAGAATGGATCAATCCTTGTATAGCTCCAAGTTTCACTCCTTGTTGATACAAGCTCTCTCTCTCATACAAATCTCTCTTGCAATGAAATCTAGGGAGGAGAAAATCATAGAGAGAACTAAAAATCCTAAACAAAAACCTAACAAAATACAAGTTTACACTAATCTCTCTCTCTCTTCTCTGATCAGTTTTTTCTCGCAGGTGAAGATCCAATATTTATAGACCCTGAGAGAACTCTCCAGAAGGTGGACACGTGGCAGAAATCTGGGACTGAACGGCCCAGATTTTGCGGTGGATCCGCAAGGATACGCGGCACTTTTGTGGCCGTTTGATCCCAAATTTCTGTTACAAGTTTGTTACGAGGTTGTTAGCCACGTGGTCTATCTGGAATCTTCGTTTGTTGCGCGGATCTCTCTAGATCTGGATTTGAATTTGGCTTTATCCTTAATCTTAGATTAATCACTTAATTAGTGCTAATTAAGTGATTATTTGGATATCTCTCCATTAGAATGGGTACCTGCAAATATGTAGAGAAGAGGAGTAAAAATCACATATTTATTTGTAATATGCATGGGAGTTATGATGTAAAATATGCAATATTGGATACTAATCACACCCCCACACTTATTCGTTGCGTCCCGAGCAAAAACAAAGAAAAGAAAATAAAATCCTAACTAACAATTTATTTACACCACTTTCGCAGGTGACGCGATTGCACTGAGCATGTGCAACAAGCCGCCGTTAAACCTCTAGGTTACCCTAGAGGAGGAGTGTTGTCTCCTGAGGGTTTTCAGCGGATTACACCCACAAAATCCATAAAGAAAGAAGACAAATGTTAGTATTTTGAAAACGCATTTTGAATAAGAGACAAGTTTACAAACTATTTTTGCAAAAATATAGTGATCCTAGGTCATAAGTCCACCTATAATTATTCTTTCTTAAACTTAGTATCCCTGCAAAATCTTGTTTTTAATTAAGGTAAGAATTCAAATTGGATTGAATATTTTATCTTTCATAAAACCTAGATAATATGCACACCGTGTAAGTGAAGATTTCTCGGGATTTCAACTCCAACCATAAAGCCATTTATTTATTGATATAATTTTTTTCTTTTTCTCTTTTTTTCATCCCTTAGTTTTCTTAGGCTTTCTAGTCTACCCTTGTAGCGAGCCTTTACCGATGACTCCCAAACCAGATGGTCTTAGGGCACCAGATGAGAAAACATCCCTCGGGTTTAAGGTCTCGAGTAGAAAAGGCCACAAAACTAAGGGGGATTATTTATATGATCACCGTTAGGCATGAATAATCATGCTTCTTGAGGCACAATTATCCAGCTTAATTAGTGAGATCACCGTTAGGCGTGAGTCATTATGCTTCTTGAGGCACAATTTCCCAGCTTAATAGGTGATGTTTTATATATTTATTTTCTTTTTTTCTTTTTATTTTATATATATGGCATTTTTGGTCTTTGTTTCCATCCCAAGAAATGTGTAAGTGTGAAGTGCATATTATCTAAGGCAAAAATTCAAGATAAGAATATCTCACCAATTTTACTTACTTAGCCTATAATCTCAAACAAGATCTATTACTTCAACTATGTTTAAGATGTCATAATTAAGGCTTTCTTAATCTCTAAGATACATCTTAATTTTCTTAAAAATAGAGCAAAACTTTGTTTCTTATTTCAAAAAGTTTTTATTTTTATTTATTTTTTTATTTATTTATTTTTTTTTTATATTTTTCTAAAAGAAAAGCAAAATCTAAAAAGAAAATGGAAAATCTAGAAAAAAATAAAATCTAAAAATAGAAAAAGATAAAATCTAAAAATAAAAGACCTAAAAAGAAAAATAAAAGTCCTAAAAAATAAAAATCCTATAAAGAAAAGAAAATCCTATGTTAGTAAACCCTCCCCCACACTTATTTCATGCATTGTCCCAATGCATCGTGATATATGTATGCATGAAACAAAATGGAAGGGAAAGGAATTATTTACAAGGAATATACAAGTGTAACTCTCACCTGGGCTTTTGGTCGCTTCCTCTGGCCCGTTTCCCATCGTTCCAATGTGTTCTCTTTCTTGAACTCCATTGGGAAACGGTCTGAATTGTTCTTACCCTAGGTGATTCCAGTTTCAATTGTTGTTATGTTCATTCATACTCTCTCCACCACATCGTTCACAAACAAAATCCTTCTCATCACTTTCACTTAAAATCTCATCACTTCCAGTGTTTAGAAATTTTAGCTTCTCCATATAATTCTTCAAAAACTCACATTAACATCCGGAAGTGGACAATTAACTAATTTACCCCGAGTTGACTCATCTAAGCACATGATCTCATCAGCAAACAAGTCTTCAAATGATATATCATTGGAGGTTCAAATACAGTCTCAGTTGGCTCATTGAAAGTGAAAGTATCCAAATCAACTTTCCCCGTTTTGAAAGGGTACTCGGATAAGAGAATCACAAGATTGTGACTCATCTTTTGGATCTTCACCTTCCTCCTCACAATTGTTACTAATGAAATAACCTCAAATGTTTGATCTTTTGTCTTGTGAGGCTGTGTGTGGAAGACATTGTGTTCATGTGTCATGTTACCAAAAGTCAACCTCATTGATCCATTCCGGCAATTGATGATTGCATTTGCAGTAGCCAGGAATGGTCGTCCCAGAATGACAGGAATTTGTGCCCTTGATTGGAATTTGATACTGGTTTTGTTTCAAGGACAACAAAGTCAACAGGATAAAAGAATTCTCCAACTTTGACAAGGACATCTTGAATTACCCCCTTGGGTTTAGTAACAGAGCGGTCAGCCAATTGAATGGTCATTTGGGTTGGGTGGAGATCACCTAACCCCAATTGTTGGTACACAGAGAAAGGTAGGAGATTAATGCTGGCCCCAAATCAAGAAGTGCCCTATTTATTGTAGTCTGTCCTATGATGCATGAAATGGTGGGGCTCCCTGGGTCTTTATACTTAACAGGAATTGGACCAGTGAGCAACTCATTAATGGATGATGCAAGGAAGACTTTTTTAGGGACTTGGGTCTTCCTCTTCTTGGTGCACATTTCCTTTAAAAATTGGCATATGAAGGCACTTGTTGAATGGCATCAAGAAGAGGGACATTGATTTGGACCTTATTGAATGTTTCTTTTATTTTCTCCATGTGAGCATTTGACTTGTTATTTCTCAGCCTATTTGGATATGGAACTATAGGCTTGTATGTATGCTCATCTACCTTTTCTTCACCCTTGGCCTTGGAAGTGGATGGCTCTGAACTAGAGGATGGTTTGTCAAAAGTTGGTGACATTGGACATGAGGGTAGACTTTGGTACTGGATGAGATTGTGGACTAGAAACCTTATTGTCAACTTGTTACCAGATCTCAGGGTATGAATGGCATGACAGTGACTGGGTCCTGAATTTCAACTTTGGGATTTAGCAATGGCTGGCTTAAGAACATTCCTTTTGATTCTCAGCCAATTGCTTGATCTGGACCTTCATTTCATTCAACTCCTGTTGCTGGTTCTTTGTTAAGGTTTCTATCATTGTTTCAACTCAGATATTTCAGAATTATTTTGGGTGGAAGTTGAAGATATGGAGATTGGAATTGTGATTGGTAATATGGTGGAGGATTCTGATAATATGGTGGTGTGTCCTGATATGACTGATATGACTGGGTGGACTTGAGATGGATGAACATACAGTGAATTTTGATCAAAACTGGATGAATGAAACTGAGCATTGTATGGATGTGGAAGTGGTGGCATATGATGCTCAGTACCAGACTGACTCCATGGAAAATTTGGATGGTTCTGCCATCCTGAATTGTAAGTATTGGAGTATGGAGGTTGGTAAAAGTTGCATTCATGTTCTCCTGAAATGGGGGCTGATACAATGGACACTCCTCAACAACATGGCTAAGGTCTTGACAGTTGGTGCAACCTGGTCTAATCAAAGGCAATGGGTTGACCTGGTTGACCACAGAATTCCCTATTGACTCAAGCAACTCTATCCTCTTCATTAATTGTGTGATCTTGGTTTCTGAAGCTAGAGAGGATTCTTTGGATTGTGTACCAGTTCTGGAAGTGGTGGGAGTCGGTTTATCAGGGCATGACTCCCACTGAATGGTTTTCTCAGCTAGGGGTTCAAAGAGATCCCACCCTGATGTTCATCTTTCTTCAGAAATTCCCCTTGGCACATGGATTCTAAAAGTGGTTCGTTGGTAATCTAATCCATCATAGATAATCTGGCATAGCCGCCATTTCTCTATGCCATGATGGGACATAGGCTAAGAGGTCTTTGAAACGCTCAAGATATTTCCAGAAAGGTTCATTTTGTTCTTGCTTGAATGCATTATGTTTTTCTCATGAGGGCTGTTTGTGGATAGAATAGAATTTCCTAAGAAAGACCTTAACAAAATCATCCCATGAAGATATGGAACTGACAGGAAGACTATAAAGCCATTTCTTAGCTAAATCCTTAAGTGCAAACGGTATGAACCGAACCTAACAGCATCCTCAGAAAGTTGGGATATTCTCATCATTTGGCATACCTCTTCAAACTCACGAATAAAGAGGTACGCGTCCTCAGACTCTAGACCATGGAAATGGGGAAGTGTACTAATGAATTGTGGTTTCAGCTCAAAGTGTTTCCATTAGGCTCGGGGAGAAGAATGCATGAAGGAATGGAGGTGCGAATCGGATAAAATCGATCCTGAAGTGAGACGTTGTTGGTCATGATGAAGTGGTTGTGGAAGTGTAAGTGTAGAAAGAATTAGGATCACAAAACCACTATTGTATATACAATCACAAACAACGTGCACCGATCACACCAGCGAAAAAAGAAAATAACAAACAACAAAAGAAAAAATCAATCCAAGCTTGTCTAGGGTTTCTGGTCCTAGATGACTCCTAAATAGACTGTCCACAGGAGGTTTGGTGTAGACCTTGACTATAAGCAAATCAGCCAGGGGAAGGGTAAAGTCGTGGGAGGTTTTCCGTCCGAAGACGTTCTTAATTAAGTAACCAACAACCTTCGGGCTTTCGGCCCTTAACCCTTTCCTAGACACCGATTTTCAGAAGTCAATTTCCAACACTTTTCCCCCTTAGGAAAATCTCCTAAGTGAGTCCGGATGTCCCTAGGGCCAACGTCTATCAAATTTTATTTACAAGCTTAGGATTGTGAGTACATGGGAAAATGATTTCCGGGCTAAGGAAAGGGTAATGACCTCCCCCACCTTATGTTATTTACAGGAATTGCCCTTAAAGTAAATTCGTGCAAGTGTGTACGATGAAAGATAACAAGGATACACTCAAAGCATGAAAATCAAGCAAGAGGTTGTCTAGTCTTTATGCTATGCGAACACGTACCTTGTCCACGCGCTCTTCAACAGTAAATTTAAAGTAATTGAAAGACACGTGCCTATAATGCAAGATGTCTAACAATTTTTTAGCAATATCAACCAATTTCTTACTGTTGAATTAACAAGTATCAGGTGAAGAATACAAGATTTCAAGAATATAGGCTACTGTTTTTTACAGAGAGCAAAGTCCTGCAGAAAAATGATTTACAGAGAGCTCCTTTGTGCCGCGTTTTCCTGGGTTTTGCCGTGGAGGAACGCGGGGCAGTTTAGGGGATTCCTGGTCTCTGCTTCGAGAGCAGAGGCCCAGGTCCAACTGAATGCTTCTGCAGTGCAATATATTCTGTATCTTCAAACTGTACCTGCAACAGAGAAGACGTATCGTTTAGTTTCTCACTTTTAAAAAAATACCGTCGCTCTCCCTGGCAACGGCGCCAAAATTGATAGAAGAAAGTAGTGTGAAGTATAGCACAAGTATTATGTAAAAGAGAAAGGTTTAGAATCAACCTCGGTGCTTGTTTACTCCACAAATGTATGTAAGATGTTCAATGTACCCTTTCTTATCTACGCTATAGCATAGGGCTATACCGAGTCGGATCTCAGGGAGAGCTAGCGATAGAAGCTTTCACGATACTAGTGAGAAGAGGAAACGAGAATCTTCTATGTTTCAAAAGAATAAAGAATCAAAAGAAAAACAAATCAAAGAATTGGTGGCTATGTTCATGGTGGGAATCGGGAGAAATCAAGATTGAGATGGATTTGAACTAACAACTAAAAAGAAAGTAAAATCAAGAAAACTTTGAATGAAAAGAAATCCATGACTAGCTAACCTTAACTACCTTGCTAAACTAACTAAACTCCGTGATAGTGATGCGTGCCTCATGTTGATTCATCGGCATGTATTTGTCTTGCTGTGATCTAATTACTTTCCCACTAAGATGATGGGGGGAAACATTCTTGGACTTGTCTTGTAGCCTACATAGATGTCATCGGCCTACAAGATAGACTTTCACATAAGGAATCACAAGAGATACACTCAAGGGATGCAAATGAAGAACTACAACTTTCACTAATGGAAGTAGTGAAGTTGTACATCAATTAGCATATTGGTGCTCCATCTCCATGTTCCATCAAGGCACTAGTTCAAAGACTAGGCTCTATATGAGGCACACATGAATCATATGGAGAATTACAACAAGATTCTTGCCAAGAAATGAAACAAAACCCATCGGAGAAGAGAAGATCATACAAATTGCAAGATGAAGTAAAGCAATCACCCATGAGTTAGAGAGTTAGCAAGAGTAGTGGTTAGATAGTACATGGAACAAGAAATTAGCTACTAGACATTACAAAAGCAAAGCAAAGCATGATTGAATTGCTAGAAATTAACAAAGCAAAAAACAAAGCAAGATAAAAGCAAGTGAAGAAGACAAACTAGAATCAAGCTCAAGTAGATATGTAGAGAATGGATCAATCCTTGTATAGCTCCAAGTTGTCACTCTTGTTGATACAAGCTCTCTCTCTCATACAAATCTCTCTTGCAATGAAATCTAGGGAGGAGAAAATCATAGAGAGAACTAAAAAATCTAAACAAAAACCTAACAAAATACAAGTTTACACTAACTCTCTCTCTCTTCTCTGATCAGTTTTTTCTCGCAGGTGAAGATCCAATATTTATAGACCCTGAGAGAACTCTCCAGAAGGTGGACACGTGGCAGAAATCTGGGACTGAACGCCCAGATTTTGCGGTGGATCCGCAAGGATACGCGGGACTTGTGTGGCCGTTTGATCCCAAATTTCTGTTACAAGTTGTTACGAGGTTGTTAGCCACGTGGTCTATCTGGAATCTTCGTTTGTGCGCGGATCTCTCTAGATCTGGATTTGAATTTGGCTTTATCCTTAATCTTAGATTAATCACTTAATTAGTGCTAATTAGTGATTATTTGGATATCTCTCCATTAGAATGGGTACCTGCAAATATGTAGAGAAGAGGAGTAAAAATCACATATTTATTTGTAATATGCATGGGAGTTATGATGTAAAATATGCAAATTGGATACTAATCACTCTCTCTCTCTCTCTCTCCCTTGGACATTCTCTCTCTCTCTCTCTCCTGGGACTTTCCTCTCTCTCCTCAACTCCCTGCCCCCTTTGTGACTTGCCGACGCGGGTCTCTCCCCCGCGTCTAGGCTATCCGTAACGCGGCCTCCGCGTTTATGTATCGACGCAGCGTGGGGCCAACTCCCGCGTCTGTAATCTCCTCGTGCTAACGCGACGCGGACCCCACGACCGCGTCCGCGTTTCCCTCGTGCCCTGATTTGAACGCGGGTCTCGAACCCCGCGTTTGAGGTATCCTCACAGCGCGACTCCCGCGTCTGCGACCCTCGCGTCTTTCTGTCAAGCCCGCGTCTCCCTGTATCTCCTTCTCTCCCTAATATTTATATATTATATATTATAATTATGGCGCGTGCGCGGAGTTCCAGGGATTCCAGACTTTTCGTTTTCCGGTGATTTAGGCGAGTGTTCTCGCTCTCGCCTCCATTTGGGTTTCCCGCTTCGTCGGGTCGATATGTATTCCATTTCATGTATTTGTATTGGGCTGAGTCCCTGTATTGTATATGGCCGAGTGCCAGTATCTGGACATGTATGCTCTGTGACGAATGCTTGTACTAGGGTAGTTTCTTTCCTGTACATATACCATGCTGTGATGTACTTGCGCTTTATGATTTGCATGGCTACCCCTTGTGGTCGATTGGACTCTGGGTTTCTGCCCACTCCTGGGATGGCTAGTAGCCGCCGTGAGTGCGCTTAGACCCCGAGCGTACTCGGACCCTTCGGCCTCCGGTCCTCACTATCTCGAAAGAGACGTGATTGGGACCGTCAGGTTCTCAGTTCAGCCTCCGGTCACTCACTGTCTCGAAAGAGAGGTGATTGGGGCCGGCAGCAGGTCTCTCGTGTTCAGCCTCCGGTTCCTCACTATCTCGAAAGAGAGGTGATTGGGGCGGCAGGTCTCTCGGCCTTCAGCCTCCGGTCACTCACTATCCTGAAAGGGAAGTGATTGGGACCGTCAAGTCTTTGGCTTCGCCTGTTTATCATGATCAGCGTTCAGTGCTTACACTAGATTCGTCTAGGCGGGATGCTGCCGGATTCCTACTCGCACTTTAAGCCGAGTTGTCCCGGTAACCTTGCCAGACGTTCCAGGGTTAAATCCTGCTTGCTGTCTGTATTCCAGCTTGCTCAGCTTCGCTTGTTTGTGCTCAGCTACTGCTTTACTACATGCTTTTGCTTGATACTTACCATCCGCATGCTAATGCTTGCCACCTGTTTATACTACTTGTCATTACATGATACTATTTAACACATGTATATCACCTGTCAACTATGGTGTGTTATCATCTGATGCCTGACATGCCACCATCTGGCAAGACCCTTTATTATGACATGACTTACCACCGGACTAATATCAATCCCTTGACGTGACTTGTCACTTGATGAATATCACCTCTTATCATGCTATCTATTAACATAAGGCATGATACGCTTGACCTTCATGATTATCGCGATAACGGGAATGATGACCTGACATATTGATAGTACAAACTGTACTCCTGATACACATGTGATACATTATAGTACGAACCAGTACTCTGATATACCTGTATTCATAACATTCCTGACTTGTTCTGCTCATTCCGGAATCTGATAAATCATCTAATAAGTCATAAAATAAGACAACTTGCATCGGGTCGGGGGAAACTTGCGGGCTATCAATATGTGTCGTGTTTACAGTGGTATTAGGTATGTTGTGCAACTAAATATCCGGTCTGACCTGTGGGCCTCCAGGCGACCGAGGGGAGAGCTGGCTCCTCATTCCTGGTACCATCATGATAAAGGGCATACATAAGTCCCTCCTGATAGGACTTGCGGCTGGTTCCGTCACCAAGCAACGGAACACCCTGGACCGTGGTCCCGGGCATGCACGGGACCCACTGTAAAACATAGTTCGTTGATACCCCCGCCGGTTTCCAATAACAACCTTACTTACTCGGATGTGGATCTATGTGTGCTGGGACGCTAGTTCACATAGCTAGACATCAGGATAGGACAAGTAATAATAATAATAAAAGACGCCAGCCTTGGATCTGTGGTATACCTTGCTATGCTTGCTTGTATCGGTTTTTACATCAGATTTCGGTTTCATGACTATTATTATATTAACTGCTCATACACTGCTTTATCCCGTGTATCTCCTGCCTCCTGTTCATTATCTATCAGGCCCTGGAGCAGTCGGGTTGTATGTGCTTGGATTATGGTGACATAAGATAAAGGTATATAGATGAGGGTTTCCTTGTTTGGATTATTCCTTCGACGTACTGGTCTTATGGAGCGTGATCTGAAACCATGCAATCAGATTTGCCCGTCCTTGACTTATGGTTTTATGCTATGCATGTGCTTACTCTTGCCCGCACCTGGCTTTTGCATCACACTCGCCTGGGGAGTTTCATCTGACTCCTCTGGATTCTCATGTCCAGGTCATGGAGCTTGGAGCTTATGGATTCTCCCAGTTGCTGATCAGAGTGGCGCAGCTGAAGCGTGGATCTCCAGCAGACCGTTTGTAACGCCCGATTCCACGGATACGGGGACGTCACTGCAACGTATATACGGTAGGTCAGAAACTACCCTCCCGTATATACGCTAAGCATCAGTACAAACAAGAATCAGAGTACGGAAGCAAATGGTGCATTATACATCCAACACATATATACAATTACAGAATTATCACCAGAGTGATTACAAATTATTACATGAATATCATATCACTAATATGCGCAAATGCGAGAGTACAAGGAATATACATAAATGAACAGTATAAAAAGGAGCTCGCATACAAGTATGCAAGGAAATGTACAAGTGAAAAGTACAAGTATGAATAGAAAAGGACACTCACGAGTTTAAAAAGGAAAACTCGAGAGACTCACAGGGGGCCTGGAAGGAGTGGCTCTGGACGGTGGTGGAGATCCACGCTACGCTGCGCCACTCTGAACAGCGAAGGGGTAAATCCACTCGCTCCAAGCTCCAAGACCTGGACGTGAGAATCCAGGGAGTCAAATGATACTCCCAGGCGAGTGTAGAAGCAAAACCAAGTGGTGAAGCAGGGTGAGCACAATAATGCATATATCAAGTGGAATACTCAGGAGGCAGATAGGATAGAGCAGGTAAGAAAGATTATGGCATGATAATCATAAAACAGGAAATCAGAATAAAACCAAGGACGAGCTACAAGGTAGTCATCATTAATACTCATAAAACATGAAATCCGATATAAAGTCCGGGAAAAGCAAATACGGTAAGGCACAGCACAAATTCATAGCTATTTAAGATGTAGGCTTTGGTATGCGTCCCATTCCACATACCTCTACTTACACTTAAAGAGCCGGTTATTATGACACTTTATTATTACTCGTCTTACCCATATATCTAGGTATGTGTCTCGGTGTACGGCCAACTCACATACATCCATATATAAGCAAGTCGAGGTTGTTATTGGAAACAGCGGGGGTATCAACGAACTATGTTTACAGTGGGTCCCGTGCATGCCGGGACCACGGTCCAGGATTGTTCCGTTGCATGAAACGGAAGCCAGCCGCAAGGCTAAACAGGAGGGACTTATGTATGCCCTTATAATAACAGGAATAAGGGAGCCAGCTCTCCCCTCGGGCCACTGGAGTACCACAGGTCAGACCGGATATATAGTGCACAACCTAATACCACTGTAAACACGAACACATATCGATACCGCATGTTTCCCCGACCCAATACAAGTTGGTCCTTTTTTAAGATTCAATAATTTAATTATCACTTTACGGGGAAAAACAGGAAATGGACATGATCAGGAATCAGGAGTACATAAATACTATATAGTCAGGTCGCTACATGTAAAGAGAGGAATAACAATATACAGGTCACTGATCATGATACAGGATAATAAGTCAAGTTCCCGTAAAGATGACAATCACAGTCAAGTACATCATGCTGGTATAAAGTGATAGCATGATAGGATGGTGATATTTAGCAATCAATCAAACATGACAAGAAAAGGGTAATAGTCTGGTAAGTCATGGGCAACATAAAGGTCTTGCCAAATAGTGGCATGTCAGGTGGTCAGGTGGTATACACTAGATGGTCAGGTGATATACATGTGTTAAAAGGAAGCATGCAACTAACTAGTCTGAAGTAATGGTATAGCAAGTGGTAACATAAAAGCAATGACCAAAGTCCAACAAGTCCAACGACCACGAAGGGTCGGCCACGCATAGCATAAAGCAATAAAAGATATAAAGCATGAAATACAATACATGAAGACTAGAGCGAGTATACTATCATAATCAATGGAATGAGAAGCAAGAGGGTAGCGAGTGAGAACACTCGCCTGAGTCACCAATATACCAAAATATCCGTAATCCACTGAAGTTCGGGATGCGCATAACCTGTGATATAAATATGTAGAGTGAAGAGGAAGAGAGAAAGAGTTAGAGAGAGAAAGAGAGGTTAGAGAGAGAAAGTCTAGAGAGAGAAAATGGGATTTTTTAGAGAGAGTCTATTTAGAGAGAGAAAGTGAGATTTCTAGAGAGAGAATCTAGAGGGAGATTTCTAGAGAGAGAGAATCTAGAGGGGAGATTTCTAGAGAGAGAAAATCTAGAGTGAGAAAGAGTGATTTTTAGAAAGGGATATAACCTAGAGAGAGAAAGAGTGATTTTTAGAGGGAGAAACCCTAGAGAGAGAAAGTGGAGGTTTTAGAGAGGGTTCTAGGGAGGAGTTAGAGAGAGAAACTGAGGAGAGAGAGGGGAGAGGAATTGTAGAAGAGGAGAGAGAGGAAGAGAGAGAAAGAGAGAGAGAGAGAAGGGAAAGAAACGGGAGAAGGGGAAGAGAGGGGAAAGAGGGAGAGAGAGAGAGGAGAGAAGAGCTAGAGTGAGAAAGAGAGAAGAGAGAGAGAGAGGAGAGAGAAAACAGTGAGAGAGGAGAGAACAAGAGAGAGAGAAAGAGAGAGCAGGATAGAGAGAGAAAGAGGAAAGAGAGAGAGGGAGAGAGAGAGAGAGAGCTAGAGTGAGAAAGAGAGGAGAGAGAAACAGTGAGAGAGAGAGAGATAGGGGCTGCTCACGCAGCCCACCTCCAGCGCAAGGAGGGCCCAATGGCCGTGGGCCCTGGGGACCTGGCCGGCCCTCTGCCGGCCAGGGGTCTTGCCGCGGCGGTCCTGGCCGCCGGGGCCCAACAGAGAGAAGAGAGAGGAGAGAGAGAGTGGGGGGCAGTAGCCCCCCCCTCATATGCACAGGGGGCTGGAAGCCCCCTGGCCGGGCGAGGCAGCCACCGCCGGCGGCAGCGCGGCGGGGCGCAGGAACCGGGGTGGCCGGGGGCACCCCAGGGGAGAGACAGGGAGGGGGCAGCAGCCCCCTCCCCCAACAGGCCACGGCAGGGCCACAGGCCCTGGCGGGCTCTGGCCGCTGGCAGTGCGGCCAGAGGGGAAACGCCGAGGGCCCTCCGGCCATCGGCGGCCGGCGCAGGCCAGGGGTGGCGGCGGCCACCCCAACAGTGAGGAGAGAAAGGGGGGGAAAGAGAGGGGGAGAGAGGGAGATCTGAGAGAGAGAAAAGAGGAGAGGGGGGACTGGCCCCCTTCTCCGGCCAAGTGGCCGCCGGCGGCGGTCCTGGCCGCCGGCGAGGGCCAACAGAGAGAGAGGGAGAGGGTCGGCGGCGGTCGCTGGGCGCCAGCAAGAGAGGAAGGAGAGAAGGGGGAAAAAGGAAAAAGGAAAAAGAAAAGAAAAAGGAAAAAGAATAAATAAATAAAAAAGATGGGAGATGGTGAGGTGGAGATATTTGTTGATGAGGTGGAGAAAAATGGAAGTGTGTGGAAGTTGGTGGAAAAAGGAAGGAAAAGAAAGGAAAAGAAAGAAAGAAAGATTAAAAAAAATTAATAATATAATAATAAGGTTGAAAAATCGACTGTCTCCGAAAAATCCCCAAAAATACCCGGAGGTGGAAAACGTCATCCTGATGAATAATATGAAATCGGTTTTTCAGAAATAAAATCTCATTTTCAAATAAAAAATTGGAAGTCAACCGCCGATACCGGTCTACACCGGGCGGCCGGCGGATTTGATAAATTCCAAAAAATCCCAGAAAATGATTAAAGAATAAAATATGATTTTAAGACATAAGGGAAAGCGGAATTCAGAATTCAATTCCGATTGTAAACTAAAAATCCTGGAATCAGTAACTACCGACTCCGAAGGAATTTCATTAAAATCATAAAATCTCAGAAAAAGTATTAAGTAAAATGTGATTCTAAGAATTAAAGTCTAAAGGACCATCTAGAAATCCTAGCTGTGTGTGAATTAAAATTCCTGAATCGGTTATCTACCGACTCGGTGGAATATCCATAAATTCGTTAAAATCTTTAGAAAAAGGATTTAGGTAGGAAATATTACTCTAAGAAGAATCGTCTAAAGACTCTTCGAGAAATTCCAAGTGGTTTGTGAATTAAAATCCGGGAAGCGGTCAGCGACACTGGCCGACACCGGTTTTGAAGAAATTCATTTTAATTCCAGAAAAATCTAGAAAATCATAGAAAATATATAATAATGGAAAATGATATTAAAACTAAAATCGGTCAAATCTAATCACCGGAAAGACCAAATCGAATAATATACTATAATCGGGTTCCTGGTTAGGTACTGGGACTGACTCCGAGTCCACGAATCCAAATCCAAGACAAAACAATCATATAAGGAATTCATAAAAAGCAAAACAAATACAGGAACAAATCGAAAAAATACGATCGGAAAATCTGAATACGCAACTAAGTACGTATTCGGGAACGGGTATACAATCCACCCACCTTACAAAAATTGCGTCCTCGCAATTTCGTTAAGGGGCAAATTGAATAAAAGGGGACAAAGGCTGGAATTTATACTAATTAAGATATGAAGCACTATAGGTAGGCTCTCAGTCAACTGAATAATAATCATACTCTGCATTTCCGGCTGATGATGTCGTGGCTGTGTAATAAATCTTTAGATAATAATGTGAATAATACTGATGATGTCGTCGCTGTGAAATAAATGAATACTGATGATGTCGTGGCTGTGTAATAAAGAAAACCCCGAAAATCCTGAGCATAATAAAGAAGGCCGATAATAAGAATCCGACTGCTGTCTTCTGAAAGATAGCCAGATCAAGATCGATCTGGAGAATACCAAGCTTCATCAAGTTGGCCGAAAGAGATCACATAAGAGCTTCATTCTGAACCAGCCATACTCTCTAGTCTAGTCATATCTTAAGATAGTATAAGGCTTCATAAAACCAAAACAGGGAAAGGATAGGAGGAATTTGGAATCAAAGGAAAGATAGTCAAGAAATAGATAACTCTGCACTTGCAGTTGGAATGT
>JAVJIF010003332.1:0-96613 GCA_038442645.1 Agave tequilana | reverse complement strand
TGTTGAGAGTGACACCGATGTACCCTCCTCCTTTCTTTCATTGTCTTTGCAAGTAATAAAGGTAAAAGCTCTTTTTATGTTCGTATTTTGTTTTGCTTTCCTCTTCCTCTTCTACTTTACCTTGGTTGTATTTGTTGAGTCTACAAGTGAATTCCAAAGCAAGTATAACTAAGCTACGTGAGAGCCAGCGATAGTTCTGAAGATGTTCTCCTCTTCCAAGCTCCGCATCACTTCGTTCTTGATATGCTTGACGATATAATGTGCACGGGGACTGAGCTCGAGTTTATGATCTATGCGTTGAACGCCTCCGAAGCAAAAAGGTAGAACTTGCAAAAGGTTTCCAGGTAAGTCATCAATTAAACTAGGTAAGTATTCCTTCCTTTTCTTTCCTTTCTCTCATTTCTGTAAACTATATCACCACCTCTTTCAACTCTTTCTTCTCCACTCACTCCATTTGTACATAGTCGCTTTTATTGTTTTTTGATTTTTCCACCTTTCATCTTTCATTTTCTTCTAACATAACATAATTCTCTTTTCCATTTTCTTAACTTAAAAACAGAGAGAACTTTCGTTTTGTTTCTTAACGATTTCAATAAAGAACGTAAACGCTTCCATCGCAAAACCTCCTTGTGAATCACGACCGGCATAGCCACTTGCTATAGTGGTACAATTGAGCACTTGCACGTCTTCATTCTAAGTTCTGAAATATTGTATTTTGTGTGCAGGTTTTGCATCAATCAACAAGCTTCACTCTCATTCTCCCATGGAACTCTTTTCTTATCTCAGTTACATAAAAAACGGAAGTTACATAAAAAAAATTTAAAAATCCTAAGTTAGAACTAAAGAACGTCTAGCCTATACTCTCTATTGAATCGTGCCCCTTTGCCTTCAAATACATGTATTTATGTCCAAAACTGTATAAAGGAGAGCGTATGAAGATAGGGGCAAAATCTCTTGCCTAACAGAAAAGATCTTCTGATAAAAGGTTAGAGAAAAGGTTGAAGATAAATTTTTGTTTTATCCCTTGATTTCAGTTAATTATGTCTTATCTCTCTGAATCTTCTGAATATAAATCCCAATCCTTTAGATATCCCTTTAAATATTGATAGGGCTGCTTTTGGACTTCTAGATTTGCCTCTATCTCCTTAATTCTTCAAGCTAACCAAATTGATTCTTCTAAATCTGATTTTAACTATATTTATTTGGCTTTATCTTCAGTTAACCAAATAGATCCAATTAAATCAGAATTTACCTGTCTTTTATTTGGTCTTATCTTCTCTCCCTTCATTAAGACAAACCTACAAAATAAGACATTAAGACAAAAAAATAGCAAGATTTATTACATGATAGATGTAGCAATGTAATAATAGATATGTAATAAACATGTACAATCATCAGTGCATAACCCATAAGATCTAATTATGTCCCTTTCCATATTACATCATTAAACTTCATCGAGCAAGCATGAAATGATACGAACATAGGGAGGAATCCATCATCGTGCGCTATCATGTCACTCGCAAAGGCAAGACAATTCTGATGCTATGAGACTCACTTGGATTATCATCAAAACTAAAAGAAGAAAAAAAAAGAAGAAGAAGAACACAAAAATTGTAACTTTCAATTAAATCAAGTAATAATGGAAGAAAAGAAGAACACTTACGCTGATGTCACTCTCAGTACAGTCTTTACTCTCATTCTCTCATGAAACTCTTCTCTCCTCTAAGTAACATAAATAAAATTGAAAAGTTACATTAAAAGGAAAACAAATATTCTAAACTAAACTAAAACAACAGCTAGCCTAAAATTTATATCTTCTCAATCGTGCTTCGTTGCCTTCAGAAATTTCAGCTTTTATAGGCAAAATGGAAGAGGGGAGAGTGTGAGAAGATAGGGGGAGCAAACGCCCCTAATTCTCTAACAAAGTGCGAAAAATCGACTATGACCTCATTTCCGTGGCCAGGTGGCCACACCAGGGAGCGAGGATTTATGATCTCCCGTTCTCTTTTTATCCAGATGGTTTTTCAGGTTGGTCTCTGAGTTTGACGAAATCACTTTTGATTTTTAGCTAACCAAAATGAATTTATAGAAATTCAAATTTTAATCGGTTCTCATTTGATGTGATCTTTTGATTTGCTCTGATCTTCAACCAATCTCCTAATATTTTGTTCCAATCCTTGATTTTAATTTAAACTCATTTAATCAGAATTTAAATGGGCTTTTGGGCTTGTTTCTTTTCCTTCTCTTTAGTAAAGGTCTGCACAAATTTAAACAAAATATGACTAATAGCGAGTTTATTAAGATAAAATATGAGAATGTGATAATGAATATGCATATCAGTATCCGATCACACCCCCACACCTATCTTATGCTCGTCCTCGAGCAAAACAAAAAAAAATAGAGCTAACCTAATCTAATACACTTTCATAGGAATCATGGTTGCACTTTGCATGTGCAACAAGCTGTTAAACCTCTAAGTTACCCTAGAGGATGAGTTTTATCTGTGCGGGTTTTTAGTGGATGAAGTCCACAAAATCCAAAAAGAAAGAGAAACAAAGTGTTAGTATTTTTAAATGCATTTTGAATAGATGAGTAAATAATTGAAGTATTTTTGCAAAAATTCAAGTAATTTATAAGTTATAGAAAATTGAACTTTTCATTCCTAAACTTAGGCTCTATTCAAAAACTTGTTATCAATTAAGGTAAGGAGTCAAACTGTATTTCTTATCAAGTCTATTATTTTACCCATGTTATATGCACCTACGTGACCATGAATATTTGACTCGGGATTCTTCAACTCTAACTCTTTTGCCTTATTTTTCATATTTTGGGTGGTAATATCCTTAGTTATGTTAGGCTTTCTAATCTGCCCATGTAACGAGCTTAGGTCAGTGACTCTCAAACCGGACGGTCTTGGGGCACCGGGTGAGAAACACACCAACTCGAGCAAACAAGTCCACAAAACTAAAGAGTTTATTAATTATATGGACTATTTTATGTGTGAATACTTATGCTTTATGAGGCGCAAATACCTGCTTAATCAGAGGATTTTTGATTGTACACGTACATTGCATATTTAGGGCCACATGTGTCACATTTTCATATTTATTTTGTAATAAAATTCGGCTATTTAATTCATTTTAATGTCTAATGGTATGCATGACAATTAATAGAGAAAGAGAAAAAATAGACAAGGTTATCCAATTAAATATGGAGTTTTAAAAGTTCAAGAAAATAATGAAGATCTACTCAAATTTAGAGATTTAGAAGCAATTTTATCCAAAAATTGGAGCAAATCAGAGAAGATAACACCAGATAAAATCAGTTAAACTGGATTTTTGAACATCCATTTGGTTAACTTGAAGATCAACAAAGATAATCCCAAATTCACAAGTCCAGAGGCAAATCTTATCAGAAAATATGGATAACAGAGAGGATATTATCAAATGTATTCCAACTAAATCAGATTTTTTTTTGAAATTATTATCTTTACTTGAGAAATCAATGGAGATAATCCCAAATCCAGAATCAAGAGATGAACTTATCAGTATACAAATGAATAATAGGGATAAGGATATTGGCTGTTGGGCTAGCGATTTGAGCTTATCTCTTCACCACCTTTAGCACTCCTTTTTTCCTATAAATACTGCAATTATTGAAGGCAAATAGGCACCACTCCAGTAGAGAGAGCTTAGGCTAGGTTTTGCTTTAGTTTTAACTTAGGTTTTTTTTTTCCTTATGTAATTTTCTATTTTTTATGTAATTAAGATTAGAGAGAGATTCATAGGAAAAAGAGAGAGTGGATTCAAGGGTGACAATTGATGTAAGTTCCTCCTTTTTCTTATAGTTCTTTATTTAATTAAAGTTACATTTTTTTATTTTATTATTGTTTTACTTTAGTGCTTGCTCTTTTATGCTTGATCTCAATTCCTATGCTTCTAATGGCCTCGAACATGCCTCGCCCTTGTTAGAGCCACTGATGACTTATGATGATGGATCCTCACTTCTAAATGAGTAAGTTTTATATCAATTTATAATTGCTTTTCATAGTTTGATGATCTAATATAGGCAGTATAGGATGAGGATAATCTTATATTCCATATAGTGAAAGCCTTCAAGCCAAGGTAAGTCGTTGCTTAGATCTAAGAAGAAGCAAGGATAAGAGGTAAGTATACTTTTACTTTCATTTCATTATTTTCATCTCTTAGTTTAAAAACCCTTTTAAAACCAACACCATCTTCTTCTTTATTTATTTTGATTTTTCCTTAATTTAACCTAGAATTCTTTCATTTTTCTTTTCTTTAAAAAGCATAGAAGAAACATTTTAACTGGTATTCTGTAAATTAAAAAGAACACTTAAACGCATTCATCGCAGTCCCTCCTTATAGATCACAACCCGCATAGCCACTTGCTATAGCGGTAGTATTGAAGAACTTAGCACATTTCATTCTCAATTTCTAAACTCTACTTTTCTATGCAGGTTTCACCACAATCAAATTTAGGTGCCGTTATCGTGGAGCGACGGTAAGTTTCTCTTTTAATTTACTTTAATGGTTAAATTTTCTTCTTTGTTTTTGTGTGCAGAGACAGATTTAAAGGAAAAAAAGTTTCAAAAAATATAAGTGGCTCTGGGGCTCTGCTCTAGAAAGCAAAGCCCAGAATTCCTCAACTTTCTCGCGCAAATAATATTCCTCAGAGAGTTGTATTGAAGTGACAGCCAATGTGATTCTCAACCTTTTCTTCAATGTACTTGATCCAGTCAATTGCTTTTTTTATTATCTCATTTTGCTTTACATTATTTCGCATCGAATCATAGTATGTTTAATCTACAACAGAGGTAAGTCTTCTTCCTTTATCTCTTTTCTATTTCTCTTTCTTAGAATAATATAACAATTTCCAAACAAACACTTTCTCTTTTCTTTCTTTTTATTTAAACTCGTTTTCCTTTTCTTTTTAACAACAACATATTTTCTTCTTTAGATTTCTTTTAACTTAGATTAGCTTTACTATTTTCTTTTAAAACTGAGAAGAGAACTTCAAGCTCGTTTTTGTAAATTTAAAAGAAGAAACTTACACAAAGCTTCCATCGCTGTCCCTTCGTTAGCCCTAGGCTACATGGTAGCATTAAGGACCTAACACTATTCCTAAAATTCTGTATTTTTCTATACAGGTTTGGCTCGATCAAATTTTTGACGCCGTTGCCGGGAATGGACGGTAAGTTTTCTTTCTTTTTGATTTACTTTAAATGAAATTAAACTTTTCTTTTTTTCCTTCTTTGTTTTGGTGTGCATGGGCTAATTTCAAGAAAACGAAGGAAGCAGAACACTTATAAGTTGCTCTGGACTCTGCTATAAAAAGCAGAGCCCAGAAGCCCTCTGCTTTGCCGCGAAAACGCGGCAATAGCCCGTTTGCACGAGACAGAGTTGATTATGACTCTGTTTGGTTGCAGGGTGCTTGAATTGAAATTTTTAGCTTATGCAGTAATTAGTTTTATTATTTAACTTACTATGCATATGTTTCTAATCTCAACAGTAACTTGATTGTTTGTAAATGCTTAAAAAATATTTAGACATTGCATTCTAGGCATTTGTCTATTTCGTTACATATATATTACTGTTGAAGAGTCCTAGAAAAAAGGTACATCTGCATTGCATATAGCTTAGGAAACACACTTGTATGTTATATTTCTTGAGTGTTATTTTTGTTGTATACTTGCACACGAGCACGAAAATAATCTAAGGGCATAATCCGTTAAACAACATAAAATTGGGAAGTTATTACCCTTCCTTAGCCTGAAAACCATCTCCTCATTCATAACCCAGCCTAATTAAAATTGAGTAGACGTTGGCCCTAGGAACATCTCGGACTCAATAGAAGATTGACCTAAGGGGGAAGTTGTTAGAGTTTGACTCTTGTCAAATCGGTGTCGAAGGTTGGGGATAAAGAGGCGAAACATTGAAGAGCAATGGTTTGGTGTAATTAGGCCCATTGTTCAAGTACGGATATCTCCCACTGGTTTTGCCCCTATCTGGCCGATTAACTTGTGGTCAATTGTCGCAATATACCTCCAAGGGCTAGTCAACCAGTTAGGAGTCATCTAGCTCTAAGGTCTACCCTAACATAGCTAGATTTTTCTTTGTTTTCTTGTTTGTTTATTTGTTTGTTTTTATTTTTTCTTGTGAAAATGGATTATAATTGCAATTATTCTGATTATAACTCAAATCCATATTTCACCCCAACCTCTTTCAATTCAGAGATTACCAACCTGAATTTCATAACTTTCACTAACCATATATGCCGGATTGGCCTTATCCGAATCAATATATGCCTCATTCCCAGTATTATGAACAAGATTGGGATAATCATCACGACCTTTCATCGAGTCAGTGGGATACAACTCCCCTGAGTCGTACTGTTAACTGAAAGTACACATAGAGGGGGAGTGAATAGGTGTAAGTCTAATCTATGACAAATAATGCGGAATTTAAAATACTTAATGCAACACTTAGTGTAACCAAAGAGTGTAGCCGAATTCCTGGTGAAGGGCTCTGGACTAACTCCTCTTGATTCCTCTGAATAAGAGTTGAGGTGCTATATGAAGCTCTCTTGGTTAACACAAGTATGACACACACAAACAAATACAAACATATAAGATATGACAATAAGATGCAATGAACAATGTGAGAGAGACAGTTAGAGAAAGTGGATCAAACACAAACACCGAAGAAAGTGTTTCGAGGTTCGAGCACACAGATCTACGTCCCCGCCTTCACACAGAAGGATTTCCACTAACTCGTCCACACAGGGAACCTCCACTGAGGATTTTGGGCAAATACAATTTGGGAGTACACAACTCCTCTCTCCAACAAATACAACCTCTCACTAGAGGCAAGGCACAACTCAAATCACCTCTACACTTAGAGGATAGGCACTTAGCCAAACAATGATCAACCTCTCACTAGAGGGATAGGGCTCAAAGCCACTCAAACACAATCACCTCACACTTGAGGGATACCAACACAATCTCCACCTCTCACTAGAGGGAGCCAAACACCACTTCTACAATCACCTCACACCTGAGGGATATCAATACTATCACCTCTCACTAGAGGGATATCACAAATATGGAAGAATACAACTTGGTGGTTTCCACAACCACAAACTAATTTTCCCACAAAAATAGATCCTATAGATAGGATAGATAGATAAGCTCAAGTGTGAGAAAATAAAGAGTTTGGAAATGATTGAGGTCGAACCTGCACACAAATACAGAATTTCAGATTTTAAGATTAAAGAGTGCAAGTTACTCAATTCTACCGCGATAGCAAGTGGCTATGCGGGTCGTGATCCACAAGGAGGGACTAGCGATGGAGCTTTTCTAGCAAGTTCTCTTTATGCTACCTTTAATGGTTAAAGTTCTTCTTTAGTTTCTTAAAAAGAAAAAAAAATAAATTACAATGAAGTTAAAGTGAGAGATTGGAAAGATGGAGAAACAAGAATTGGATATGTACAAAAAATGGAAAAGGAGTGATAAAAGAAGTGGGTGTTGTTGGTATTGGTGATCTAAACTAAAGAAATAAAGAAAAGAAAGAAAAGATTAAAGAAATACTTACCTCCTTTGGTTGATAACTTACCTGGAATCCTTGAATGCTCTACCTTGCTTCGGAGGCGTTCAACGAATAAGCCATAAGATCGAGCTCAGTCCCCATTCGCATTACATCATCAAGACGAACAAGAATGAAATGATACGAAGTCTTGAGGAGGAGAACATCATCATGAAATATCGTTGGCACTCACACAAACATTGTTATACTGATGCTTCTAGATTCACTTGAATGCTCATCATAACCAAAAGAGGAAAGTAGAAAGAAGAAGAAGGAAACAAAAGTAAAGACAAACATTAAAAAAAAGTTACTTTTTATTGCTTGCAGAAACGATGGAAGAAAGGAGGAGGTACATCGGTGTCACTCTTAACATAAGCCTTTCTCTCTTACTACATGAATCTCAGTCTAAACTATACTTACAAAGAAATAAAAATTACATCAAAAGAAAACAAAGACCCTACACTACAAAGAATGAAAAACTAGACTAAATCCTATCTCTGCTTAGTCGTCCCCTTTTGCCTTTGATATTGCAGGTATTTATAGAAGAAATGCAGAGGTTAGAGGAGTATGAAGATAGGGAAAGCTGGCTATTTCTGAATTTGAATCCTCCCCTTATCTCCAAACTTGATTTGATGTGAATATTCAGTTCTGATCTGCAGTTTGTTGACGTGTTGATTGCTAAATATCACTTATCAAATGACAGAATTGAAAATAGTGATCAACATAAGAGTTGTAGCCCTGTACGTCTGCTTTTTGGATCATCTTGAATAATCAGATTTGAGATTAGGTAGCGAAAATTATGATTCATATACTAAAATGTATCCAGACAGAATCCGAGTCAAACTTGCTTCATCTCATACATTGATCTCTCTTTATCCATTTATCCCTCTGTATTTGATATTATCCTCGGTTGATTTTTAGCTAACCAAAAATGGATTTATAGAAATCCAATTTTACCGGTTTCCATTTGGTGTTATCTTTCTGATTTGCTCTGATCTTCAGCTGAATATTTGCCCCAATCCTTGATTTGTTCTAATTAGATTTGGGATCATCCTCAGCTAACCAATAGATCCAGTTAAATCTGATTTTAACTGGTATTTATTTGGTTTAATTCTCTTTCTCTTCATTATTATCTTCTACAAAATAGACATTTAAGACAAAGAAATTAGCAGATTTATTGCACGATAAATGTAGGATGTAATGAAAAGAATGCAAAATATGTGTACGATCAGGAAATAAAAAACACAAAGAATACTTGGGAAACTTCTAGGATATGATTGAAATGAAGAACAAAAATAAATCCCAAAGACTTCTCTTTTTCTTTGATTTTTCCAACTCTTTAAAACAAAATGAAGATAGATCTTTTGGCTTAAAAACTCTTTTGAAAACTTGTATATAAACACTAGAAAGTATGAGAATTTTTGCTCTTAGAAAACTTGTTATAAACAAACTCAAATGGGGGGTATTTATAGCCCCTACACAAATCTACCTGTTGGCAGCCGGAAAGGGCAAATTTGCCCTTCTGGTCGACTGGGCGGTCGACCGACCAACGGTCATATTTTTGACCGTTGAGCCCTCTAGTCGATCGGCTCGGTCGACCGAGACTGGTTACAGAAAGCAGAGCTCTCTACCAGTCGACCGTCCTGATCGACCGGGGCCATTTCCAGAGAGCAGAGCTCTCTAGACGGTCGACCGGCCCACCAGCACAAGCTGGCGTGCACGCTTGTGCACGTCGGTCGACCGCACCGGTCGACTGACTACTGCTACGGTCGACCGGTCCGGTCAACCGGCAGACAGCCAGTCTAGCCAATTTGGGATTAAAAACTTGGGTGTTTTATCTTTAATTAGATCCCATAAAATCGCATAAATTTCACAAAAATCAGTTCTGTATAATACTATGATATACAAACATGTTTGAGTAAAAATCAAAACATGCTACAAACATTTTGAACTATTTTTGTGACATGGAAAATTTGCTTTAAACCAAAAACTTATTTTCCAAAACATGGATTTTTGAAATGGAAAACCGATTTTTTCAAAACACATGTAAATACAAAAACACGATATTTAAACAACTTTAAAGCATGTTGTATATGGATAGAATCCAATAAACATGAAAGGTATTATATCCATATTTTTGACATTAAATCCAAAATAAGTTTTGTTTAAATACAAAACTAGAAATACATGAATAGGCTTATCAAAATAAGTTTTTCTAAATAGATGAAGCATATATGTATATAGACAAATCTAATATACATTAAACAATGTAAACTTGTTTTGATTCTATCTTTTCAAGAAAACCAAGATCGGTTAAATCTAAAACCGAAAACTAACAAACATAAAACTTAAAACAAGTGTGTGTATTGTGAACTTGAGCATATCACACTATCTAATCTTTACAAAGAGATCTAAACAATCTTAAACTAAACAAACCGAGGTCTTCTTGTCTCCAAGCCGACTCGATCCAAACGTGATCCCCCGAGCTTAACTCCAACCGAGTGCTAGATGAACTTGACGCTCGAGCTCTTGAATCACCATGTGAAAGCTCCAAAACATCTTTGTTGAAGCTAATCACCTACTAATATCTTGATCAAATATCTGAAACTAAATATCACAAGATTATTAGTAAAGTATAACTACATGAGTTAATCATCGTCAAAACTAGAGTGGAAGGCCTCTGGGCCATGATCAACAAACTTACCAACAAACAACTTTATATAATCCATAACCAACCTATAGAAGAAAAATCTTCTTTAGAAAAGAGTTTCAAATCTTCCTTAAGTCTGCACGAAAAGTGCAAATTCAATTGGACTCAATTCTCCCAAACAATTCTCAAATCCAAGATCCCTACTCTAATTTTCAATTACCACCACAACAAGAAGAACCTGTTGACTTCGAAGAGAGTATGGAATCCATGATTTAAAGCAAAGATTCCTTTACCCAATCCATCGATATGATAGAAGTAAGACTTAGTCGATTGAAAAACACGCATATGAATGAGGAAACTCTCCCTACCCAATCCTTGACTATTCCCATACTTCTAGCCATATTGATGGAAACCAAGAATCATGATATCTTGGAGACTATGACAAGGATTCAATTTTACCAGAAACTTTGAACTTGGCCAATACTAACCCATTGACAAATTGGCAAGTTTCATTTCAAAGAAATTAAACTTGAAGATGAATGTGACATCAATTCCCAATGTTATGATTCAGTTCCACTTTTTGAATCTATGCTGACTCCGGTATCGTTACCCGATCTGGACCTAATTCCGAAACCAACACTAATTCCTATCCCTATAGAGCTTGAACATGAACCACCATTTTGGATAGTCACATTCTATCGTTGGGAAATAAATGTGAACCTCAATTCTATATTTGGACTAAACTCATGAACCAACTCTGACTCTCGAGCCTAAACTTGATTTGAGTTTTATTCCCGAGTCAGTATCGGTTCCCATTCCTTTCATTGTTGAGAACAAATCATTCATTCCACAAAATCACATTCCATTGTTGGATCAAGATTTAAACTAATATGACTCTGTGATGATAACCCAAGATTGGTCATATAACTGGGAAAAGTTTCATGCTAGGATCTTGCATAATCCTTTTCATATTGGGGAGTATAAAAATGTTAATAGGAAAGAGGTCATGAAAGGTAGGTTTTATGAAATTTCACAGTATCTAGATTGGATAGAAACGCTTGGCCCAATGATATCACCACCGGAACCACCACCTTGAGGTGATAATTTTCCTTCCCTTTCACCTTTTTCATGTATTATTCCATTTTCATTCACACATTAAGGACAATGCATGAGTTAGGCGTGGGGGAGGGTTACTACCATACTAACTTAGGTTTTACTAATATATATATATATATATATATATATATATAATATATATATATATATATATAAATCTTTTTTAAAACTTTTTGAAAGAAAAATAATATTTTACTTATTTTTGTAAGAAATTAAGTTAATTTTAAGGAATACGAAAATAATAATTAGGATTTCTTATACTTGGTCGAAATAAAATTATTTGTTTGATTTTGAGGCTTGGAAGAAAAATTTAAAAAGTAATTTAGTCTTGATTTTTATCTCGATGAAATATGCATACTTTATACACTTACACACTTAGGGTTCTAAAACAAAAATTCTTATGTCTTATTAAAAAATATTATACAAAAAATCCTCTGATTAAGCTGGGTATTTGTGCCTCATAAAGCATAAGTATTCTCGACTAAAAGTGCTTTATATAAATAAAAATCCTTAGTTTTGTGGTCTTATTTGCTCGAGTCCTAAGTCCTTGGGGTGTTTTCTCACCCGGTGCTGTAAAACCGTCTGGTTTGAGAGTCACCACTAAGGCTCGTTACATGGGGAAATTAGAAAGCCGAATAGAGCTAAAAGATATTATAGCCATAAATGTAAAAAAAGAATTAAGGCATAAGAGTTAGAGTTGAAGAATCTCGAGTCAAATTTTCACAGTCACATGGTGCATATGACTTAGGGCAAAATAATAGACTAGATGAGAAATACAATTTTAATCCTTACCTTGATTGAAAATTAGTTTTTAAATAAAGACTAAGTTTAGGAATGACTAAGTTTTGATAATCCTATGACTTATAGATTACTTGAATTTTTACATTAATACTTCAAATATTTTTTCTTCAAAATGTGCTTTTAAAATACTAACACTTGGTTTTTCTTTCTTTATGGATTTTGTGGGTGAAGTCCACTAAAACTCTCACAAGACAAAACTCGTTCTCTAGGGATAACCAAGAGGTTTAACGGCTTGTTGCACGTGCTAAGTGCAGCCATAATTCTTACGAAAGTTAGTTAGGTTAAGGTCAGTTTAGTTTTTCTTTCTCTTTGTTTTCCTCGAGGCGAGGAAAAGATAGGTGTGGGGGTGTGTTTGGGCACATATATTGCATAATTGTACTGCATTCCTATATTTATTCTGTAATAATTCCTACAACTCACTTTTCTTAATATCTAAATTCATGAAGGATATGATAGAGATAAGATAAGCACAAATATTATCCAATTAAATCTAAAAATTCAAATTAACAGGGATCAATTCAAATCCAGAGGTTCTAGAAGTAATCTTATCTAAATTTGGGTATTTCAGATGAGATAATATCTTCAAAATTCAAGGAAAAAATAGATTAGAAGAGGACTCTATCAGTTTCGCTGAGGATAAAAGGATGTATCGTCAAATTCAAAGCAGAATCTAATAATCTAAGATGATAAAAGGATAGAGGACAGATAGATGGACACACTCACTCAAACCCTAGCCTTACGACCATGATCTTGCTGTGTTTTCGCGGCCAAGTTTTTATATATGGGGAGCATTTGCTCTCCCAATCTCTATACTCTTACGCCTATCCTATTTCTCCTATAAATACCTGCATACTTCTAAGGCAGAGGACGAACTCCAGCACAGAGCTTTAGTTTAGTTTAGATTAGATTTTCCTTTCTTTTTCAATGTAATTTTCATTTTTTTAGAGAGAGTTACATGAGAGAGGAGAGGAAGAGTTGAATTTAGAGTGACATTGAATGTAACGTTCCTCAAAGAGTTGTATTGAAGTGACAGCCAATGTGATTCTCAGCCTTTTCTTCAATGTACTCGATCCAGTCAATTGCTTTTTATTATTATCTCATTTTGCTTTACATTACTTCATATCGAATCATGGTATGTTTAATCTACAACAAAGGTAAGTCTTCTTCATTTATCTCTTTTCTATTTTTCTTTCTTAGATAAATATGATAATTTCCAAACCAACACTTTCTTTTTTTATTTCTTTTTCTTTAAACTCATTTTCCTTTTCTTTTAACAATAAACCCATCTTCTTTTTTAGATTTCTTTTAACTTAGATTAGCTTTAAATATTTTCTTTTAAAACTAAGAAGAGAACTTTAAGCTCGTTTTTGTAAACTTAAAGAAGAAACTTACACAAAGCTTCCATCGCAGTCCCTTCCTGTGGATCATGACCCGTTTGCGCTAGGCTACACGGTAGCATTGAGGACCTAGCACTATTGCTAAAATTCTGTATTTTTCTGCGCAGGTTTGACTCGATCAATTATAATAAGATGCTTATATACAATTTGTTGTGTTATTTTACAACTCAGGTTGTATAACGCTCGGATTACGGTGACATGTGATAAAAGTATATAGAGGAGAGTTTTCTTGTTTGAATTTTTCCTTCGACGTACTAGTCTCATGGAGCCATGACCTAAGCTTATACAAATAGTTTTACTCGTATTTGACTTTATTCAATTTTATCAGCTTCATTGATTTTATATTAGTTTAGGAGGTAACTGGTGTTGCCTTATCTGCTTTACTTACCGCTTCCTTACCTGCTCCATATGTCTATGTTCACGACACGATTTTCAATACATGCTCTTTGACTCAGATTTATCGATACACGTGTACTTGTCCCTGCACGCTACTTGGCTCTCACCTCACCACTCGTTGGGAAGTTCTGACTCCTCTGGATCTGTATGTCTAGATCCTGGAGCTTGAAACTTGTGGATTCTCCTGGTTGCTGGTTAGAGATACGCAGCGAAAGCGTAGATCATCGGCGGACCGTTCAGAGTCCTTTCCTTCCAGGTCCCCCTATTTGGCTCTCGAGTTTTCTTTTTGTAACTCGTGAGCATCTTTTATACTATTCATAATTATATATCTCTTTGTATTCTCGTATTTGCGCTTATCGGTGATGTAATATTCTTATAATATTGTGTCACATCCTATTTGATTGTACTCATATGTTAGAATGTATAATGCATCATGTGCTTTCATGCTCTGATTCTTGCCTGTACTGCGTATATATGTGAGGGTATTTCTGACCTGCGTATATACGTTGCAGTAACGTCTCCGTCCCAGTGGAATGGGGTGTTACAGGGTGGTATCAGAGCCTAAGCTCTCACATCCACAGTACAACCAGCCGGCAAATTAATAAAAGAAATTTGCAACTGAAATGTCTGATTTCTGGTTATACAATCCAACTACAAGTGCAGAGTTATTTATTTCTTCTTGATCATCCTTCCTTTGATCCCTGAATTCCTTTCATCTTTTCTCTATTCCAGTTTGTGTTGTCTTTATACCAACTTAAGATATGGGTAGACTAGTAAGGTAGTGGTAGAACAGATGTGGTTCGTTCTCTCCTATTATGTATTGCCTTATGTCGGTAGTTCTTCTTCGGCTTCGCGTTCTATTTTTATATATATATACACATCACATGGAATAGCATAAAATGTGAAAATCAGTACGAAAAGTATGGTCGTCATCATATATGTAATCAGACAGGTTGTATCACTACACGAGGAGCATCAGTATGCAACAGATTTTTGGAATCAGGACTTCTGCTAGACGTAACTACGATATTTTCTATTTATATTATTTTAGAAATGACCACGATCTCTTCTATCAATTTCACGGAGCTAAGGTATTTTCAGAATTGATCTACTGTAAGGTTGACACCCAGAAGACAACATTTCAGACTCATTTTGGTTATTGTGAATTCTTGATCGTGTCCTTTGGAGCCATAACACTTAACAATCCTTATAGATATGATGAGCCATGGACCTGCTAGCCTTGCCAATCGAGAGACGTGTTCTAGCCACGTGAGCTCAACCAAGCGTGGACTTTGCTGCACCCTCGCGCTTAGCATTTAACGTTATGTTGCATGCTGACTTCTCCATGTGAGCTCCGCCAAGTGCGAGTCTCGCAGAGCTCTGCTGCACTCCAGTGTTTAGCGCCTGATGTTGTATTACGCAATGGCCCTACCTGGGTTTAGCTTTGCTCGTGGCTAGTTCTGTCAGTCTTTAGCACTCTAGCCTCGTTCCCCGGATTTCTCTGGCCTAACTTGTTATCATGGATTTAATGAACCTGATTTTCTTGCTATATCTGGACAAGCTTATCATAATCTTTCTTGATGATTTTTTCGCCCAACATTGCAGGATTTGGGTATTCACTAAATATTTAATTTACAGTCAGATTAGCATTTAGATGGCAATTATTATAAGTTCTTAGTTATATTTTTTTAGACTAATTGATGCCCAGTATTTAAAACTCATTATTATCAGTAGTTCTTTATTTATGTATTTGCAATCAGTTTATCGGGTTTTCTTTATCTACGATATTATGATCTATTTCCAGAGTGGCTGAGAACAAACAGAATATCTAGTAATCGTATTCAGACTTTTCACGGAATAATTTCATGCCACGTAGAGTAAGTATAAGTTCTGATCAGGTAAGTATCGTATTTAGTGTCTCATCTATTTGAAAGAAGTAATCTCCGTCGATTCTAGCAGAATTCAAGCAGTGAAAGTTTGGCCAGTTCCTAAGTCAACTCATTTCATATTATCTAGAGTGAGTCAGTCTACAGAAGTTCTGGCAGATAATAATAAGAGAGAGATAGTTCAGTTACACGGTATTGCAATTATTATTATATCAGACAGAGACAAGAGATTCAGATCATAATTTTGTTAAAGTCTTCCGGAAAATTTAGGGACACTTCTTATATTCAGCTTATCTTATCACTCTCAGAAAGACCGGGTAGTCCAATCAGATCTTATTGATATGGCACCGTTCGAAGAATTATACAGTAGGAAGTGCAGAAGACATCTAGTCCTAGAGTTATTGATCAGTCAGTTGTGAGCGTTACCCTTATTTATTTCTTAATTGGTATAATTCCTGTCCATATCTTTTGTGTTCATTTTCCCCTTATCAAAATTTCAAGGAGAAATTTTTGTAAGGTGGATGGAATGTAACTCTCCATTTTCGGAATACGTAATTAGATACGTATTCTGATTTTTCAATCATATTTTTTGATTTACTTTATGTGTTTATTATTGTTATATGATTATTTATGCGATTGTTTTGCATTGGATCCGGATTCGTGTACTCGGAGTTAGCCCTGAACCGGGGACACTATCCTAGTGTATTACTTGATTCGGTCTTTTTGGTAGTTAGATTTGATCGATTTCAGCTTCAAATATCGTTTTCTAATATTTTAAATTTTTCATGATTTTCTAAAAATTTTCGAATTAAATTGCAAAATCTTCAAAACTCGTGTCGACCGGTATCGCTGGTCGGTTCCAGGAATTTTAATTTACAAATGGAGGTGAATTTTTAGAAACTATTTTCACATTATTTTCTAAAATCATATTTTCTATCTAATCGTATTTTTTGGAAATTTTCCTGAATTTATCAAAACTCGACCGGATTTGGCGTTGATTGGTTTTGCTGATTGATTCAGGATTTTTAATTTGAAAATTTGATTGAATTTCTGAAATCTAATTTCGTCATATGCTTTAATATAATATTTCTTATTTTTGAAAATTTTTGGGGATCATTCTGAATTACTTTATTTTCAGGCTTTTCCGGGGTTTTCAGTGTCTTCCCAAATTCTGGAGTTTTATCCAAATATTTTTCTTTTATTTTTTCCTACTTTCTAAATTTTCTCCTCCACTCATTCTTTTTCTTTTTTTTTCTTTTTATCCGCGGTTCGAAAGGTATGAAAAACTCCATCATTGTTTGAACCACTTACCAATTTAGAAACCTAATCTTACTTGAATTGTATAGTGGCAAGAATAGGGTTGAATCCACATAGACTTGTTTCTCAAAATCTAGTTTTTAAAAATCTAAAATCTAACTTTTAATCTAGTTTGAGAAGTTTTTAAAGAAATGTGTGACGATTATTTTGAGAACTTAAGTCTTTAATGCATTAAAAATATGAAAAAGGAATACTAACCTTGTGCGAGACTAAATAATTAAGGTGATGAAGAAAGAAACTAAGAGATTGAGATGATGGGAAGAGAAAGATGAAACCCAGTGACTTTGTTCCTTATCATCGTCTTAACTTCTCCCTCCTTCGATCGATATTGAAGACAAAAAAAGAAAAGAAGAGAAAACATGCATGAGATTGTTGATGAATTCATAAAATAAAACATGTAATGAAAAGAAGAAAATCACATCATAAAAATAAAGAGAGAAGTAAAGAAAGCTTAGACAGAAATGCTGCAAGATCTATATTGAAGAACTCTAAATTTCATTCATAAATCAACATTACAAAGCTCTTGATCTTTTTCAATCTTGCATTACAATACACAAAACTCTCTTTTCTCAGCATTTTCAGCCTTTCTCATATACATTTTCTATCTCAGATACATGTATTTATAGGAGAAAGGAGATAAGGATAGGCGTACGAAGATAAGGGGGAGCAAACACTCCCCCTAATTCATTGGGCCAGGGTCTGGGGGCTCTCGTCCGTTGAATTTCCCTTTATCCTTTTATCCTCTCGGAAGTTCAGATTCTGCTTTGGATTTGACGTTCTATTCCTTTATTCTCAGCGAAACTGATAGGGTCTTCTTCTAATACGTTTTTCCTTTGAATTTTGATGATCTTATCTCATCTGATATGTCCATTCTTCAGTACCTCTAGAACTTCTGGATTTGAATCGATCCCCTTTGATTTGAACTTTTAGATTTAATTGGATATGATTTGTGCTTATCTTCTTGAGCAAAACAAAGATAAAAGAAAAACTAAATAGACCTAACCTAACTCACTTTCATAAGAATCACGATTGCACTTAGAACGTGCAACAAGCAGTTAAACTTCTAGGTTACCTCTAGAGGACGAGTTTTGTCTCTTGAGGGTTTTCAGCGGATTACACCTACAAAATCCATAAAGAAAAGGAAATACATTGTTAGTATTTTCAAAAATGCATTTTGAAAAGAAGAGAAAATATTTGAAGTATTTTTACAAGAATTTAAGCAATTTCTAAGTTATAGGAGCACCGAACTATTCATCCCTAAACTTAATCTCTATTCAAATATTTGTTATCAATCAAGATTAGCAATAAAATTATATACTCATCTAGTCTATTATTTTACCCTAAGTTATATGCATCTTGTGACCGTGAATATTTGGACTAAGAGTTCTTTAACTCTATCTCTTATGCCTTATTTATGTATATATTGGTGGTAATATTTCTTAGTTTTCTTAGGCTTTCTAATTTGCCCATGTAACGGGCCTTAGTCGGTGACTCCCAAACCGAACGGTTTTAGGGCACCGGGTGAGAAAATACCCCACGGAATTCAGATTTGAGCAAACAAAGCAGAAAACTAAGGATTTTATTTAATGGTATGAACTATTTTTAGGCGTGAATAATTATGCTTTATAAGGCATAAAAACCCAGCTTAATCAGAGGATTCTTATTATATATATATTTTTCTTTTTCTTATTTTTATAAGGCATAAGAATCTTTGTTTTTGAACCCTGAGTGTGTAAGTGTATAAAGTATGTATATTTCATCAAGATAAAAATTAAGACCAAATTACTTTGTCAATTTTTCTTCCTAAGCCTAGAAATCAAAAAATATTCTTATTTCAATAAAGTATAAGAAATCCTATTTTTGATTCTCCTATTCCTTAAAATTAACTTAATTTCTAGCAAAAATACGTCAGAGTATTATTTTTCTTTTTTGAAAAGTTTATTAATTTATTTTATTTTTTTGTATTAGAAAACCTCCACATTTATCTCATGTATTGTCCTCAATGTATGAATGAGTGCAAAGCATGATACAATCATAAGAATGTGAAGGAAGATAGTACCTGATGAGGATGAGTGGATGTCATCCACCATTGCCTAGTTAAGAGAAAATACAAAAATTATAATACAGAAATTGATCCCTAGCATGTTTAGAGATCAATCATGATAAACAGGATCTTCTAGAAGGAATTCCTCCACTGCTGGGCTCAGATACCCACGGTGTGGCTTTAACCGATGGCCGTTAACTTGAAAAGTGGTACCATCCGTGGTATTGTGGACCTCAATTGCATCAAGTGGGTGCAACTTAGGAATAGTGTAAGGACCGGTCCAATAGGATTTCAATTTTCCCAGAAAGAGATGTAATCGAGAATTGTAAAGCAGGACTTTCTATCCTGGCTAGAAATTCTTACGAGTTATGACCCGATCATTCATCATTTTCATACGGTCCTTGTACCATTTTGCACAGTCATATGCATCATTTTTTATCTCTTCAAGCTCATCCAGTTGAAGTTTCTTAGACTCTCCTGTCTTGTTTAGATCAAAATCTAGGCATTTGATCACCCAGTATGTCTTGTGTTCTAGATGGAAAGGAAGATGGTAAGATTTGCCATAGACTAACCTATATGGAGACATTCCAATAGGAGTTTTGAACGCAGTTTTGTATGCCCATAAGGTATCAGTCAATCGAAGAGACCAATTTTTTCTAGTGATGTTTACAATTTTCTCTAGAATGGTCTTGATGGCTCTGTTGAAAACTTCTACTTGGCCACTAGTCTGTGGGTGATAAGGGGTGGCTACCCTCTGACTGCTGCAGTATTTCCTCATTAAGGCTTCAAATATGCTATTGCAGAAATATTTTCTACCACCGCTAATGATTGCACGAGGGAAGCCAAAACGAGAAACTACGTTCTCTTTCAAAAAGTTTACCATAACTCTGTGGTCATTAGTTCTACATACTACAGCCTCTATCCATTTAGAGACGTAGTTAACTGCCACAAGGATATATTGGTATCCATGAAACATAGGGAAGGGACCAATGAAGTTGATGCCCCAAAACTTTGGACACGTATATTGCGTAATTGTTACTGCATTCCTACATTTATTCTGTAATAATTCTTACAACTTACTTGTCTTAATGTCTAAATTCATGCAGGATATGATAGAGAGAAGATAAGCACAAATCCTATACAATTAACTCCAAAAGTGGGGATCGATTCAAATTCAGAGATTCTATAAGTAATCTTATCTAAAGATCGGGTATATCAGATAAGATAATAACATGTAAAATTCAAGTAAAAATAGATTTTTTGAAATCCCAATTGGTTTCGCTAAAGATAAAAGGATGTATCATCAAACACAGAGCAGAATCTGAAAATTCAAGAGGATAAAAGGATAGAACGAAGATCAATGGAGGAGCGCCCCCCAGACCTTGGCCCAATGGCTAGGTTCTGGCCGTTATTTGAATTAGGGAGTGGGCCAGGATCTGGCCGTTATTTGAATTAGGGGGAGCATTTGCTCTCCCTATCTGATCACTCCTCTCCCCTTGCATTTGTGCTTATAAATATCTGCAAATTCGACTGAGAACGGGCACCACTCCAGCAGAGAGTTAGAGTTACGTTATTTCTTTTAGTTTAGTTTTCTTCTTTTTTTTAATGTAATTTTTATTTTCTTTATAGCTTAGGTTAGAGAGAGTTACATGATTAAAAGAGATGGAGAGTTACGGTAGAGTGAGAGTATTGTAATCCTTTCTCAAGAGACTTATTTTGAAGGAAACAATAAATGAAAGTTTCCCACTTTTCTTCACTGTGCTCGATCTAGCCGAAGCTCTGCTTTTATTTATTTTTTTCTACTGCTTCACTTTATTTCAACGTAATTCTTCAATAGGATTCAACAACAGAGGTAAGTACTCTTTTTGTTTTCTTTTTTCATTTCATTAGCTTAGAATCACACATCTAAAAACAACGCTTTTCCTCTTCCATTTCTTTTTCTTCTCTTTCTCTTTTTAACTTAATACTCTTTTAATTTAAAATGATTTCAAATCATCTTCTATCTTCCATATCTGTCTAGCTTAACATAGTTTCATTTTCTTTTTCTTTTAGAAACAAAGAAGACTTTTAAACCGGTTTATGTAAATTAAAAGAAAGAACTTACTTAATTGCTTCCATTGCCGTCCCTCCCTGTGGATCACGACCCATATAGTCACATGCTATAGTGGTAGCATTGAGAACTTAGTACTGTTCCTAAACTCTGTATTTTTCTGTGCAGGTTTAGCTCGATCAAATTTTTGGCGTCGTTGCTAGGGAGGGACGGTAAGTTTTCTTTCTTTTTGATTTACTCTAAACGAATTAAACTTTCTCTTTTTTTATTCTCTGTTTTGGTGTGCAGCGCTAATTTCAAGAAAATGAAGGAAGCAGAACACATATAGTAGCTCTGGACTCTGCTGTAAAAAGCAGAGCCCAGAAGCCCGCAATTCTGCTGCACTAACGAGGCAAAAGCTGCGTTTTCGCGACATTTTGAGTTGACCACTCACTCTGTCTTCTTGCAGGGTGATTGCAATTTAGTTCTTTAGCTTCTGTACAACTTAGTTTTCCTGTTTAACATACTTCGTACACTACTCTAACCTCAAAAGTAACTTGGTGAATATTAAATATTAAAAACGATTTAGACTTTGCATTTAGGGCATTTGTCTAATTTCATTTAGTTTTAAATTATTGTTGAAGAGTGATGGAGAAAAATGTACCGTCTGCATAGAATATAGCTTAGGAAAAACACTTGTATGTTATATTGCTTAGGTGATATTTTTGCTATATACTTGCACACATGCACTAAAACGATTTAAGGGCATATCCTTAAACATGATAAAGTAGAAAAGCTATTACCCTCCCATAGCCCACAAACAATCTCCTCACACACTAACCCAATCCTAACTTTAAAATTGAGTAGACATTGGCCCTAGGGACATCTCGAACTCAAATAAGGATTGACCTAAGGGGAAGTTGTAAGAAGTTGACTCTTGTCAAATCGGTGTCAAAGTTTGGGGATTGAGGGGCGAAACCTGAAGGTTGGTGTTTGGCATAATTAGGCACGTTGCTTAGGCACGGATACCTCCCACTGGTCTTACCCTTATCTGGCCGATTAACTTGTTGTCAGATTCTGCAATATATCTCCTGTAGATAATCAACAGTTAGGAGTCATCTAGGTCTAAGGTCTACCCTAACTCAGGCAAGATTTTCTTTCTTTCTTTTTGTTTGTTTATTTGTTTATTTTTGTTTTCGATATCTTTGTGATATGGATTTCAATTATAATTTTTTCAATGCATATAGTGATCTATACTTCACCCCAACCTCTTTCAATTCAGATATTATAAACCCAGCATTACATAACTTTAACCAACCAAGTATGCTAGATTGATCTTATCTGAATCAGTATATGCCCCAATCCCAGTATTATGAACAAGATTGGGATAATCATCACGACCCTTCATCGAGTCAGTGGGGATACAACTCCCCTGAGTCTTACTATCAATAACCTTACCAACAAACAACTTCATATACTCCATATCAAGACCAACCTATGAAAGAAAAATCTTCTTTAGAAAAGAGTTCCGAAGCCTTTCTTAAGTCCACACAAAAAGTGCAAATTCAATTGGGCTCAATCTACCAAACAATTCTCAAATCAAAGATCCCTACTCCAATTATCAAGTCCCACCACAATAGGAAGACGTCATGACTTGGAAGAGAGTGTGGAATCCATGATTCAAAGCGAAGATTTCTTTACCCAGTCCATCGATATGATAGAAGTAAGACTTAGTCGATTGAAAAACATGCATATGAATGAGGAAACTCTCCCTACCCAATCCTTGATTATTTCCGATACTTCTAGCCATATTGATGGAAATCAAGAATCATGTTATCTTGAAGACTATGACCAAGATTCAAATTCACTACAAACTTTGAACTTGACCAAACCAAACCATTGATAAATTGGCAAGTTTTCATTTCAATGAGATTGAACTTGAAGATGAATGTGACACTAATTTTCAATGTTGCGATTCAGTTTCACTTTTTGAATCTATGTTGGCTCCCGTATTCTTACCTGATTTGGACCCAATTTTGAAGCCAACACTTATTCCTATCCCTATAGAGCTTAAACATGAACCACTTATTTTGGATAGTCACATTCCATTATTGAAAAAAAATGTGAACTTCATTTTTATTATTTGGACCAAACTCATGAACCAACTCGGATTCTTGACCTAAACTGGATTTGATTTTTATTCCCGAGTCAGTATTTGCTCCTATTCCTTTCATTATTGAGCCCAATCATCTATTCCACAAAATCACATTCTATTGTTGGACCAAGGTTTAGATCAATATGACTCAATGATGATATCCCAAGATTGGTCATATAACCGGAAAAAATTTCATGCTAGTATCTTGCATGATCCTATTCATATTGGAGAGTATAAAAATGTTAATAAGAAAGAGGTCATGAAAGGTGGGTTCCATAAAAATTCACAGTATGTAAATTGGGCAGAAATGCTTGGCCCAATGAGACCACCACCGGAACTACCATCTTGAGGTGATAATTTTCCTTCTCTTTCACCTTTTTCATGTAATATTGCATTTCATTCATACATTGAGGACAATGCATGAGTTAGGTGTGGGGGAGGGTTTACTAACATACTAACTTAGTTTTACTAATATATATATAAAAAATAAAAAAATCCTTTTTTTAAAACTTTTTGAAGAGGAAAATAATACTTTGACTTATTTTTATATGAAACTAAGTTAATTTTAAGAAATAAAGAGGATCATAATTAGGATTTCTTATACTTGGTCAAAATAAAATTATTTGCTTGATTTTGAGGCTAAGAAGAAAGATTGAAAAAGTAATTTAGTCTTTGTTTTTACCTTGATGAAATATGCATACTTTATACACTTACACACTTAAGGTTATAAAACAAAGATTCTTATGCCTTATATATAAAAAAATATTTACTACATAAAAAATATTCTGATTAAGCTGGGTATTTGTGCCTCATAAAGCATAAGTACTCATGTCTAAAAGTGGTTCATATAAATAAAAATTCTTAGTTTTGTAGCCTTATTTGCTTGAGTTCTTAGTCCTTGGGGTGTTTTTGTAAGTCACCTAGAGGGGGTGAATAGGTGACAAGCTAATCAAATGCAAAACTAATACGGAATTAAAACTAATTATGTAAACTAAAGGTATAATGCAAACACACAAAGTATAACCAAAGAGTGTAGCCGAATTTTCGGTGAAGGCCTCTGGACTATCTCTTCAAGATTCCTCTAGATTAAGAGTTGAGGTGCTACTATGGCTCTCTTGGTTAAATACAAGTGTGAGCAAACAAACAACCCAATCATATATATCAATAGAGCATAAGATATATTAAGCATATAAATAGATAAACAATATAAGCATGCAAGATATAAACACAAGTGAGAGAGAGAAATGAGCAATCGCAAACGCGGGAGAATTGTTTCGAGGTTCGAGCACACTTGCTCTACGTTCCCGCCTTCAACACTATGAAGGATTTTTACTAAAGCGATCCCGCAAGATTACTCAGTGCCGCAACACCTACAATGAGTTCATTCTAGAACTCTTGGACTTACAAGTCCCTCACTTTGTTCACACAAGAACAACACATGCAAGCACACTAGCTTGCCGAGGCTGCACCTCTACACGAGCCCCAACAAGAATTTGTCACAATACGAACCCACAAGTTCACCTCCTCAAATGCAATGATGAAACCTTGATGATCTCTACACTTTGATCACCAAAAATAACTCTCATAACAAGTATCCTAGGGAATTATTTTAGCAATGGAAAGCTCAAGCTTGTGTGAGAAAACTAGATAGAATGAGTGGTGAAAAAGGTCAAAAACTATTTTGAAAACACAAAGAGATTTACTCATGAAAACTCTACTTTGGATATGAAAATGAAACTCTAAAAACTTACTTAGAAACTCTAGAGAAGAGCTCTAGAAAACAACCTAAAAATCATACCAAAAAATCTGGCCAAAAGTCTCTTTTATAGAGGCATCAGAAAACTAGCCATAATGGGCCAGATTGGCCTATCGGTCGACCGAGCAATGGTCATATTTTCTGACCGTTGGGATTGCCAGTCGACCGCCCGGTCGACCACACCCAGGTCTTGACCTGTCGATCGACCGATCGGTCGACTGAGGCAAGAACCAAAAACAGAGCTCTCTGACTGGTTGACTGCCCGGTCGACCGGGGTCAGATCCAGAGAGTAAACTCTCTGGATTGGTTGACCGCCCGGTCGACTGGCCCACAAGTCAAGGCTGTGTGCATGTTCTGTGCACATCGGTCGACCGCTCAGTCGACCGACTTCTAACTCACTCGACCGCTAGAAGGCCAGGTCAGGGATTTTAAAGGGATTAAAACTTGGTCATTTAACATCCTATAAAATCCCATAAAATCACATAAAATCCCCAAAAATCAGTTCATTGAAATAATTTGAAGTACAAATATGTGTGATAAAAAATTAACACATATTACAAACTTGTTGAACCATTTTTGTGATATAAAATTTTAGCCTTAAACAAAAACCCGTATTTTTCAAAATCAATCTTCAATTTGAAAACTTATTTTTTTTTCAAAACTTGTCAAAATACAAAAACAAGTTATTTAAAACTCATTTGAAGCATCGTGTGTATGGATATGATCCAATACACATGTAAGATGAAATGTCTATGTTTTTGACATTAAGCTCTAAAATAAGATTTGACTAAATACAAAACTTAAACACATGTTATAGAAACATCAAATAAGTTTTTCTAAACATTTGAACCATCAATGTGTATGGATGAAATTCAAAACACATATAAGCCATATAAACTTATTTTTATGAACTCTATTCTTGAAACGTAAAGATATCTTCTTTGAAACTCAAAACCAAAACGGTATTTTCAAAAATCAAAACTATTTTAAGAAAACATATAAATTTTGTGTTGTGTGTGTGTGAGCTTGAGCAATCCACAACTAATCTAACCTTTATATTTTATCTAAAATACAAAACCTTAACACTTGTCTTGAAAATCTTTTCTTGAAAATCTTCTCTCTATCTTGACTTGGTCCAAACCTTGATCGAAAGAGGTAGACTCCTCTACTTGAAGCGATCTTGAAGCACGAGCGCTTGAATCACCACGTGCTAGCTTCAAAACTTGAGTTCGAATATTTTGTTGAAGCTAAACACTGACTAAGATCTTGATTAAATATCTGAAACTAAATAGACACAAGATCATTAGTACTATAACTACATGAGTTAATCATCATCAAAACTAGAGCGATGGGCCTTTGGGCCAACAGTTTTCTCATTCGGTGCCCTAAAACCGTTCGGTTTCGGAGTAACCAAGGCTAATTTACATGGGTGAGTTAGAAAACCTAATAAAGCTAAGGGTTATTCTGTCATAAATAAAAAAATAAGACATAAGAGTTAGAGCTGAAGAGTCCCGATTCAGATTTTCACGGTCACAAGGTGCATATGACTTAGGGTAAAATAATAGACTTGATGAGAAATACAATTTTAATCCTTACCTTGATTGAAAACAAGTTTTTGGATAGAGACTGAGTTTAAGAATGACTAAGTTTTGATAATCCTATAACTTATAGGTTACTTGAATTTTTACATTAATACTTCAAATATTTTTTCCTTCAAAATGTGTTTTCAAAAATACTAACAATTTGTTTTTCTTTCTTTATGAATTTGTGGGTACAATCCACTAAAAACCTTCAGGAGATAAAACTCGTTTTCTAGGGGTAACCTAGAGGTTTAATGGCTTGTTGCACGTGCTAAGTGCAACCGTGATTCTTACAAAAATGAGTTAGGTTAGGTCAGTTTAGTTTTCTTTCTTTGTTTTGCTTGAGGACGAGCAAAAGATAAGTGTGGGGGTGTATTTGGAGACATATATTGCATAATTATTTCTCCATTCCTACATTTATTTTATAATAATTCCTATAACTCACTTGTTTTAATGTCTAAATTCATGCAGGATATGATACAGAGAAGATAAGTACAAATCCTATCCAGTTAAATCCAAAAGTTTAAATCAATAGGGATCGATTCAAATCCAGAGGTTCTAGAAGTAATCTTATCTAAAGATCGGGTATATCAGATGAGATAATGCCAAGTAAAATTCAAGTAAAAATTGAATTTTTGAAAGCCTAATTGGTTTCGATGAGGATAAAAGCATAGAACAAAAATCAACAGAGGAGCGCCCCCAGACCCTCGCCCAATGGCCAGGATTTGGCCGCAGAAATGCAGCCCAAGCCGCGTTCCCACTACTGGTTATTTGAATTAGGGGGAGCATTTTCTCCCCCTATCTGATCACTCCGCTCCCCTTGTATTTGTGCCTATAAATACCTGCAAATTCGACTGAGAATGGGCATCACTCCAGTAGAGAGTTAGAGTTACCTTATTTCTTTTAGTTTAGTTTCTTCTAATTTTTTATAATGCACTTTTTATTTTCTTTATAACTTAGATTAGAGAGAGTTACATGATTAAAAGAGAGGAAGAGTTATTATAGAGTGACATTATTGTAATCCTTTCTTAAGAGACTTATATTGAAGGTGACAATCAATGAAAGTTACCCACTTTTCTTCTCTGCTCGATCTAGCTGAACCTCTGCTTTCATTTATTCTTTTCTACTGCTTCACTTTATTTCAAGATAATTCCTCAAAATGATTCAACAATAGAGGCAAGTACTCTTTTTGTTTTCTTTTTCATTTCTTTAGTTTAGAATCACACATCTAAAAACAACGCTTTTCCTCTTCGATTTCTTCTTCTTCTCTTTCTATTTCTAACTTAATAACTCTTTTAATTTAAAATAATTTCAAATCATCTTCTATCTGTCTAACTTAAGATAGTTTTATTTTCTTTTTCTTTTAAAAACAAAGAAGACTTTTAAATCGGTTTTTGTAAATTAAATAAAAACTTAATTGATTCCATCACAGTCCCTCCCAGTGGATCATGACCCGCATAGCCACTTGCGATAGCGGTATCATTGAGGACCTTGCACTGTTCCTAAACTCTGTATTTTTCTGTTCAAATTTGGCTCGATCACCAAACATTGAAGATTTCGACAACTAAGATTGGGTTTAACGGCATTTCATTCCGTCGTGTAATTTTCCCTAATCGTTGATAATGATCACATGATTGACACTAGACATGAGCGTCACGAAACAAAGTGGGCCAATAAAAACTACACTGCAAAATTTTTGCAGCAGTTTTCTTCCCACTGAAATGACCATCAGAGACTTGGTCATGGCAGAATGAAAGGATGTTCCTGAACTCAGAGTCAGAAATGCCGCGTTGAATGATCTGATCGGGATAATATTTAAACAAATATGGCTCATCCCAGAAGAACAATTTTACTCTAGCTAAGAAATGCAATCGTTCTTGCTTAGTCTATGAATTAGGCATCTGTTCTGTGACAAGGTGTAGGTTGTCCAAAAATCACTAAGGACAAGTCATCAGACGCGAATCTCACTTCAATGTGAAGGTAGCGTTTCAAACTAAAATGCGGACCTCGTCTAAAGAAGTATAGAGACTTTAGACGAGGGCCTGAGTAAACCCACATTCAACACGAGTTTGAGTAACTCTGCATCCCATCCAATGCGAGTCTGAGGAACTCCGCATCTCACTCGGGTCTGAGTAACTCCACCTCCCATTTCAAGCACAGGTCAGAGTAACTCGGCGCTCCACTTCAGACGCGTTGTCTGAGAAACCATGCGTCGTCTAATAAACCCTGCGTCTCACTTTAAATGCGGGTTTGAGCAAATTCGCATTCTAATTGAGACGTTCGCGTCTACAAAAAGCAATGCGAGCTCTGCGTCCGCAACAAGCAACGCGAGCTCCGCGTCCAGTGCGAGACCCGCGTTTCTGTTGTAACTAACCCCATTACTGGGTCAATTAACTCCCCATGTAATGTGAGAGTTAATCTCCATTATAGAGAAAATTTAGGGGAAAATTATAGCTCTATGTCTCCCTATAAAATGGCCTGAGGAGGTATGAGGGAAGGGGAGGCTTTTAAGAGGCTTTTCTGAGATTGAGAGCTGATAATTCTCAAGCTAAAAAAGCTTCTTATTTTTCAACCACAAAAGTTCAAAGAGGGAGAAAAGGAGTAATCAGTGGACTTTAAATAATTAGTGTGTTAAAAACATAGTTCCTTTCTGATTAATCTTTGAGAGCATCCTGAAGAGAAGCTTGACAGTCGGCCAGTCAATGGAGAACAAGAATCACTCTCATCACCACACGAAGAACCCAACCTTAAACAAAAGAGAGAACCGACTCTTCTTCCCTCTTTTGTAATCAGGATCGTTCCATTGTAACTTTTCAGCCACTCAAAAAAACTTTACATTGACCCACTTTTCCGATCAAACAAAAGATGGCGACTCCATTGGGGACTTCTTTCTCTACTGATGAGAACACCGTGGCGTAAACCGATGTCCGGCTCCTCGGGAAGATGATGGAATTCCTCGTCATTGAATTCGACCAAGGAAAGTTTAAGGAATTCCTTTCGTCAGGCTCCGCCAGTTCCAAGGCAATGCGGTAATACCGCAAAGTCTCTGCTGAGACTCGCTCTCGAATCTCTTCGGAGATTACTCTTGAAGTGGCCTGTACCACTGCTCACAATGCAAATGGTGCAACTTCTAAAGAGATTCTAAAAATCTTTCAAGCATCCCATGTAGCCCGCATCAACATCTCTCAGGAGACCCGCAGGGCGAAAGCGATAGCATGCGATCAAGGTGATGATGAAGATCAATTTTGCCATCATTTACCCCTCCAAACTCTGCAATTTCAGGTTGTCGGGGGTTCCCAATAACCCTCCGGCTTAATCGGAATGCTGAACGTCGACGAAAGTGTTATGCTCGTCGACAACAGAATGAAAATTTTGTAGAGGCAATCTGTTCTGCAAATTCAAAACGCGATGTTCATACCCTCATTTCTTTTAAACAACGCATGGACCGTGCTTCTGTTCTAGAACGCGAATCTCGCATTCTTCAACAACGCAAGGTCCGTGTCAAACACGAGACTCAAACACGAGACCCGCGTTCTACTGGCTCCAAAATGTGAGGTCTGCGTTCTGTCTATCCTAGAATGTGATGCCCGCGTTTCTAATTCTAAACGCGATGGCCGCGTTTCAGCATAACGCGAGGTCCGCGTTTCAACAAAGAAATGCGAGACTCGTGTTCAACATTGCATGTCTTCAAGTCATAAAATGCCAAAAAGCCCTCACCCTCAGTGATTCGAGGCTATAAAATACCAAAAAGCCCTCGCCCTCAGGGATTCGAGGCTAGTTCCTCAGATGCTCCCTCAAGGGACTTGAGGGACTACTTGACAAGAAAGAGGAGCGTCCATCGAATTACCTCTCGATGTCACTGTGAGCAACTCATCTCAGCAGTACTCTATGATTGCTATTGTGGCTTTCAGATAAACAAACTTTCGATTTTTAGCTAGTGTCAGCGGCTTCAGACTCAGCCAAGAGATGGCGATCCCGAAAGAAGAAATCATTCTCTGACGTTGAGTACCCAGAAGTAACTGCAAACATGGTGGGGCTGAGTTCCACACCATGCAAGTCCAAGAGGAAGCAACTGGCCGTTAGTTCGGAGAAGTCAGATTTTGATCGGTCTCCAAGTTTGAAGAATATTCTTGTCAAACCTGAAGGGATCTACTGATACACTCGGACCCGCACGGGATCAATCACCCCAGTCGATTATATTCTTTTGGCCAGGAGGATTGAAGTGAATGATGAGCACTCCGCCATCATCGAATCAAGGTCTTCGCATTCCAGTTTGGAGACAACCGCCTTTACCTACATGGCGGGAACTCCCAAGGAGGTGGCCAAGCAATTCAAAGAGTAGGCCCGAGTTTAAAGGGAACAATTCGATTGATTTGAACTTAGCAGGAATCTATCAACGCGCTTAAGAAGATGCTATCACAGCTGCTTAAGGACAAAATGAAACCGAAGACTAAAACTCCTTCCAAGAAGTCCAAGGGAAAACAGAAGGAGGGGGAGAGCTCATCTTCTACAAACACCGAGAGTGAAGAGCATTCCAATTCTGATCCACCCAAATATTCATCTGAAGAAAAGGATAACTCAGAGAATGGAAGTAGTAATTCCAAGAGGATGAGCAAATTGGAGCAACGCCTTGAGGCCCTCGCCAACCGAGAAGGTCTCCAAGATGTGGGGACAGTCCGACCCTATCCAGCAGAATAGGACACAATTCCCTACCCTCCTAAATTCAAGGCACCAACCCGTTATACTTTCGATCATAAAGGGTCGCCGAACCAACACATATACTACTTTATATCCCAAACTGGAAATGTAGTATCGAACGATACCATTATAACTTGTTTAACTTCTAGCCGACTCAATTAAGACATGGGCTGACCTAGAGAAGTTGTTTCTGGCTCGTTTCTTTGAAGACGATACAGAATTTCAGTGCTAACTCTCCTTACAGCCAAGTAAAAGAAAGGAGAGTCTATCAAAACTTTTGTCGAGAGATTTTGGAGCATGACACTCCGTTGTCCTAGCGGCATGGCCCAGTCTACACTGGTTGAGACATGCCGTATAATTTGCAAACTTTCCTACTCGCTCAAATTAGAGTAACAGAATGTCGCACTTGGAATCAGTTAGTGCTACAAGGCGAACAGCCAGAAGAGATTGTTGCCAGGGTCAGGACTGAAGAAAAATACAGCAAACGATACCTAAAAAGTCAATGCAACGCGCACTAGACTCGTCTTCTCAACCGAGAAGAAGAGATACTCTGGTAACAGAAGTCAAATCACCTTCAAAGACTTAGTCAGTTAGAGGAAAGATGGCTCCTAGCCAGGCACGTGCTAATAAATCGTATTCCTTCAAGGATAAGCATGTAGTCTCTCGTTTAAGTTACTCCAAAAGAGTAACAAACTCAAACTTCTTGAGATCAGACGCCCTGAAAATGTGGGGAAGACTGATGATCCCACTACTGTTTATATCACATGATGCTTGGGCACCCTACCAAGAACTGATGCATCTTTAAAGACGTCCTTCAGGCTTTGATTGATGCAGTGGTGTTAAAGCATCGCCCAGAATAGAAGAAGGTGACCTCCAGCATGACAGTTATGTCACATATTCAATTTGAATGAAATATCCCACTAGCACCAATCGGAGTGATTCCCATTCCGAAAGGAAAGCTAAGAGTGATCAATACTGATCCTCACAACCAGAGGGAGAAGGATTTTATTCCTGTCCCTACTCCTCTAGGAGAGACAATGTAGGTTCATCCTAACATTATCAAAAGCCAGCAGTGGATGACTGTCACAAGCAGGAAGTCCAAAGGTAAGACTAGATATTCCTCCAGCAATGTAGTGAGTATTTCCACAAGAGAAACTGAGGAAGATGTCGTCTCCCTTACTAGTTCGGGAGACGAGGTGTCTGCCTTTGCTGCTGACACAGGCACACCCAAATCAAAGACTCTATTCGACAAGCAGTATCTAAAATAGTACGGCGAGCCGATAGTAAACTCCCACAACCAGCTGAGGAGGTAATCAAGCAGTCCATGAGCCCATCCATGAAAAAGTAGAAAGAGCTTCAGTATGTCAAAGCTCTTCCGAAAAGCAATGCGGGACCGTCAACTCCCTTCCGCTTTGATGTCTTGGCTCAACTAGCCAACATCCCTGCTCGAATCACTCTCTATGAGCTCCTAAGGCTTTTCAAGTCTACAAGGGATGCTCTAAGAGAAGCATTAGCAGATGCAGAGGTTCTCATGACCCAGATTCCTTCTATATGTGAAAAGAAAGACGATAACTATTGCCACCATACCTCAAAGTAGTTTCCCTGCATCACTTTCACTCCAGAAGACATGCAAGTTAAAGAAAAACATGATAGACCCCTGTATTACACAGGGTATATCAGATCATTTGAAGTGAGTCGTATTCAGGTTAATCTAGATCTGCGTTGAGCATTATGCCCCGTAGGGTCATGCAGTATTTGGGAAGACCCACCCACCGATTAAGTGCTACTCAGATGACCATATATAGCTTCAACGCCAATTGTATACACCCGATGGGGAAAATCAAGCTCAGGTGTCAAATTGGAGACCTGAAATCTGAGTTGACAACTCATACAATTTGCTGCTGGGATAACCGTGGATTCACCGTAACGCCATCGTCCTATCCAATCTTCATCAAGTAATGAAATACATTGGTGAAGATGAAAAAGTGAGAACGTTGATTGCCGAAAGGCATCCGTTCAAAGGAGTTAAGAATTATTTTACTAATTCCCTCTTTTATCAGGATTCTCTTCAGGTTGATGAGAATCCACACCCGGAAGAACCTAACTCTGGCAACGAAGTAGATACGAAGCCGAAAGAAGATGAGTGTCTCTGGGAAATAAATATCCTTGTAACAAGCATTGATAAGCTCGATTTTGATGCTACCACTAATGCTGAAAGCGAGTAGTTTATCAATGAAGATTTAGATTTGGCTTACTTTTCTACATTTGCTTCGGATTTTGTACCGTAGACACTAGCACTGACGTAGGCAATGATCCTTGGTCAGCAATGAATGCTTTTACATCATAGCGTGCACCAATAAAGTCATCCCTCCTGATACGTAAAAAGATTAAAAACGCACACAATGCCCTCTTTGAAGTACCCGCTAAGCGAAAAGGTCAAAAGCCAATTCTATTCGGGCAGATCGAAACAGAGCTCATAGCTTGTGAAAACTCAGAAGGTAATTCTGAGTCTCCACAATTCTTCTATTATGGACAAAAATCACGTCACATGATGGAAAGTATGGGGTATGATTTTACTAAGGAATCATGCCTTAATTTTGGCAAAGGAAAATGAGCACTACTTCATTCATTTGCACCGAAAGGTAAAGACCCCGATTACTATCATAAGACCTGAAGAGGACTTTGTTATGTAAGTACACCAGTCTCATCAGATCCTGAATCTGAAGAAGAGGTCTATAATGACAGCTCATCAGCAATGTCGTCGTGAGACTCAGATGTCAGCTTTGGCGATATCTTCGGAAGTCTGTCAGTAAACATGGTATCAACCAGCCATTTGGAAGATGATGGAGAAGATACCTTTGAATTTGAAAAATTAATCCAGTCGAACTCTGATTGATAGATTAAAAACTTAAATACTCTTTGGGATACACATTTTGAACAACACGAGCCTCCCACTGAAGATAAAGTGACTCAGGTAAATCTTCGAGATGAGGCTAACCCTAATCCCATCCTCATAAGAGAGAGCTTGTCGCCTTCCGAGAAAGAAGACCTAATACAGCTTATACGAGAGTATATAGATGTCTTCGCTTGAAATTATGAGAACATGCCCAGGTTCGATCCTCAGATTGCTATGTATCATCTCAACATCAACCCTGACGCAAAACCAGTCAAATAGCAATAACGATGGTTTCATCCTGAAATCATGGAAGCAATCGAATTAGAAGTCAAAAAGCTCATAGATTCTAGTTTTGTTAGGGAAGAACAACATCTGGATTGGGTGGCCAATATCATTCTCGTTCCTAAAAAGAATGGAAAGATCCGGATTTGCATCAACTATCGCGACTTAAATGTCGATAGTCCAAAAGATGAATTTCCTCTCCCGATCACGGATGTTATGATTGACAATACATGCGGTTTTAAGATGATGTCTTTTATGGATGGCTTCTCAGGGTATAATCAAATCAAGATGTACCCTGAAGATGAAAAGCACACAATTTTCAGGACGTCTTTGGGAGTATACTACTACACAGTAATGCCCTTTGGCTTGAAGAATGTTGGTGCCACATATCAACGCGCCATGAATGCGATCTTCCATGAGAATATACGCCATACCGTAGAATGCTATGTTGATGATATTGCCTTAAAAAGTCGTGACAAAGGCAATCACCTCACAGACCTGAAGAGAGTGTTCAATATCATGCAGGCTCACCAGTTGAAAGATGAACCCAACCAAGTCCTTCTTGGGTAGCCAGTGGCAAATTCCTATGGATTTGTCGTTACATCCAAAGGAATTCACCTGGATTTGGAGAAGATCCATGCCATTCAAGAGATGCAACCTTCGAGAAATCTTAAAGAACTCAGAGGTTTACAGGGACGTCTAGAGATTTACGTCGAATCTCTCAGGATGATGCCAGCCCTTCACTAAATTAATGAAGAAGGGAGTCTCATTCATTTGGGACAATACTTGCCAAGAAGCATTCAAGGTGATCAAGGAGTATCTCTCACACCCATCCGTTCTGGTAACTCCAGTATCAGGAAAAGCTTTCTTGTTATAAGTTCAAGCAATGGATCATTCCTTGGGAGCATTACTACCTTAAAATAATGATCAAAACCACGAGCGATCTACTATTTAAGTAGAATAATGATTGGGGTAGAGCATCGTTATAACCTAATCGAAAAGGAATGCTTAGCGTTGGTCTTTGTTGTCCAGAAGATGCGACATTACCTCATGGGACAACGCATTCAAGTCATTATCAGAGTTAATCCTTTGTGATTGCTCATGACATGACAATCTTTGCTGAACTGCAGACTAGCAAAATGGGCTATATTGCTCTCACAATATGAGAAGCAATTCATACCACAAAATATGATCAAAGGGTAAGCTGTGGCTGATTTCCTAACCGATCATTCAGTTCCAGGAACTTCAAAACTTTATGACAATCTCTCAGACAAAATTGCAGAAGTTAACTTCATCAATGCCTCCTCAGAAGAACAAGTGTGGCAACTATTCTTTGACGGAGCATCAAGGATGAACCCTGAGGGAAATATCATTGCGGGTGTGGGGGTAGTACTTATCTCCCCACATAACTATGTAATGCCTCATGCATTCACATTAACTGAGCCGTGTTCCAACAATGTCTCTGAATAAAACACTCTCTTGATCGGGATGCAACTTGCTGAAGAGATTAGAGTCAAAAATCTTAAAGCATATGGTGATTCAAAGCTCATCGTTAACGAGGTTCGAGGGGAGTACAAAGTCCGACATGAAGACTTGGTGCCCTATCACAACGCGATCGTTGTCATGGCAGAGAAGTTTGAAAATTTCTACATTGACCATGTATCACATCAGTAAAATGCGCATGTAGACGCACTGGAATCACTCGCTGCTTCATTGGCCCTTCCAGCCGGAGCTACAGAGAGAGTGATTATCTACAGTCACAAATTGTACTGTAGCAGATTTGCCCTTGAAGACAGTAAAACTCTAAGAAGAGACCTTCAAGTTAATGAGGTTCTTGAGACTTCTACAAGTCTCGAACCTAGGGATTGGCGATTTTCTTACGTCGACTTCATCTTATATGGCGTATTGTCTGGCGATCCCAAGGAGGCAACTCCCATTAGAAGGAAAGCCCCTAATTCTATTACAACACGATCATGCAAACATTGTATCGCTGATCATATGATGGAATCCTCCTCCAATGCTTTTCACATAAAGAGGCACAGGAGGCGCTCAAAGAAGCTCATGACGGTGTGTGCGGAGCTCACCAACCCAGATCCAAGCTTAGAGACCGGCTTAGAAGAGTTGGCTGTTATTGGCCAAAAATGATTCCTGCTGCCATGCTTATGCTAAGTGATGCCAAGCCTGTCAGATCCACGGTGACTTTGCTCATCAAGTACCAGGATATCTTCATCCGATGACCTCCTTATGGCCATTCGAGATGTGGGGAATGGATGTTATTGGACCCATCAGCCCTCTAACATCCATAGGACACCACTTCATCTTGGCCATAATGGATTACTTCTCTAAATAGGCGAAATCTATTCCTCTGAAAGAAGTAAAGACACCATACGTGATCAACTTCATTAAGCATCACGTGCTCTACCTCTTTGGTGTGCCCCGATGAATCGTTGACGATAACAGGCCCCAATTCGTCAGCCAAGCATTCCAGAGGTTCTGTAAAAAATTCAGAATCCAAAGTGTGTCATCAATGACATACTATCCAGCCGCTAATGGCCTCGCAGAAGCCTTCAACAAGATTATTGGAAAGCTTCTCAAGAAATTCGTCTGAAAAGTCAACGTGACTGGGACGACAAATTAGGTGAATACCTATGGGCTTACCACACAACAGTGAGAACTTCGATGAAAGACACGTCATTTTCCTTGGTGTATGTGTGTGAAGCTGTACTCCCACTAGCGATCCATATCCTACCTTTAGGAGTCTCTTTAACAACCAAGATGACAGACAAGGAAAAGCATCGATTGCGCCCCAGGAGTTTGAAGTTTTAGACGATAAACGCCTGCAAGCCCAACAACAAATCGAGTTCTATCAAGCTCAGATTTTCAAAGCTTCAATCAAAAAGTCAGAGAACAGATTTCAAGAAAGGTGACCTTATCTTAGCAGTCAGAAGACCATGGTTATGACACATAAGACAAAAAAAAGTTCTAACCTAAATGGGAAGGACCATTTGTAGTAAAGTCAGTCTACTCAAATTGAGCATACCGCCTAATAACTCCGGACGGCGATACGCTCATGATGCCTATCAACGAAAGGTTCTTGAAAAAGTACTATCTTTAACAGGACTTTTCTTGTGATCAGGTTAATACTACACCTCAGATCGAAACTTCACTCTAATCAATCAGATAAATCAGGATTTGAAAGCCAAAATGTTTAGAAGAGTACGAAAAAAGAGCTCCTTCCTTCAAAGGATCACATCACAGTCGATCGATGCTGGGCCGATTGAACTTGGGTGACATTATGGTGCATGATGTAAACATTGAAGAAAGGACAAAGACAAAATGTCAAGTTTTAGCCTTGTTATTCTTACCTAGTATATCTACACCCTACATCTGACACCTCCGACGGCTAAAAGATAGAAGAAGTAGTTGGCCTTTAAGCCCAATGAAAAATCCTCAACAACTCATCATGCTGAGAAAAATATCATGGCTAGCCTAAATCAAATGATAATTGGTAAAGGCATACCAAATTCGTTGATAGCTGAGTGTTTGCTAAAAATCCTGAGGGATCTGATTTCGGTTTTTCCTCCAAAATCCCTTACCAATTCCCATCATTGGAATGGTAAGACCTCAAAAAGAATGTAATTGTTTCCTTAATGAAATAATCACAAATCAAACGTGTCAAGTTAATATTATAGCTCTGGCATATATTTCTAACAGTGATTTCCTTCAATATCCCGAGCGGATAAAATCTTAACTTATCGATTCTCTTCAATAGAATGACAAGTCTACTAAATTGTTAAATCGCAAAAATCTTTCGGTTAAGTTAAATACTACACCTCTACCCAAGATTGCTTATATAGCAATTTTTTCACTGTTAAATTAACATTATACCTCTAATAGTGATTTCCTTCATTATCCCTAGCGGATAAAATTTCAATTTGTCAATTCTCTTCAATAGAATGACAAGTCCACTAAATTACTCAAATCGCCAGATCTCTCGATCAAGTTAATATCACACCTCTGATCAAAATTGCTCACATTGTAATATAAATCCCTGTTAAGTTAATATTATATCTATGACAGTGATTTTCTCGGATTTTCCTACGAAAATGAAATATTTGGTGCCATGATATATTACACCTCTAGCATCCATTTCATTGTTAAGTTAAATACTACATCTATGACAATGATCTTCCCTCGAGCTTTCTCATCGAACCCGAGATGTAAAATGCTAAGTAATTATTACACCACTAGCATTCACCTCACTGTTAAGTTAATATTAAATGACAATGATTTTCTCAGTTTTCACAATGAAAATGAGATCTCGTAAATGCTAAGTTAATATCACACTTCTAGCATTCACCTCCTTGTCAAGTTAATACCACACCTCTAACAATTCAATTTGAAAAACACCTAGAGGGGGGTGAATAGGTGTAAGTGCTAATCTAGTGAACTAAATGCGCTAAATGCGGAAGCTAATGCAAATCTTGCACAAACTTAATACAATCAACAAGTGTAGCCGAATTCTCCGTGAAGGGCTCTGGACTAACTCCTCTTGATTCCCCTTGAATGGGTTGAGGTGCTATATGAAGCTCTTGTTAATTAAGTACAAGTGAGGCACACACAAACAACCAAGCATATAAGATGATATATCAATATGAATCAATGCAAGGCACAACACAAATGCAAGCAAGTATGATATGAATGATGAATGATGCTTTGCACAAAATAAATGAGAGAGAGAGAGATGAGAGAAATTGGATCAAACGCAAACACAAGGATATGTTTCGAGGTTCGAGCCCCTAACTCTACATCCCCGCCTATACCACCGTGTAGGATTTCCAATCCACTATAACGTCCACCGAGGACTCCCACCGAGGGAGCCTTCACCGAGAAGGATTTTTACAACAATGGAGTACCAAACTCCTCTCTCAAACACCGCCTCACAACCGAGGGGTAGGCCCATAGCCAAACAACCACAACACCTCTACCGAAGAGGGTTTACAAACCAACACTCCACCTCTCACAAGAGGGAGCAAACCAATCACCCGATCAACTCTACCTAAGAGGGATACACAAAGAATAAGGGTGTTTACAACAAGTGGTTTCTTTCAACCACAAACCAATCTCTCTTTCTTTTCTCTTTTCGACAAAACAAAGATCCTAATAGATTAGGATAGGTGATAGCTCAAGTGGAAAACAAGGTGTTTTTGGAAACAAGCAACAAAGAAAAACTACTTGGGAAATCTCTTGTAAATGATAGAAAATGAAAATCAATACAATCTCCCAAAACCCTAGTTTTCTTTGATTTTTCAAAAACCCAAAACAATAAAGATGAGAAGTTTAAAGCCCAAAAACTCTTTTGAAAACTTGTTTTAAACTCTGGAAAACTGGGAATTTTTCTCTTGTAAAAACCTTGGCCAAAATCCCAAAGAATTGGGGTTTATATAGGCCCATCAGAAAACTAGCCGTTAGGCTGATGTGGCAGCCTGACAGGCTAACGGTCGACCGGCCCGGTCGACCGCCAATGGTCAGAAATGTGACCGTTGGGCAACCACGGTCGACCGGCCCGGTCGACCCAAACAAACAGAGAGCTCTGCTCTCAGACCTGGTCGACCCGGACGGTCGACCGTCCAAAGTCTGCCAAATGTGCACAGATCTGTGCACGTCGGTCGACCGACCCGGTCGACCGACTTCACCCAAGTCGACTAGGTCAGTTGACTAGTCGACTGGTTGAAGCCTGGAATAGAATTCTGGGTCAGAAAACCAGTTTAAAAATATTTTGAAAAATCTTTTAAGTCTTCTAAAAATCCACAAAACTTGTTTTAACATTTTATATTGAAACACAAACAAGTGATAAAAATTTCAAGACATATATCAATCATATCAATTCATTTTTGAGTCTTGCAAATTTTATCAAAAACCAACACTTGTATTTTTATCAAACTTGATTTTTCAATACATGAATAGGGAAGTCAAAATAAGTTTGTTTAAGATATGAAGCATGTATGTATATTGAACACATCTAATATACATAAAAACCATGTAAACTTGTTTTGATCAATCTATCATGAAAACCAATTATAAAACATGAAAACGTGTGTGTTGTGCACTTGAGCATATCAACTATACTAAGCTTTACAAAATGGATCTAAAACACACTATCTAAACTATGGATACCTAAGTCTTCTTGACGATCTTCATCTTCAAGGCGACTCGATCCACAAACACCGTGATCCATGAGCTAAGTAAGGTATGATCTTGATGCTTTGGCCCTAGAATCACCATGAAAAGCTTCTAAACACCTTTGTTAAAGCTAATCACCAACTAATATCTTACTAATGATCTGAAACTTAAAATCACAAGAATATTAGTAAACATAACTACATGAGTTAATCATCATCAAAACTAGGGTGGAAGGCCTTTGGGCCAACAATCTCCCCTTTTTGATGATGACAAAACTCATGGAGTTATATATGCATGGATTAAAGTTAAGCTTCAAAGAAGCTCCCCCTTAACTCATGCATAAACAAATAAACAAAAGATATGCAATGAATGTACATAAACATGTATGCATCAACATGCATAAAACACATAAACATATTCTAGAAGCTCTAGATACCAATTAAATTAATAAAACATTAACAAAAACACTAGATGCTCTAGATACCAATAAAACTTAATATATGCAAAAACATAAGTATGCATATATAAACCAAAATCTTTCTCCCCCTTTTTGTCAATCATCAACAAAGGGGTAAACAATCAAAACAATAAAATGAGGGGTAAAAATTATTCTCCCCTTTTTTTTGTCAATCAAAACAACAAAACATTGTTCTCCCCCTTTTTGTCTAAAAAACAAGAACAAGGTCAATAAGGGGTGACAATCAATTAGGATATCAATTGAAAATATGTCAATGAAGTATCTTGATACCAATTGAAAGTAAACAAAGATCAATAAATGTTATATGCTATATACATTCATGAAGGGGAAGACGCTAAGTTAGCTTCCCTACACATATGCATTACATGAAAGAGGGATGTTAAGCCCTAATTCACATAACACACATTATGTAATGCATAAGAGGAGATGTGAAGCTCCCCCTACATACGTGTACCATATAAAGCAGAGATGTTAAGCTCTTCAATACAAGATACACTCATCATGAATCTATATGTAGAAGAGATAAGCTCTCCTTGCATATAGACAATATAAATCAAAACTTTTGTATTTTCCTTAAAAAATTTTTTTTTTAGATACCAATTTAAAACACAAGACATCTTGATATCAAAAGATAGTATTTTTTTTTTAAGCCAAATAAACAATTGAAATGACTATTTAAGGGAGTGGGAACACAAGTACCAATTGAAATATGAAAATTGAATTTTCTCCCCCTTTATGAAATACCAACAAAAAGTATGCGTAGGCTTGTAATAAGATACCAATTGAAAACTAAATCAATTGAAATAAAGTTGAAGCTCAAGCTCTAGCATAAACAAGATTTGTGCTTAAGATATAGAAATATAATAGCACAAATAAAACAAGTATATGTGTATGAAATAGAATGAGTACCAATCACCAATAGATGATACCAATTGAAAATATACATACACAATAAACATATGAGTATACAAAAAGATCAAAATGATACCAATTGAAAGAGTTCAATGATACCAATTGACATAACAATAAGTTCAAGTGTATACATCATATTACAATACCTCCCAATCATGGTTCAAGTTTTAAATGATTTTCATTTTAAAGCATACATGAACATGATCTCCCATCCATCCTCCCATCAAGGGTAGGGGTTTTTAAAAATAGATTTGAAAAATAAGCTTTGTTTGAAAAACTCTACCAAAATGAAGAATACCGTAACTAGTTAAATGAAAAATCTTTTAAACTAGTACGAATCCTTCAAGCAAGGAATACAATAAAATTATTTTTCATGAAACATGAAATTCACATGATAATCAACACTCTAATTCAATTAAGCATAATTATAACTCATAAAAACAAATACATGAGTAAATAATAAATGTGAGTGTACAAATACAATGTGAAGATCATAATCATGAAATATGGGCAATTAAGCTCAATTAATTCCTTGAAATAAGAAAACACGAAAATCATTAAAAACTTATTTAATCTTCAAGGTATATGTATGTCTAATACAAACTAAAGTATACATACATATCCAAACACAACGAGTCAACAAAGATATATGCATGAAGGCACGAGGCTCAAAAGGATAAACATGTATATCTAATAGTTTGGACAAGATAGACATATACATGAAGTTAAACAATTAAACACAAAATCAAGAAAATCTAAATCTTCACCAAAACAAATTTCATTTCAAGGTATATGTATGAATTGTCAACACAATAAGTATACATACATATCCCTAAACACAATTGAGTCCATATATAGATTTGCATGAAAGACAAATGACTCAAGGGTATACATGTATATCTTAAAGTTTGGCAAAATTACACATATACATGAAATGAAAACTCATGATCATAAAACAAATACACAAATAGGAATACAAGTTTAAAATGTATGAATCATCAAAACTAGACTATATTAGCACATCTAATGGGTTCAAATAAGCAATCAAGGCCAAACATATATAGATTTATTTGTGGCCCACTATATGCACAAGTATATACCAAGTTTTAATGAAAACTAACATCTAAACATGTAATCAACACATGAAGCATAAAACACGATAAAAATCAACATGATAAACATAAACATGATTATTATGAATATCCACATGTTATTAGATTTATGATGTACATGATAGTTAATCAAATACGAGAACACAAAATAATGATCCATATTAAACATGGGTGTCTCAAATACTATACATGTATGTCAAGAATCTAATTAACATAGCATTTTCATACTAATCATTAAACAATGAAACATGCTATGAAAGATAAACATGGAAAGCATGTAAACATAAGGAGTTAGAGATTCGATACCAAAACCAATGAGGGTACCGCTCTAGTTCTCCAAACCAAGGTGGTCTTCCCACCAAACTTCCCTTGAAAGTGATGCATCCAAATAATCTCCTTTAAGTACGGAACGCATCCACTCCAAGGTACGGCTACTCTCACGTCATGTGAGAGCCCACACCTATATTAAACAAAGGAGGGGTGGTCTTTGGTACCCATATCTTATTGGGTCCATGGGGGTTAGTACCATCTCTAACCCAAACAAAATTCTTTGCTAAATTTGAGACATGTAAACTATCAAAGCAAAATTTAGCAAGGTGGCCCTTACGACCACAATGTGTACAAGTGTACACATGAGCATACATGTGGGGAGTGTGTCCGTGAGGAGCATGTGTATGCCGTGTATGGTGTGCATGCATAAAGGATGGAACTTGTTTCTTTCGAACCAAGGTTTCCAACCGTGAATGGTTCATGGCACATTGGCTCATAGTGGAGCCCAAACAATCAACCTTCTTCTTAAGCAAACAAATATCATCATTAATCTTAGAAGAAGAAGTGTGACATGCAATAGGTGAAGTGTGTGATACTACCCTAGCATGGCAAACATGTGCATTAATCTTATTTTGCAAAACATCATTTTTCTTTAAACAAACATTTAAATCATTTGAAATAGAAATTATTTTGTTTTTCAAAGCAACATTCTCCTTTAAAATAAAATCAACTTTTGAAGACAAATTTTCATTTTTCTTCAAAATAACGTGGCAATCATTTTTAGATTTTAAAAACTCATTTTCTTTAAGTGCAAGTTCTAATTGAGATCTTAATGAATCCCTTTCATTATAGACCTCAACCTTCTCTTGCAAAACATTGTTAAGTTTAGAAGACAATTTTTCATTTTCTTTATTTAAAGCAAAAGTCTTCTTTTTCAACACATTATATTTTTCTATTAATTTTTCACAAACTATAGATAGTTCTTCATTTAAAGCATGGGGATCTACAAAATCATTACATGAAGAACTAGCATCATCATCACAATCTAAGTGGGGTTCCGAATGTACCTCAAGGGAGTCATTCCCTTGGACCATCAAGCATTGTGAGTCGGACTCTCCACTAGATTCCTCTTCTTGTTGGATTTGCAATTGAGGCTCGGAGGTGGCGGTGGTTGTCAACAAATTCCACACTGCAAAGGCGGAATCAATGTTAGAAACACGCATAAGATAATCTTTAGATAATGTGCTTCTAATGGCCTCAAGGGCTTGTGCATTGGCCCCTATATGCTTGCTATCACTAAGGAAGGATTCCTTGGTAATGGCAAGGTAAACCTTATGTCCTAGGGTTTGTAAATAAACGGTCATCCTAAGCTTCCAAACAATGATGTTTAAAGGGTCAAACGTAGGTGGGGTCATGAAGTCCATGGCAAACTATATGAGTGTGCAAACAAGCAAATGCAAACAATAGATTAGCAACCAAATGGATCTCTCTCCTAGGATGTTAAGCCTAAGTATCAGGAGCACTAGCTCTGATACCAATTGAAAAACACCTAGAGGGGGGTGAATAGGTGTAAGTGCTAATCTAGTGAACTAAATGCGCTAAATGCGGAAGCTAATGCAAATCTTGCACAAACTTAATACAATCAACAAGTGTAGCCGAATTCCCCGTGAAGGGCTCTGGACTAACTCCTCTTGATTCCCCTTGAATGGGTTGAGGTGCTATGTGAAGCTCTTGTTGATTAAGTACAAGTGAGGCACACACAAACAACCAAGCATATAAGATGATATATCAATATGAATCAATGCAAGGCACAACACAAATGCAAGCAAGTATGATATGAATGATGAATGATGCTTTGCACAAAATAAATGAGAGAGATGAGAGAAATTGGATCAAACGCAAACACAAGGATTGTTTCGAGGTTCGAGCCCCTAGCTCCACATCCCCACCTACACCACCGTGTAGGATTTCCAATCCACTATAACGTCCACCGAGGACTCCCACCGAGGGAACCTTCACCGAGAAGGATTTTAACAATAATGGAGTACCAAACTCCTCTCTCAAACACCGCCTCACAACCGAGGGGTAGGCCCGTAGCCAAACAACCACAACACCTCTACCGAAGAGGGTTTACAAACCAACATTCCACCTCTCACAAGAGAGAGCAAACCAATCACCCGATCACCTCTACGAAAGAGGGATACACAAAGAATAAGGGTGTTTACAACAAGTGGTTTCTTTTATCCACAAACCAATCTCTCTTTCTTTTCTCTTTTCCACAAAACAAAGATCTAATAGATTAGGATAGGTGATAGCTCAAGTGGAAAACAAGGTGTTTTTGGAAACAAGCAACAAAGAAAAACTACTTGGGAAATCTCTTATAAATGATAGAAAATGAAAATCAATACAATCTCCCAAAACCCTAGTTTTCTTTGATTTTCCAAAAACCCAAAACAATAAAGATGAGAAGTTTAAAGCCCAAAAACTCTTTTGAAAACTTGTTTTAAACTCTGAAAAACTGAGAATTTTTCTCTTATAAAAACCTTGGCCAAAATCTCAAAGAATTGGGGTCTATATAGGCCCATCAGAAAACTAGCCGTTAGGCTGATGTGGCAGCCTGACAGGCTAACGGTCGACCGGCCCAGTCGACCGCCAACGGTCAGAAATGTGACCGTTGGGCAACCACGGTCGACCGGCCCGGTCGACCCAAACAAACAGAGAGCTCTGCTCTCAGACCCGGTCGACCCGGACAGTCGACCGTCCAAAGTCTGCCAAACGTGCACAGATCTGTGCACGTCGGTCGACCGGCCCGGTCGACCGACTTCACCCAAGTCGACTAGGTCAGTTGACTAGTCGACTGGTTGAAGCCTGAAACAGAATTCTGGGTCAGAAAACAAGTTTAAAAATATTTTGATAAATCTTTTAAGTCTTCTAAAAATCCACAAAACTTGTTTTAACATTTTATATTGAAACACAAACAAGTGATAAAAATTTCAAGACATATATCAATCATATCAATTCATTTTTGAGTCTTGCAAATTTTATCAAAAACCAACACTAGTATGTTTATCAAACTTGATTTTTCAATACATGAATAGGGAAGTCAAAATAAGTTTGTTTAAGATATGAAGCATGTATGTATATTGAACACATCTAATATACATAAAAATCATGTAAACTTGTTTTGATCAATCTATCATGAAAACCAATTCCAAAACATGAAAACGTGTGTGTTGTGCACTTGAGCATATCAACTATACTAAGCTTTACAAAATGGATCTAAAACACACTATCTAAACTATGGATACCTAAGTCTTCTTGACGATCTTCATCTTCAAGGCGACTCGATCCACAAACACCGTGATCCATGAGCTAGGCAAGGTATGATCTTGATGATTTGGCCCTAGAATCACCATGAAAAGCTTCTAAACACCTTTGTTGAAGCTAATCACCAACTAATATCTTGCTAATGATCTGAAACTTAAAAAAATCACAAGAATATTAGTAAATATAACTACATGAGTTAATCATCATCAAAACTAGGGTGGAAGGCCTTTGGGCCAACACAATTTTCTTTCAATTACAAATCCTAACCCGTCACGTTAACATTACACCTGTGACAGTAACTTATTCGAATTCTTTAAATGGAGTTTCAAAACTTTGAATTGCTATGTTAATCATCGCCTCTAGTAAATCAAAGGCAATCACTTTCATTTGTCTGATTTTCGAAACACAAAAGGAAAGTCAAAACAAGGAGAAGGCAAAATTATTACTTTTATTTATATGAAAATTTAAAAGTGATGCAAACACTCTCTTATTCAATAAGATGGAGTGTTCAGAAAAAAAAAAGAGGAAAAGAAAGTCACTCTTGCTCAGCAAGAGATTGTATTTGTTCCCTGAGGCACTGGATATCCCTTTGGCGCATCGCCTCAACCTCAGCCAGGGCCTAGGCCCTCAGTTTCTCATCAGACAAAAGGGTCTTTGAAGCCAGTTGTGCCCGAAGAGTCTCCAATTTAGCGCAGTGGTCATCAAGCTCCTTCTGCACCTGATGCTTGGTAGCCTCAAGCTTCTCCATCTTCTTCTTCTCATTTGTAAGTTTCAACCCGTGATCTTGAATTAAGGCTTGTGCCTGAGTGATCAGTCACATATATTGCATATATATTATCACATTACCATATTTTTCATTTAATAAATGCTATTAGTAAGTATTATTCTTCTTTGTTGAATGTAGGCCTATTGCTAAAGGATAGGAAAGAGAAACAAGCCCAAAGCCCATCAAATTCTGAATTAAATCAGAATATGTTTGAAATCAAGGAATCAGGGCAGATCTTGGCGAATAAGAGAGGTTAAAAATTGGTTGAAATGAATCTTCCCAAATCAATCGGTTGACACCAACAATCAAAGGCTGTTTCGTCAAATTCTGGAGCAGAAACAAGAAAACTAGCAGAAGATATGGGAGAATCACCAAACCAGATGCTACGCCCATTTGGGTGTAGCCACCTGGGCCGCGTTTTCACGACTTGTTGAAGGTTGCTGGGGGAGCATTTGCTCCCCAATCTTCTCACAACCTCGCCCCTTTGGTTTTTCCCTATAAATACCATGTTCAACAGAGAAGAAAGGAACGAAGACTAGGATTAGAATTTCTCTTTATTTTTAAGGCTTAGGTTCTTTGTTAGATAATATAGAAGTTGTATTTTGTTTTATAATTTGTAGTTAAGTGCAAACACCAGAGAGAAGAGTGAAATTCAGTGTGTAATTCGTCTTTGAAGTGACAATCAAAGGAACTTCTACTTGCTTGATCAACTCAACTCGAATTCGGTATGTTTAAGTTTAATTGTCATTCTCTTATTTGTTTTCAGTTCTTAATGAGTAGCTAATTTGTTTTCTGAGCTCACTAATGGACCTCTTCTATCACCTCTCTCTTGGCTGATTTTCATAAAAGCAACACTTTTTGAATTAGAAAGTACCTTAGTTAAAACTTCGTTCTTGAAAGCACATGAGGATTTCTTTATTTTAAACTTGGACTTTCAAAGCACAAATCTCTTTGAACTGTTTTTATTCTATACTTGCTTCTTCACACTTGATGGTTTAACATTCACTTCTTAATGATTTGTAACGAAAGGGCTTAAGATTTAAATGAAACCATCTTATTTGTTTTACTTGGACATTAAAAGAAACTAAAGGTTTTTGGCTTAAAATAAAAGTGATGCACCCCAAATGTTCTTGAGATAAGTACATAGTTGAGTTAAAAATTAGTGAGCCCAGATTTTCTCCTTCTTATATTAAAAACAACCAAACAATTTTCAAAGTTTTTTAAATCACCTTCTCCAAAGCCTTCTCCAAATTTTAAGTTTTTCTTTTAATCATTTCCCTTCTCTCCATTCTCTTTTCAACTAAAAAACTAGCACCATTCTTAGTTTTCTAAAAAAAACACCAAAAAGCTTCTATCGCATTCCTCTCGTGGACACGACCCGTTAGCCCAAAGCTACATGGTAATTTCTTAACTCTTTGATATTTTCAAACACATAGCAATCGCCATATGAGCAATTGCAATGATATCCTCTGCAGCCTTGGAAGTAACTTCAGACTGATGAAGGTCATCGATTAAGCCTTGATAGCTGATCCTGAAACTATCGATCTGACGGGTACCCTCGGCTATTCGCTCTTCAATCTCTCTCCGCTCCTCCTCTTGGTTGATGCAAAGATCCTTTGAGACTCGTTGGGCATCAACAACCGTATTGGCTCTCTCTAGGTATCTAAGATCCCTTGAATATGTACCTAGCAGCTCAACTAGCGCCTGATACACTATTGTACGGTTAGAACCTCCAGTTTGTATGATATTTTCAATCTGGTTCTCAAGGAGTGACCACACAAATTTGAAAGGACTTCGCCCAGAGAGTACCAATTCAATGCAATACTTCATAGTCATAAAACATTGCCCTACTATTTGTAGGATAAGCTCTTCCATGATATCCGTGACTGGTGTCAATACCGATAGAGCACTTCCTGATTCAGTCTCCACATTGGTGGCAGTGGTGCTCTCATAAGGAGGAGATGGTGCACTCGTCCCTCTGAGGAGCACAGGTGCAAGCTAGACCATCAATTCTCTCATTTTTGAGGTCACCACAAGAGTTTTAAAAGTCGAAATTATGACGACTTCTTGAGTAGCGACCTCTACTTGGACTGGTACGATATCATCTGCAGTTATTTTAACTAAGCAGTGTTAATCATGGAGCTAAAAAGAGGAGTGATGATTGGGGAACGAAAGAATACCCTCAACAATTGAAGTATCTCCAGACAGTGGGTCTATTCCCAGAGCAGCTACCTGCACCGCTTCTTTAGCTAAATAAAAATATTTGTTGGTATCAGGAGCAGAATGCACATCATCCCAATCAACGTTGTCATCTCCTGAGTAACCAGCTTCTCGCTTGAAGACGAGGATGACACAGGAGTAGGTAGGATTCCTATAGTAGGAAGCTCAGTCCCAACAAGCCCAGTAATGGGGCTTTGTTCTGAAACTTTCACTGAGGGCATTATCTCCACTGAGGAGCTTGGATGGATTTCAATTGGGTCGACGCTCATCCCTTGAACTTGAAAGGAACTCGAGGGAACAGCCTCAGTAAATAACGATACGGGCTTCCCTCCAGAGGTCTATCCTCCCGTGACTTCCATCGGCAATGCCTTGATTGGTCGCTAATGTTGCATATTTAATATCATACTTCCATACTTATTATAGAATAAAAGCTGCATTGTCCTAATTAAATGTTTAATTTATTTGCAGGCCCATTCCTTAAGGAGATGAAGAGAAATGAGCCCAAAAGCCCACCAAAATTCTGAATTAAATCAGAATTAATTCGAGCTCACTGAATCAGGGCAAAATCAAGAGGTTGAAAACTGGTTGAGAAGAATCCTCTCAGAATCAATCGGTTAAAGCCAAGAATCAAAGGCCATTTCGTCACAATTCTGGACTCAAACGAGAAAACCAACTGAAGATAAAAGCAGAACGTGAAACCGGGGAGACCCACCAATAGGGTGTGGCCACCTGGCCACACCCTGGCCGCGAAAACGCGGCCAAAGATGCGTTTTCGCGGCTTGGTTGTGGAGTTAGGGGGAGCGTCAGCTCCCCCGATCTCCCCGGGATCCTGGAGGTTGGATTTTTGCCTATAAAAAGCCAGTATTTGCACTGAAAATGGGACGACCATGCAGAGATAGGATTTAGCCTAGTTTTTATTTCTTGTAATTTAGTTTTTCTTTTCTTTTTATGTAATTTGTATGTAAGCTTAGGTTAGATGAAGATTCATGTAAGTAAGAGAGAGAGGCTGATGTTGAGAGTGACACCGATGTACCCTCCTCCTTTCTTCCATTGTTTCTGCAAGTAATAAAGGTAAATGTTTTTGTTTTATGTTCATATTTCCTTTTGTTTCCTTATTCCTCTTTCTACTTTACCTCTTCTGTTTTTGATGAGCTTGCAAGTGAATCCAGAAGTATAAGAATATAAAAGCCTTTGTGAGTGCCAACGATACTTCATGAAGACGTTCTCCTCCTCAAGATCCGTATCAATTCATTCTTGCAAGGCTTGATGATATAATGCGAACAGGGACTGAGCTCGATCTTATGACCTATGCGTTGAACGCCTCTAAAGTAAGGCAGAACATGCAAAGGTTTCCAAGTAAGTCATCAACCAAATTAGGTAAGTATTTCTTCAATCTTCTTTCTTTTCTTTTATTTCTTTAGTATAGATCACCACATCTCCCAAATCTTTCATCATTTCTTTTCCAACTCATTTGTACATAGTCGCTTTCTGATTCTCCACCTTCTTCATCTATCGCTTTCTTTTTAACTTTAACCTTTAACATAATTCTTTTTCACTTTTATTTCTTAAAAACAAAGAAGAACTTTCATTTTATCTTCATTAAGATTTCAATACAAAACTTTGAACGCTTCCATCGCAAACCCTCCTTGTGGATCACGACCCGCATAGCCACTTGCTATAGCGGTAAGAATTGAGCACTTGCACATTTTTATTAAAAGTTCTGAAATTTCGTATTTTGTGTGCAGGTTTTGCCTCAATCAATTTTGGCGCCGTTGCCGGGGAGGGTAACGTTTTTATTGAAATCTGATTTTTATTGAAAATTTTTTAGAACTAAAACGAACTTTCTTCTCTGTTGCAGGTTATAGGGCAAGCAAAGCAGGAAAATAAGATTGCAGTAACATATAAGTGATCTTGGGCCTCTGCTCTAGAAAGCAGAGACCAAGTGCCCTCTGCTTTGCCGTGTTACCACGGCCAAAGCCGCGGATACGCGGCAAAAAGTAGTTGACTACTAACGTTGTTTTTTGCAGGGCTGCTTGACTTGTAAAATTCTAGTTTTCTGCAATTTGTTTTTTCTTATATGCCATCACCAAAAGCCTGATAATAAACCAACAGTAAAATACTTGTTGAAAAAGATAAAAAAATTGATTAGACATTTGCATTTTAGGCACGTGTCTTTTCAATTTATTTATTTTTACTGTTGAAGAGTGCTGGAGCAAGGTACGTTCGCATTGCATCTAGAATAGGACTCATCACTTGGTTGATTTTTATCGCTTTGAGTGAATTTTATTTTACATATCTTGTACACTTGCACAAACTAATCTTAAGGCACCAACACATAACAAGATAAGGTGGGGATTTAATCACCCTTCCTTGGCCCAAAAATCAGATTCCAAGCACTCACTAACCCTAGCTTAACTAAAAATGAGTAGACGTTGGCCCTAGGGACATCTCAGACTTAATTAGGAGATTATCCTAAGGGGAAAAGGTGTTGGAATTTGACTCCTGCAAAATCAGTGTCTAGGAAAGGGATTAAGGGCCGAAAGCCCGAAGATTGGTGGTTATTTAATTAAGGAACGTCTTTGACGGAAAACCTCCCACAAATCTTGCCCTGACCTGGCTGATTAGCTTGTGGTCAAAGTCTGTATTATACCTCCCGTGGACGGTCTAGCCAGTTAGGAGTCGTCTAGGTCATAGGTCTACCCTAACTTAGGTTAGAATTTTTTTTTTTGTTTGTTATTTGTTTGTTTTTCTTTCTTTTTGTTTGTATTCTATTGTGTGATATGGCTTATAATAACAATTTTTCCAATTTTAATAATAATCCATTTTACACACCAACTTCATTTTCGGATATTACCAACCCGGCATATCATAACTTTAACCAACCTAGTATGCCGGATTGGTCTTATTCGAATCAATATAACCCATGCCCCCAATCCAATAACTATAATTTCCAGAATGATTTCAACTCTTCACAGAGTCAGTGGGGATTCACCTACCCCGAGTCCAATTTTCAACCAACTTGTCCTCCTTCTCCACCTAGTCCATAATATTTTCAAGATTCATACTCAGTTCACCAGTCCAAAATAGAAAACCATCAATTTTGGAAATGAGTATGCGTGAGTCCAAACAAAAATCACAAAATCTAATGGACTCACAATTTCACTACCAATTCCAAGACAACACTTCATTTTTTCAACACAACAATGAACATATCATCTATGAAGAGATGCTTGAAGCCATGACTCAGGCTCAAAACGCTCGTAATCACGACATAGATATGATGGTCCAATCTTTACATTCTCACCGTTTGGCCAGTTCTGATGTCGGTAACCATTCTGTTAGAGCCGAAGAGTCATGTAGTTTTGGAAATCAAGGTTCCATTTCAGAATAGTCATTTGAACTTGCCCAAACTCCAAATTTTGAAAAGAATATTGACAGTTTGGCAAGTTATCCTTTTCCTGAAATCGAACTTGAAAATGAATATGATCATGAATCTCAACTTAGTGATTCAATTTTACTTCCTGATTCAATAATGACTCCGCTGTCTTCAGCTGACTTCAATCTTTCCCTGAGTCAACATTGGATCCTGTGCCAATTCATCATGAAATTGAATCACCTATTTTTGATGATCATATTGAACTTGACCAATTTTACACTTTTGAAAATCCTATTGACAAATTGGCAAGTTCTCATTTTTTGATATTGAACTCAATGAGATATGTGACCTAGATTCTCAAATCTGTGATCCAATTCAACTTTCTAAATCAATATTGACTCCTGTTTTGTTACCAAACTTGAGTAATATTTTAGATTCAGTTTTGATTCCCCCACCTATCATTCCTGAACTTGAATCACCAATATTAAGTCACATTCCATTGTTGGAAAATCATTGTGGACTTGAGTTTCAACTTCTTGACTTGGACACACTTCTCGAACCAATCTCGACTCCTGAACCTTTACTTGACTTAAGTCACCTTCCTGAGTCGGTATTAGTTCCTATACTTCCTGAGTCCAAGTCAATCATTCTATTTTGTCACACTCCATTCTGGGACGAGGTGGTTGACAAATTTGACTCTGAAATCAGTTATGAAATTTGTAAATTAGATGGGGTCAAATACTTAATAAAAATCCTTCATGGATACACAATCTTAATGGGTTATATTAGAGAAACTTCTGGTGGGTTCCTCCGAACCCAATGAAAAGTCGATTGGGCCGCATTTCGTGGACCAATCAGACCACCACCGGAACCACCACCTTAAGGTAACATTTTCCTTCCTTTCTTCTTTTTCATGCATCTATGCATTAATTCATACATTGAGGACAATGCATGAGATAGGTGTGGGGGAGGGTCTAACATAACTTAGGTTTTTCTTTTTATTAAAAATTTTTTTTAACATTTTCTTTGCTTTTAAAAAAACTTTTTGAAAATAGAAACAATACTTTGACATATTTTTGTAAGAAATTAAGTTAATTTTAAGGAATAGGAAAGTCCAAATTAGGATTTCTTATACTTGGTCAAAATAAGATTATTTATTTGATTTTTAGGGTTAGGAAGATAATTTGTCAAAGTAATTTAGTCTTGATCTTTACCTTAATGAAATATGCACACTTCATACACTTACACACTTAGGGTTCAAAAACAAAGATTCTTATGCCTTATAAAAAATATATATATATATATATCTATGAAAAATGAACAAATCTAATTATTGATTAGCTAGCTGCTTTGGCCTAAGTAAGCCTTGGTATTTATGCGAAAGATGATTAGATAAGTTTAAAATAAATAAATAAATAAATAAAATAAAATAAAATAAAATCCTCTGATTAAGCTGGGTATTTGTGCCAATAAAGCATAAGTATTCACGCCTAAAAGGGGTTCATATAATAAAATCCTTAGTTTTGTGGCCTTGTTTGCTCGAGTCCTGAAGTCCTTGGGGTGTTTTCTCACCCGGTGCCCTAAGACCATTTGGTTTGGGAGTCATCGATTAAAGGCTCGTTACATGGGCAGATTAGAAAGCCTAATAGAACTAAGGAATAATACCATCAAAAATATATATATATATATAGAAATAAATAAGGCATAAGAGTTAGAGTTAATGAACCCTTAGTCAAAATTTTCACAGTCACAAGGTGCATATGACTTAGGGTAAAGTAATAGACTAGATGAGAAGTACAGTTTGACTCCTTACTTTGATTGATAACAAATTTTTGAATAGAGACTAAATTTAGGAATGAAAAATTCAGTTTTCCTATAACTTATAGATTGCTTAAATCTTACAATTATATTTCAAATATTTTTCTCTTTCAAAATACTTTTCGAAAATACTAACTCTTTATTTCTCTTTCTTTATGGATTTTGTGGGTGCAATCCGCTGAAAACCCTCACGAGACAAAACTCATCCTCTAGGAGAAACCTAGAGGTTTAACGGCTTGTTGCACATGCTCAGTGCAATCGCATGACCTGCGAAAGTGGTCTAATAATCCTTAGTATAGTTTAGTTGTTTTGCTCGAGGACGAGCAAAAGATAGGTATGGGGGTGTGATTGGTCGCTAATGTTGCATATTTAATATCATATTTCCATACTTATTATAGAATAAAAGCTGCATTGTCCTAATTAAATGTTTAATTTATTTGCAGGCCCATTCCTTAAGGAGATGAAGAGAAATGAGCCCAAAAGCCCACCAAAATTCTGAATTAAATCAGAATTAATTCGAGCTCACTGAATCAGGGCAAAATCAAGAGGTTGAAAACCGGTTGAGAAGAATCCTCTCAGAATCGATTAGTTAATGCCAAGAATCAAAGGCCATTTCGTCACAATTCTGGACTCAAACGAGAAAACCAACTGAAGATAAAAGCAGAACGTGAAACCGGGGAGACCCACCAACAGGGTGTGGCCACCTGGCCACACCCTGGCCGCGTTTCTACGGCTTGGTTGTGGAGTTAGGGGGAGCGTCAGCTCCCCCGATCTCCCTGGGATCCTGGAGGTTGGGTTTTTGCCTATAAAAAGCCAGTATTTGCACTGAAAATGGGACGACCATGCAGAGATAGAATTTAGCCTAGTTTTCATTTCTTCTAGTTTAGGTTTTTCTTTTCTTTTTATGTATTTTGTATGTAATATTAGGTTAGATGAAGATTCATGTAAGTAAGAGAGAGAGGCTGATGTTGAGTGACACCGATGTACCCTCCTCCTTTCTTCCATTGTTTCTGCAAGTAATAAAGGTAAATGTTTTTGTTTTATGTTCATATTTCCTTTTGTTTCCTTATTCCTCTTTCTACTTTACCTCTTCTATTTTTGATGAGCTTGCAAGTGAATCCAGAAGTATAAGTATACAAAAGCCTTTGTGAGTGCCAACGATACTTCATGAAGACGTTCTCCTCCTCAAGATCCGTTTCACTTCATTCTTGCAAGGCTTGATGATATAATGTGAACAGGGACTGAGCTCGATCTTATGACCTATGCGTTGAACGCCTCCAAAGTAAGGTAGAACATGCAAAGGTTTCCAAGTAAGTCATCAATCAAATTAGGTAAGTATTTCTTCAACCTTCTTTCTTTTCTTTTATTTCTTTAGTATAGATCACCACATCTCCCAAATCTTTCATCATTTCTTTTCCAGCTCATTTGTACATAGTCGCTTTCTGATTCTCCACCTTCTTCATCTATCGCTTTCTTTTTAACTTTAACCTTTAACATAATTCTTTTTCACTTTTATTTCTTAAAAACAAAGAAGAACTTTCGTTTTATCTTCATTAAGATTTCAATACAAAACTTTGAACGCTTCCATCGCAAACCCTCTTTGTGGATCACGACCCGCATAGCCACTTGCTATAGCGGTAAGAATTGAGCACTTGCACATTTTTATTAAAAGTTCTGAAATTTCGTATTTTGTGTGCAGGTTTTGCCTCAATCATGCCTTCATCGTGATCACCGTAGGACCCTTTGTTCGGTAGCTTCTTGAAAGCAAAGGGACCTCAGAGCCCTCATCTTCCTCAGAACCCGCATGATTAGGCTCAGGGTCCATAGCTAGTGAGGAAATTCCTCTGAAGGGAACTTCGATCACAGGTTCTCGCCGAGTCTTCTTCTTACTCGAACCAACGTTAGTAGACTGAGATCGAGTACACTTCACAACCCCCTGTGAGACCCTTTGATGAGACTCCTCAGCCAACTTTTCTCCATATCTAGCAGCCCCTGTTGGATCAGCCTCGAGCTCAGCCTGAAGAAATTCAGATGGGTACTCTTAGAGCCCTTATTGGCTTGGAACGTAGCCTTGATCTTCTTGATGCAGGTACTGTTTATGTTATAACCAAGAACTAAATCCGCTATTACGTACCATGCGTAAAATTCGAGGTTGGCACACGAGTTCGGTACCTTCTACGGGAGGTTGAATCTGGCCTCCGTTCCTCCAACCACATTGAAATACCATGCCCTCGCCCCTTTATACAAATTGCCACTGAAGCCAAGGCATTGGTTCGGATTTCCCACGTATAGCTGGTCATACCCAAACTGGCGAGCGAATTGACTGAGAAAATACGGCTCAATGGTGCAAACATTCCATTGGTGGAAGACCAAATAGCCAAGGCGAATGTTGACCAACCACCAGAAGACCCCTGATGGAAGGATAGTAAATCCATCAGTACCCAGTTGGTCAAAAAATCGTTCCCCGTACGAAGCTTCGAGGAAGTCAGGGAAACACCTCACTAACTGGTAGTTCATACTGCTCTGAAAAATTTGTCGAATCATCAGCATGTACCAGTCATTCCAAGTTGAACACTCCAGCCGCTAAACAAATGGCATGGAGTCCTCGGAAGACTGCACTGCTGATATCAAAGACGGGCTGTGCATGCCATACCACGCCATAAGATATGTGTAAGGCAATTCTAAGCGAGGATTTGGCATTTTCATCCTGAGCTCCCCATCTGGGCTGACAACCACATTTCCTTCCCTATCTCTTGCACTACTATGTTGCAAAGGCTTTGACACAAAATTCGAAGCTGATGTGTGCAGATTCAAATGGCAAGTGTATCAATCGTTAACAAGTAATATAGTAGTGAGTAAAGTATCGTTCCCACGAGGATTATTGTTTCAAGTATCAATTTAATCTTTTCTAATTCTATTTGAATAATCAATTTAATTGGAATATGTTAAGAATAAACAAATACTAAAAAGGGTTTCTTTATATATGAAAAGAACTAGGGTAATATTTTGGTAATTGTAATCAGATAAAATATTATGCTTGTGCTAATTAATCCTATTTATGCTAACAATCAAAATTTTCTATCCTAATCAGTACTTTCTCTCGAATAATACCAATTCTATCTTCTAAATTTAGAATCTGCAATCTCTCGATCTAGTAGATTGCTAGTTAGAAGATGTATTAAGTATGATGGATATTCTTACCTTACTATAGAACTCTTACGTCTCAACGTTTTGAGTTATGGTTGTTAATCCTAGAAGTTTTTGCTAATTTATCTCCTCTCAGATTCTAGCCTAACTTTCTGATCAATTGTGCGCACCAATTATAACAATAAAGCACAAGATTTAATAACAACATATAAAATAATTAAACTTTATAAAACACATAGGAGAATTTGCACAAAACATAATCTTATATTCTCAATACATTCCCTACATCTTGCCCCTAGTTAAGAAAAATTAGTTCATGGCTAAGAAAATAAAATGCATTATAATAAAGAATAGATCATGGAATAAAATCAATTAAAGAGAAAAGTAAAGAAAGGTAAGAGATCACCAATAAAGATGAATCCTTGATGAATTTTCTGCTGAAAGTACTCTGAGAATTACTGACTAACAGCAGAATTTTATTGATTTTCGCTCAAATAAAAGAGAGAATAAAAAGTTGTATTTTACAAGAGGCTTGGCGGCGTTAATATAGAAATAGAGAGCAGTAGAAGCCTAGTCGAATACAGAAACCTAAGTTTTCAAAATTACACGAACATGTTCTTAATATTAGTGTTATTATTATTGTAATTTGTTATTTTTAGTAAGAGTTATTGAAATTATTATTAGTACTATTTTGTATTTATTATTATTATCATCATCATCTTTTCTTCTATACCCTTGGTCCATACCTATTTCTATTTCATTGATTCTTAATCCTACCCGTTAGCCCAATACCCATGACCTAAGACCCAAACCCACTCACATAAAACCCAATAACCTATTATCTCTTACCATTATATATATAATCTCTTAATCAACTAACCCTAACCCTAATCCTAATCATAATCTCTCCCTCTTCAACTTCCCAGCCGCTAACACCCAGCCCATGGCAACAGAGCCCCACAACAATGGTCGCCCCCTCCACAGTGTTGCCGAACCCCCACGTCGTGGTTTCCGACTGCTGAGATTCCACCTCCCCGGCACACCCACGACAGCTTCTCCCTCCTTTTGGCCGACAGACTTCTCCCCCGGGCTTCCCCTTTTCCCATGGTCTGCGTGCCAAGCCATCACTCCACAGCCCGTGTTGCTGCTTCCCACTGTCGAGCATCCAAGCCCATGGCAGCCCTTGTGTGCTCGCTTCTCCGTGCACCAGCGTCGAGCCAATGCCCAACCTAGCCGTGCCCCTCTCTAACCGAGCCCATCTTGGTAGCCAGGGCCTTCCCTTTGATGGTCGTGATTGCCCTCTTGGCCGAGTTTTGCAGCCACTTCCCTTTCCACAACTTCCCTCCCCTCTTGGTTGGTCGTGAGCAGCAGCACGACACCGCCCCTGGGCTCCCTCTTCCTTCGAGTGCAACCCAAACCACCCCCACAAGCTGTGCAATACCATCTCCTCACCACGCCAAGCACAGAGCAGCCCAGGCCGCCCCCTTGTAGACCAGCACGCAACCCCTCCTCCTCCGTTCTGCCATCCTGACGGAACACTTCGGAGCGCGATCTCCTCCCTCCGACGAGCCTCACAGTGTCTTCAGGCAGCTCGGACTCATTCCCTTCTCTCTGCCATCGTCCGCGAGATCCGCCGTCGACGGTCGTGCCTTCCCTTGACCGTGAGTTCCTCCCCCTCCCTTTTACGTTGCTTTCTCTCTCTTTACATAAATGTGTAGTGTGTGTCATAAGAAGTATACGTGCATGTGAGTGTGTGCTGTGTTAGTGTGAGTGCTATAGGACTCTGCGTGTGGGTGCTTGCCTGAATGCATGTGTTGTGTTTTTATGTATATAGGTACATGTATGTGTAGGTGGGTAGATTTATATATGGATGTGTGTTCAATTTCATGTAAGCTATCCTTGTGGGTGTTTATAAATGTGTATATAGACATGGGTGTGTTGATGTATGCACGAGTTTGTTGTATACGTATACGTGTATACGTGTACGTGTATGTATTATATATGCTTGGATGTATGCCTGAAAACGTGTATGTGTACGGTTGGATGTTCATATGAGTTCAAGTATGTGGTTATGTGCTACAGCGACCCAGATCCGTTCAGGCATTCCGAGCTCAGTAACAGAAGGCCTAGGACATGATTCAAATTTGTGCCCATTATGTACTCGATACATAGACAATTTGAAGACCGTCCCATGGGATAATCTGGAGATCCGTACCAATTCGTGTAGTGAAGACTAGACGGCGATTCGGTTCCAAAATTGCGTCATTTTATGTGAGTGTTTGTTCTTGTGTATTTCATTATTTATCGTTGTCGGTATGCGCTTACATGTTACTCTTATCATTTATGTGACTTTCTATTATATTCTATCAGTTTGATTACTTGTACCACTTCATGAGACATCCATGATTATTCACTTTAACTACGTAGTTGATTTGAGCTTGTATCAGCGTCATTTCATGTGTTGGCAGTTTGTCGTTGTTGGCTTAGGCCTAGTTTTAATACACCTTATATTGTGACTTGACTCGGCTCGATCTTGAGGATGATATAAATTGTATTAGTTATCAGATTTGATAGTCATATATTTGGTGATTATTTCTGACTGGAACTCTTTTGGTTATGGACAAGTTTATATGACGTCTTCACCGATATGAGATGGTTTAGAGATACCACAGATATTAGATCAGATGTAGTTGATGTTAGACATTTCGGGACTCGATGTTTTGTCATCAGGATATTAGTATTTTTGTTAGTTCTTATTTAGTTATTTATTATGCTGGATTCGGTCTTAGTTGTGAGGAAAGTTGGATTGTGATTTTTATTGATCTTGAGTTGGAGTTAATCTATAATTTATATTCTTTATCGGATCTTCTTGAACTCACTAAGATAGGTTTGACTTAGCTGGATTTATAGTTGTGAGTATCTGAGATTTATTTAGATGATATTTTGTTTATGTTGAGTATCAGAAGTAGATATTCTAGACTATATGTTGTTTGTGGATGATTCCCTTACTTCGTTATGATTTCGGTATCTGTTGACTTATTGATCTCGAGGATATACCATGTGCTTCATGGTTAGTTATTGATTACTTCAGTTAATAGAAATTGAGTTATTGTGATAGTGATCTAGTCGATATCGGTGATTTGTACTTCAGAGTTATCAGATAGCAGTCATCATTTTATCAGTTATCGGTGAGATTATTTGTTAGTGATCATATGATGTGTTCAGAGTTTATAAGAGTTGGTAAATATCTGTATCAGTTACCAGTTGTTAGTGACACAATTGTGTTAGTGGCTATATCTCCAGTATTCTACTTCAGATGTCAGATATTAGTTTTCAGCTACTCAGTTTTCAGATATCAGTTGTCAGTTGTCAGATTATCAGTTATTATTGACATCACTAGTTGTTAGAGATATCAGTTACTCTTTAATAATAACTCATATTATTGCTTATTAATAAAAGACACCATAACCCGGGAACAGGGGTAATTGCTTGATGATGCATGTCGTATATTTGGAAGGAGTTATTACGGTGCCAAGTTGTGGGTTCCAACCATGGGAAACCAAGGTAGTACTGGCTACCTAGTTATTCAGTTGTCAGTTGTCGGGGCTACGCTCGGATTACGGTGCCACACTAGTTGTCTTTTCATGTGGGGCTGTGGTCTCAGTTATTAGAGCCTTGCGGCTTGTCCTGGTTCAACGCCAGGGGTGTTAGACCGTGGTACCGGGCATGCACGGTACCCTTCTAAAACATATGCACTACATTGGCAGGCAGTTACAATAATGATAACGCTGCTTGATATGTGAAAAAATGGTTGTGGTATGGGACACAGCTAAGCACTACATTAGTTAGGTTAATAATAACCAACTAGACTAGTGACATATGCTAGGTTACACATCTTGACATCAGTTGTTGTTAACAGTTGTAATAGTTGCCTTTTTATCTTCATACATGTTATTCAGTTATCCTTTAGTTCAGTTGTTTATCATGTTATTTAGTTATCTTTTGTTTGTAGTTTGTCTTGTTATTATTCTGTGCACATTGTTTATATGCACGAGCACTCCTTTACACACACACTCACCAGGTCGCTTTTTGACGACCTTGGATTTGTATGTCCAGATATTGGATGATTTGTTTCTATTGTACAGGTGTTGGATAACACCATACATATTGCAAGGAGCTGGAGTCTCTCTCTCCCTGATTCTGGTATTCTCATCTCTCTTATCTTTCTGTTATTTCTTATTCTCGATATATCAGATTCAGTTGTTATTCTAGTTTCTTCATTTATATGATATTATGCGTGGAGGCTTATATGTGATATTGCAGTAATCATGATTCATTATACTTTCGATTATAGCATGTTTGGTTTACTTGAGGCTTAGCGCGTATACATGAGGTATTTTCCTTGCGTATATACGTCGTCGACTCTCGTCGCGTCTCCACTTCAATGTATTTTGAGAAGCGGAGCGTGATAAGTTTTTCTTGTATCAGAGCCTAGGTTTTCGACTTGCGATGTTGAATTTTGAATTTTGATATTCGCAAGAAGACTTAGTTCATACCGGTAACTTTAAATGAGCTATAGATACACTGCAATATACATATATTATCCATCATGATATTGACTCTATTTGGAATTGATCGTCCTCCCTTTTGAAATCCTTATCTTGATCTTTTGATATCTTGATTTTACTCTTCTTTTGGAGTGATCCGAATTTTCATCTTGCTCTCTTCCTCCTCGATTCTATTCCTTGACTTTGTCTCTTGAGATTGGTTACTCCTTGCTGAAGTCGGTAGCAAAAATCAGAGTAGCGCAGCGAAAACGTGGTGGATTTATGATGTGCAGAGGAAGCTTGTTTGTTTTCTCTTTTAGTTCTTGAATTCTTTTTACCATTCCCTGCCCTATTTAATTTCGGGGACAAAATTTTATAAAGTGGGTAGAATGTAATATCCCTAGTTAGTAATACTGTATTTTTTTATTTTTCTACGTATTTATTTGATTTACTAATTATTTATTATTATTATTGATCAACTAATTATTTCTCTTCTTCTTTTGATTATTATTATTATTAAATATACAAATTATGTTTGAGATAGTAAATGACAATTTGGCTTATATATTATTACCATTATTTCCTATCAATATTTTTAGTTACTTATTACTATTATTTTTATATTTACAATTATTATTATTAATCGTTATTTAATTATTACTGCCATTATTTTATTAAGGTTATTATTTATTATTACAATTAGTGTTATTATTATTAATATTGTTGGTGTTTATTAATTATTATTAGTGCTACTATATTTAATCATTTATTTTAATATTAGTACAAATATTGGTGGTAGTGGTAGTTGTTAATTATCATTTCTATTAGTATTGTTTTTGTTATTATCAATTATTATTATTGTTAATTAATATTAGTATTATTATTGATGTTGTTAATTATTAATGCTATTCATGTTGTTAATAATAGTGTTATTATTATTGTAATTTATTATTTTTAGTAAGAGTTATTGAAATTATTATTAGTACTATTTTGTATTTATTATTATCATCATCATCATTTCTTCTATACCCTTGGTCCATACCCATTTCTATTTCATTGATTCTTAATCCTACCGTTAGCCCAATACCCATGACCTAAGACCAAACCCACTAACATAAAACCCAATAACCCATTATCTCTTACCATTATATATATAATCTCCTAATCAACTAACCCTAACCCTAATTATAATCTCTGCCTCTTCAACTTCCCAGCCGCCAACACCCAGCCCATGGCAACAGAGCCCCACAACCATGGTCGCCCCCTCCACAGTGTTGCCGAACCCCACGTCGTGGCTTCAGACCGCCGAGATCCCACCTCCCCGGCACACCCACGGCAGCTTCTCCCTCCTTTTGGCTTAGAGACTTCTCCCCCGGGCTTCCCCTTCCCCATGGTTTGCGTGCCAAGCCATCACTCCACAACCCGTGCTGCTGCTCCCCACTGCCGAGCATCCAAGCTTATGGCAGCCCTTGTGTGCTCGCCTCTCCGTAAACCAGCGCTAGCCAACGCCCAACCTGGCCGTGCCCCTCTCCAACCGAGCCCAACTTGGCAGCCAGGGCCTTCCCTTTGATGGCTGTGATTGCCCTCTTGGCCAAGTTTTGCAGCCACTTACTTGCCGCAACTCCCCTCCCCTCTTGGTTGGCAGCATGACACCGCCCCTGGGCTCCCTCTCCCTTCGAGTGCAGCCCCAAGCCACCCCCACAGGCTATGCAACACCATCTCCCTACCACGCCAAGCACAGCAGCAGCCCAGGCTACCCCCTTGTAGACCAGCACTCAGCCCCCTCTTCCTCCGTTCTGCCGTCTTAACGGAACACTTCAGAGTGCGATCTCCTCCCTCCGACGAGCCCCGTGGTGTCTTCCGGCAGACCGGACTCATTCCCTCCTCTCCGCCGTCGTCCACGAGATCCGCCGTCGATGGCCATGCCTTCCCTTGACCGTGAGTTCCTCCCCCTCCCTTTTACATTGCTTTTCTCTCTCTTTAATAATTGTGTAGTGTGTGTCATAAGAAGTATACGTGCATGTGAGTTTGTGTTGTGTTAGTGTGAGTGCTATGGGACTCTGTGTGTGGGTGTTTGCCTGAATGCATTTGTTGTGCATTTATGTATATAGGTGCCTGTATGTGTAGGTGGGTAGATTTATATATATGGATGTGTGTTCAGTTTCATGTATGCTATCCTTGTGGGTGTGTTATAAATGTGTATATAGACATGGGTTGTGTTGATGTATGCACGAGTGTGTTGTATACATATACATGTATACGTGTACGCGTATGTATTATATATGCATGGGTGTATGCCTGAACACGTGTATGTGTACAGTTGGATGTTCGTATGACTTCAAGTGTGTGGTTATGTGCGACAGTGACCCGGATCCGTTCAGGCGTTTCGAGCTCAGTAATGGAAGGCCTAGGACATGATTCAGATTTGTGCTCATTATGTACCTGATACAAGACATTTGAAGACCGTCCCATGGGATGATCCGGAGATCTGTACCAGTTCGTGCAGTGAAGACCAGACGGCGATTCGGTTCCAAAACTGCGTCATTTCATGTGAGTGTTTGTTCTTGTGTATTTCATTATTTACCGTTGTCAGATGCGCTTACATGTTACTCTTATCATTTATATGACTTTCTATTATATTTTACAAGTTTGATTACTTGTACCCTTCATGAGACATCCATGATGTTCACTTTAATTATACAGTTGATATGAGCTTGTATCAGCGTCATTTCATATGTTGGTAGTTTGTCGTTGTTTGCTTAGGCCTAGTTTGATACACTTAGATTGTGACTTGACTCGGCTCGATCTTGAGGTTGATATAATTTGGTATTAGTTATCAGATTTGCTATTCATATATTTGGTGATCATTTCTGACCGGAACTTTTTTGGATATTGTGGACAAGTATATATGATGTCTTCACCGATATAAGATGGTTAGAGATACCACAGATATTAGATCAGATGTAGTTGATGTTAGACATTTCAGGACTCGATGTTTTGTTATCAGGATATTAGTATTTTTGCTAGTTCTTATTTGTTACTTATTATGCTGGATTCAGTCTTAGTGTGAGGAAAGTTGGATTGTGATTTGGATTGATCTTGAGTTGGAGTTAATCTAAAATTTTTATTCTTTATATCGGATCTTGAACTCACTAAGATATGTTAACTTAACTGGATTTATAGTTGTGAATATCTGAGATTTATTTAGATGATATTTTGTGATATTGAGTATCAGAAGTAGATATTCTAGACTATATGTTGTTTGTGGATGATTCCCTTACTTCGTTATGATTTCGGTATCTGTTGACTGTTTATCTCGAGGATATACCATGTGCTTTATAGTTAGTTATTGATTACTTCAGTTAATAGAGATTGATTTATTGTGATAGTGATCTAGTTGATTTCGGTGATTTATACTTCAGAGTTATCAGATATTAGTCATCATTTTATCAGTTATTGGTAAGATTATTTGTTGGTGATCATATGAGTGTTCAGAGTTTATAAGAGTTGGTAGATATCTGTATCAGTACTAGTTATTATGACACCATTGTGTTAGTGGCTATATCTCCAGTATTCGACTTCAGATGTCAGATATTAGTTTTCAGCTACTCAGTTGTTAGATATCAGTTGTCAACTGTCAGATTATCAGCTATTATTGACATCACTAGTGTTGGAGATATCAGTTACTCTTTAATAATAACTCATATTGTTGCTTATTAATAAAAGACACCATGACCTGGGGAACAGGGGTAATTGCCTGATGATGCATGTCACGTATTTTGCAAGGACTTATTATCGTACCGAGTTGTGGGTTCCAACTATGGGGAACCAAGATAGTACTGGAAACCTAATTATTCAGTTATCAGTTGTTAGGGCTATGCCCGGATTACAGCGCCACACTAGTTGTCTTTCGCGTGGGGCGGTGGTGGTCTCTGTTATTAGAGCCTTGCGGCTTATCCTGGTTCAGCACCAGGGGTGTTAGACTGTGGTACTGGGCATTCACGGTACCCTTCCAAAACACATGCACTACATTAGCAGGCAGTTACAATAACGATAACTTTACTTAATAAGTCTATGGTATGGGACACAACTAAGTACTACATTAGTTAGGTTAATAATAACCAACCAGATCAGTGACATATGCTAAGTTACACATCTTGACATCAATTGTTGTTAACAGTTGTAATAGTTGCCTTTTTATCTTCATACATGTGTTATTCAGTTATCCTTTAGTTCGGCTGTTTATCATGTTATTTAGTTATCTTCTGTCTGCAGTTTGTCTTGTTTTTATTCTGTGCACATTGTTTATATGCACGAGCACTTCCCTTTACACATACACTCACCAGGTCGCTTTCTGACGACCCTGTATTTGTACGTCCAGATATTGGACGATTTGTTTCTATTGTACAGGTGTTGGATAAGATCATGCATATTGCAAGGAGCTGGAGTCTCTCTCTCCCTGATTCTGGTATCTTATCTCTCTTATCTTTCTGTTATTTCTTTGTTCTCGATATATCAGATTCATTTGTTATTCTATTTCTTCAATTATATGATATCATGCGTGGAGGCTTATATGTGATATTGCAGTAATCATGATTCATTATAGTTTCGATTTATAGCTTGTTTTGGATTACTTGAGGCTTAGCGCGCATACGTGAGGTATTTTCCTTACGTATATGCGTCTCTGACTCTCGTCGCGTCTCCGCTTCAGCGTATTTTGGGAAGTGAGGCGTGACATAAAACATGTATATAAATCACACACATCAGAAGCCCACTCTGAAGGCAACCTACCGTGGTGTAGAGCAAGCTGAGGGGCCGACCATGAACAAGGAGAACAACTGGGGAAATCATGTCAGCAATAATGGCCTTGTGTGGTAAGGTAGGCATAACGCACTGCTTCAGCCATAGCATCAAAACCCCGCCAACAAGGCTCTGTTTGAAATGGAGATTTTGGCTGGATGGTGAAAACTGTCAAAAACAGTATCTGATTTGTAAATGTCCTCGTTTAATTCTGTCAAATACGAGGTCACGAATTCAGAGATCTTCTCTGCAATCTCAGCATCAGTGCTGGCTGCCAATCGAGATACTAAGCTCAATTTTTCCTCCAGACCACCAAAAAGATAGTTGGCCCAGGACATTTGCTTGACTCCTCTAGACCTCCATCCAGTCACCTGAGCACAAATATGGAAATAGCATAAGATTTCCCAGTAGGTCTTGTACACCTGGGGCACATCCCACTTCAGCAAAAGCAATTTCTCTATACTGAGAATGTACTCTCATATGGAAGGTCTCCCATAGACATCCTGACACTTCGAACATCTCGTGCAGAACGAATCCCATTTCCTCAACGGGAGTGAAAAATGTGCAAGTATCAGGGTTATACTTCTCAAGAATTCCAAAGAAGTTATAGTGGCTCGGAATAATTCCGTAGCACACGACCCTGACTGCAGGATAGAGCCTGCACTGGAGCAGTAGTTCCTCTAAATCTCTGAGAACGAAAAGGACCATTTTCACCCACATGAGGTTGTCATCGAGTACACCCACCCGGGCATTCAGAAGTCAGACTTAGGGAATTCATCCTTCACTTTTATAAATATACTCATAAAAGTTGTTGCTTGCTTAGGAGTCTCACCTGTTAGAAACTCCTGTTTCATCAAGCAGGGAAATAGTGCAAGAACTTCTCTACTATAACTGATAGGAAAAGAAACATGATTAGAAATTTTCCAGATGGTAATGCCTGACTGCGCCCTTATCAAATCCCAGTCCATGTACCAAGAAAGAGACATGTACTGTAGGTATGACAATGAAAAAATCTGTCCCATGTTAGGGAGGAAGAAGCGGTGCTCCCCAATTTGAAGGAGCCACTTATAATTCTCGTCAAACAGAATCTCTTCATTCTTCTCAATGGCATCTCCAAAAGGGAATGCTGGTTTCCTGAATAGGTGACGGTCGTTGGACTCGAATCTCCCATTCGAGATGAGTTCCCTCAAAGTAGAGGCAAAATCCTTGAGTAAACAGGCCTGGCATTCCTCATTTATGCCAGTAAATGTAAGGACAATCCTTCACAGGCTGAAGAGAAGGTTAGGGTCGACGCCACTAACATGTCCAAAATGATTCCTCTTGGTTAGAGGATTCGAGGAATATCTCACTACGTTAAAAAAATAGTGAAATAACACTAAAGTATTTGAGTCCAAATGCGGGGCTCAACACATGAGACCTGTGCTCTATGACAAAAATGTGAGGCTCATATGGAGCCTGCGTCTAGACTCCATACTTAGAAATTTCTCTAAGCCTAAAAACTCAAATGCCAGTCTCATAAATGAGACCCGCGTTCAGAAGTCTCAAGATGTGGAGTCCTCTTGACTCATGTTCAATTCGCAGATGCGAAGGTCGCGTTGACAATGCAAAGAAATGGCAAGATCACCATATCAACATTCTGCTGATCAACGTGAGGACCGCGCTCACAAATCAAACGCGGACCTACGAGATCTGCATCGACTGTTCAACTTCAACAGAACTTTCAAAACTTCAAAAAGAAGTTAAGAGGACAGAGTCTTCGTGTTTATAGTAATGGGAAAAGCCATTTGAAGATTTTTACCTTAAATTGGGCTTCTTGAGGAGAAGCACCACCCAATCGAGACTCGGCAGTGACGGCACTGGAGAAGAAGCGATGGTCTTTGATTTCTTAGCCATGAGCACTGTTAAATCTTCAAAAAGATTAAAAAAAAGCTTGGAGCTTTATGCTTTTTGAGAAAGCTTGAGAGCTTTAGACGCGGGTCTGATTGAAGATGATGAACCTGAGTCTTTTTAGGACTTTCAATGGTTGAGGTACGCAATGCGTATCTCGAGCTCAATCCAAGCCAGGCATGCGTCTGATGCAGCGCCTGCATCCGCATCTAGAAGCATCTAAAACGATCTTCACATTTTGAGAGTTGCGTCTCTACAGCAATTAAGATCCGCGTCTCTACAACAATTAAGAGCCGTGTCTTTATGGCAATTAAGAGCCGTGTCTCCACAATAATTGAGAGTCGCATCTCAACTTCATTGAAGTTCACGTCTCCACTTGATCAGCATGACAACCGCGTTTATGAGGACTGCGTTCTCTCACATATAAAGAGTATGTCCCTGCTTCTGTAATTAGTCCAACAGTATACTGGCAAAAAGTTACGACAACTCTACTAGTTCAATGGGACACCAATCAACAAACTAGAGCTCATGACAAGTGCTGGACTGAGTTTCTAAGGCAACCTTTCATGGAGGCTTTAAGTAGTTCAACAGTACACTCACAAAGACCACAATTCAAACTTGATCAAGTTCAAAGCATCTCAAATGATTACCAGTCCAATCATGGAAGCCTGAAATCAACTGAAGTCCAGAGTGTTTCAAAATCTGTCTCAGTCAACTGCAGAGTTTCAAAATCTTTAGAGGGGGTTCTGTGGCTGTCGGAAAATCACTAAGGGCAAGTCATCAGACGTGAATCTCACTTCAACGTGAAGGTTGTGTTTCAAACTAAAACGCGAAACTCACGTTGATTTGTCAATACATTGCATTTATGTTGTCACTTTACCACACTTGTTTGCTAATAAATGATATTAATAAGTGTCTTTTTTCTTTGCTAAATGTAGGCCCAAATGCTCAAAGAATAAATGAGGAACAAGCCAAAAGCCCACTTTATTCTGAATTAATTCAGAATAAATTCGAAGTGAAGAAATCTGGGCTATATCTTGGCATATCAAGGGGTTGAGAAAAATCCTCCTTGAATCGAGGAATCAAAGCCAGAAAATGAAAAGCTGATTTAGTCAGCGGTTGAAGCAGCAACAAGAAAACCAGCAGGAGATGCGAGCTAAACAGGAAACCAGGAAGCTGCCCCCTCTTGGTGTGGCCACCTGGCCACACCAAGGCCACGAAAACGCGGCCCAAGCCGCATTTCCGCGGCCAACTAATTGTTGTGGGGGAGCGTTTGCTCCCCCAACGTTCCCGGGATCCTATCTTCTAGGTTTTTGGCTATAAATACCTCTTTCAGTAAGGAAAAAGGAGCGAAGACTAGGATTAAATTTTGCACTTATTTTCTTAGGATCTAGGTTCATTGTTAGCTAGAAAGAAAGTTGTAATCTTACTTTTTAAGTTGTAGTCCAGTTTCAAAAACTTGTGAGAGAGAGGACTGAGAGCTTGTACTTGAAGGTTGAAGTGACAGCAATACAAAAGTCGGGCCGATTTCTCTTTCACTTGCAGTACGGTATGCTTTATATTATGTCGTTGTTTTCTTTGCTTTCCATGAGTAACTAAACACTTTTTCTGGGCTAGCTATCGACTCTCTCTTATTTTCTTCTCTTCTGTTTTTAAAGAAAAAGACCCGATGACTCATATGCATGCCTCCCTTAAAAGCCTTTCTTTTTGAAAGTGTTCTTGAAGGCACATGAGGATGGGTATGGATAGTTGAATTCACCATTCTTTCTTGAACTTCTTGTGAATCGTTTTTAATTCATTCTTGCTTCTTCGCGCTTTATGTTTTAATATCCGATTCCAACTCTTTCTTGAAGAAAAAGGACTCAACCTTCTGCATCTTATGTGCTTTACTTAAAGCTTTCAAAAAAAAAAGCAACTTTAAGTTTTGCAAATGATAACTTGAGGGACTTAATACTTTAAGAGAAGAATGAACAATTGAGTAGCAAGCCCAGATTTGATTTCTTATTATAAAACAACATCACAACTCTTACAGCTTTTTAAAAATCACCTCCTCCAAATCCTTTTCTGAAAGTTGAAATTTCTCTTTTTCATCCCTTTTCCTTACATTCTCTTTTTCCTAAAAAACAAACACAAATTCCTTGTTTTTAAAACGACTCATCGAAAATCTTCCATCGCATCCCTCCTTGTGGACACGACCCGTTAGCCACAAGCTACACGGTACATTCTTAAACTCATTGGTTGTTTCTTTATTTTAGCAATCAATTTTTGGCGCCGTTTGCCGGGGAGGGAACGGTGTAGTTGTTTTAACAACTTTTGTGTGTTTGTTTCAGGGACTCGAAGATCAAGATCTAGCATTCAGGTTTGCCAAGAAGACTTGAAAATTCTGTGCCCCTACTCTCGAAAGTAGGAAATAGAATTTCAAGAAATTGCTTTGCAAATCTGAAATTTTTTTTAGGACTACTAAAAACTTTGTTTTGCAGGACATATTGCTTGCAAAAATTTCAGTTTTTTATGTCATATTTGTGCTAATTTTGTTATCACCATCCCTGTTTTAATCCAACAGTAATTTGAGTGATTGTGAATTGCTTAAAAAACGTTTAGACTTGCATTCTAGGCATTTGTCTAATTACGTTTACTTTACAATTACTGTTGAAGAGAGCTAGAGACAAGGTATGTATGCATAGCATATAGTTTAGGAAACATTCTTGGGTGATTTTGCTTTTGAATGCTACTTTCCTATATCTTGCACACTTGCACGAATCAATTCTAAGGGCAAAACCCAAATCAAGATAAGGTATGGAAGTCATTACCCTTCCTTAGCCCACAAACCATCTCCAAGCACGCACACCTAAGCCTAATTAAAATTTGATAGACGTTGGCCTTAGGGACATCTCAAACTCAATAGGAGATTATCCTAAAGAGGAAAAGTGTTGGAAATTGACTCCTGTAAAATCAGTGTCAAGGAAAGGGATTGAGGGCCGAAAGCCCGAAGAGTGGTGGTTATTTAATTAAGGAACGTCTTTTGACGGAAAACCTCCCACCAATCTTGCCCCGACCTGGCTGATTAGCTTGTGGTCAAGGTCTACATTCTACCTCTTGTGGACAATCAACCAGTTAGGAGTTGTCTAGGTCAAGGATACCTTAGACTAGGCTTGGTTGATTTTTATTGTTGACTGCTGTTTGAACTTATTGTGATTGTGATTGTGTTTGTGTATGCAAGTGTGGTCGAGAGACCCTAATTCATCTAGGTTGACTAGAAACACATCACCACCTAAGTTTGAACCAAGACCAGATCCGGTAATGGCTCAATCCACATCACTGCAGGATAGGTTCTACCCCATTAGGACCTCACTTCCTTCATGCATCTTACTTCCATCGGTTGGTGAATACAATTTTGAGCTCAAGCCTCAATTCATCAACACACTCCCCAAATTTCATGGTCTAGAGTCCGAAGATGCGTACTTCTTCATAAGAGAATTTGAGAAAGTATGTCTTATGATGAAAATCCCACACCTTGTAGATGATGCTATTAGGTTGAGATTTATCCCGTTTGCACTTAAGGACCTCGCAAAAAAGTGGCTCTACAGCTTAGCAGCCGGTTCCATCACATCTTGGGATGGTTTCATCAAGGTCTTCTTGAAGAAATTCTATCCATCCATAAAATCGCTCTCATTAGGAAGACGATCATGCAATTTAAGCAAGAACCTAGTGAACCGTTCTGGAGGTACTTTGAACGCTTTAAGGACATCCTTGTCCAATGTCCACACCATGGAATAGAGAAATGGCGACAATGCCAAATTCTCTATGACGGTTTAGACTATTCCACCAAAACTCTCTTAGAAAGTATGTGCCAAGGGGGTTTCTTGCAGAAAGGTGAAGATGAGGGATGGGATTTGTATGAAAATTTAGCTGAGAAAACCATCCAATGGGAATCTGCGAGTGAGACCCCTAAGAATCCTAACTCCATCTCTTCAAAAGGAGGTCTTCACTCCATAGAATCGTCCATCGCTAATGAGGCTAAGTTAGCTAATTTAGCTAGAAGACTGGAAGCTCTAGAGACGAAAGAACCAAGTCCAGTCAATCAAGTCAGCCCGAACCAATTTCCACCCCCGGGCTGCACTTACTGTCAAGCATGAACCATGTATTCGAGGAATGCCCAGTGTTTCAGGCTCAGCAATCCTATCACGAACCGATGAATGCGGCTTTTTCAAGGCCGAACAACAATCCTTACGCACCAAGGTACAATCCCGGCTGGAGAAATCACCCTAATTTCTCATGGAGCCAGAACAACAATGACCATTCACGATCCAATCATGCTAACCACTTCCATCATGGTAACAATTCTTCCAATCATCAACCCAACTTCTCCAATTTCCATAATAATTCTCCCAACCATCCACCAAGCTTTCCAAATTATCAACAGAACTTTCCTAACCAAGCTCCACAATCCTCCTTCCAGAATCCTCAATTGGAAAGAAGAATGACTGACTTTGAGAGAAAGATGGAGAGATATATGAAAAACTAAGACTCTCTCATGCAAACCATTCAGAGGGTAGAAGTTCAAATGAGTCAACTGGCCAACCCACAAAATGAGAGATAAAAGGGTACCCTGCCTAGTCAGCCAGTCACCAATCCGAGGAATTCCCAAAAGCTCATCTGGCTGAGGATCCTTCATTCAATCAATGTAATGTTGTGCATTGTAATACCCCGTTCCCGGAATACGTACTTAGTTGCGTATTCAGATTTTCGGCTGTATTTTTCGATTTACTTCCTGTACTTATTCTGTATTATGAATTCCTTATATGATTGTTTTATCTTGGATTTGGATTCGTGGACTCGGAGTCAGCCCTAGTCTGAACCGAGGGCCCAATCCTAGAGTATTATTCGTTTTGGATATTCTGGTAATCCGATTTGACCAATTTCAGTTTTAAACATCATTTTTCAATATATTAGATTTTCTGTGATTTTCTGGATTTTTCTTGGATTAAATTGAAATCTTCAAAACCGGTGTCGGCCAGTGCCGCTGACCGATTCCTGGATTTTTAGTTTACGAACTGTTTGGAATTTCTCGATGAGTCTTTAGACATTTTTCCTTAGAGTAATATTCTCAACCTAAATTCTTTTTCTGAGGATTTTATGAATTTATGAATAATTCCCCGGAGTCGGTAGATAACTGATTCCAGGATTTTTATTTCACAAATGGTTTGGAATTTCTTGATGGTCCTTTAGACTTTATTTCTCGGAATCATATTTTCTGTCTATATTCGTTTTCTGAGGATTTTACGATTTTATGAAAATTCCATCGGAGTCGGTAAGTTACTGATTCCGGGATTTTTAATTTTAAAACTGAACAGTATTTCTTCAAACGAATTTCACCATGAGTCTTCAAATATTATTCTTGATTTTTGGTAAAATTTTCAGATCATTTAGAGATACTTGAATTTCGGGCATTTTCCAATTTTTGCAAATTCCATATTTCCACCTAGATTGCCACCTCATTTCCCACTCACATTCTCACCTAACCCCACTAACTCTCTCTCCTTCCCTTAGCCGGCCAAGTGGCCTTGTGGGGGGACACCTCACCTCCCTTTTTGCAAGAAAGCCCCTTGCATCTATCCTATTTCCATCTCCTTTACAAAATCCCTATCATATATATTCCTTTCAATTGCAATTAAATCCTTTCTTCCTCTTTCACTTCATCAAGAGAAAAACCCTCTCCAAAATTCCCTCTTCTCCTCCACCAAACCCTAGCTTCAAGAATCTACCTCAAGGACTTCAAGGGCTCATCTAGGGCATCCCAAGGACTCCATCTTCAACCTCCAACTTCCAAGGCAACACCAAGCTTCAACTCCTCCTCCTCAAGCTTCAACAACACTTTTGGATTGAAGCCATCACCTCTTCCATTGGATCAAGCTTCAATTGAACCCACCCAAGTGAGTACCTTACTCACCAAGACCTAGATAGCTCCCTATTTTCTTGTGATGGATAATCTTGTTCACTTGCACCATAAAAATCCTATTTTGGGGCACCAAAACTAAAATCCAATCTTTCCATGTGAATATCTCCACTCCTTAAGGCTAGACCATCTTTTGTGTACTTGTATTGATAGATCAGGTCCCCCTATGATATAAAAATCCGACCTTTAGACTATTAGAAACAACCCCTTTGAAATCTAATTTTTTGACCTAACCACAGCAGATTCCAGAGGATCGGTCGACCGGCAGTCGACCGATCACTCTACCGATGTGCACAGCGTGCACAGCTTTGAGCTGGCAGTCGACCGGCAGTCGACCGTCACTCGACCGGCCTTAGGAATTTATCGTGGACCAGTCGACCGGCAGTCGACCGGCCAAACCTGGAGCTCACGCACTTTGGGCGGTCGACCGGCAGCCGACCGGGGCTCGACCGTTAGTTACAAACCCAGTCGACCGGCAGTCGACCGGAGGTCGACCGGCAGCCTATTTCTGGGCCAGAATTTCTGACTCTTTTTTTTCTGTTTTTGGTCCTCCCTTATGCATATATGATATCCTAGTCTTGTTTATGCTTCACACTTGTACTGTATGCCATGTTACATGATGAATCTTACCCTTGGTTCATATGAATGTGCCTTGTACTTAGGGACCTATTACTTGTAGCACTTCACCCTAGTCACCTCACCTTATCATGCCTATGTATGGTCATTGCAATTACTTGTTTTATTCCTGTAATTTTACCTTGCTGTGATATTATTGCCTTCTTATTTTATAGCATGCATGGCAGACCCTTCGAGGTCGTTGAACCCTAAGTTGTTCTAGGTTTCCACTTGCCTTACTTTATTACGGCCCTGTCATTTATTTTATTTCCTTTTAACACATGTATGTCACACAACACCTTATATGTGATCACTTGACCCACTGGCATGCCACCCCTTGTTAGACCCTATTGTTATGTCATGATTGACCCGGCCCATTATACCTTTATTGTTATGTTTTAGTGCTTGCCACACATCACCACCTTGTCATGCTATCCCTTAAACCAAGCATGATACACTAGACTTTATGATTATCTTATTTACGGGAACCCTGCCCCGTTTTATGGAACTAAGTGCCACACCACACTCGGTGGGGGCCACCTCTAGAATCCACTCCCTCAGAACAAAGTGCCACATGGAACAAAGTGCCACACCACACGGTGGGGGCCACCTCTTGAAACCCATGGGGGCCACCTCTTGAATCTGTAGGGCTATTACTGTCATGTTCACTTTCCCGTAAACTGATAATCTTAAAAAGCCACAACTTGTATGGGGTATGGGAGGAAGTGATGGATGCCGGAATGATATCTTGCTTATAGGATGGGAATGACATATATTGGTGGTACTGTTATGTTTACTGTTATGATTACTGTTAGGGGGACTTTAAGCCTCCAAAACCGGTCCCAGGTGGTGGGAACCGTTGAACACTAAACTGGTCCCCGGTGCATGTGAACAAAACCGGTCCCAGGTGGTGGGAACCGTTGGGCCAGAATACTGGTCCCCGGTGCATGAGTACCATTATAAGAAGCTCTATCAGTTCTCCATCTACTTCCGTTAACAACCCTCGACTTGCTTATATATGGATGTATGTGTGTTGGGGTGCACACCTGGACACATACCTAGATATATGAGTCAGACGAGTAATAATAATAATAATAATTGATACTGTTATGGATATTGTCGTGATTCTTGAGATTCCAGTTATGACTTCAGTTACGTTTCCATGTTGTGTCACTTATTATGATTCCAGTGATGATTCCGGTTATGATCTTAATTATGATCCCTATTAGGATGACTGTTATGATCTCCCTTACATATATTCCGGTCTTAACTATTACTTGTTTTGTTTTGGATTTATTGTTGTACTTGTTATGTATTCTCGTTTGACGATCATATGATATGCAACTCTGATCCTATACGCTTGATTTACTGTGGCATGAGATAAGGGTATATAGATGAGGGTTTCCTTGTTTGGATTATTCCTTCGATGTACTAGTCTCATGGGACAGTGACTTAAGCATATATGATCACTTTTGCTTGTGGACAGTTTTACTTGTAGTTCCTGTGTTATGATTATGTTATGCCCGTCCTGATATACTGTACTTGTGTTCTGACCCCATTCATGTCTCCTAGCCATTTGGCAGTAGTTCATTTATTGTTATATGTCTTGACCCTTGGATTTGCACATTCAGATTTCGAACTGGATCGAAGTGGAGTTGTCCATCGTAGATCGAGCCATCCTTAGCGGGCAGGCATCCCAGCTCCATTTCCTTGTGCCTGACCTCTTTTGACTCACGGGATCTCCATCCTACTCGTGAGCTCTTTTGTACTTTTGCTGTACATCTTACTTTTGGGACTTGGTTGTGATAACTGATACATGTAAAATGTAATGTTTATCATATACTGTGATGACTTTGTATTGTACCTTTATGTTGGCATATATGTGTGTATACCACGCTTTGTGTTGCACTCTGATCATTTCTTGTTGTACCTTTGCTTAGCGTATATGTGTGGGTGCATTTTCGGACCTACGCATATACGTCGCAGTGACGTCCCCGTATCCGTGGAATCGGGGCGTTACAGGTTGGTATCAGAGCCAGGCTCTTACCTCCTTAGTACAAACAAGTAGCAAATTCTAGTAATTTGCGGATGCCAACGTCAACGTACAAGTTGTCTAGTCCTTTTGATTTATTTATCTGGTCCTTCTTGATTCCATCCTTCATGTCCTGAAATCCTTCCGTTTCATTTTCCAGCTCCTTCCAGTCTATCCATACCTAGTATCGTATGGAGAGGAGATCGGGTCGCAGCAACTCGGGATCAGCATCGAATGGAGCAGCAGGAGAGAATGTGGACCTACTGAGAGTTATCCAGATGATGATGGAGAACCAGCGGCAGCAGACCGAGCTTCTCCGGCAAGAGATAGCAGCACCTAAGGAACAGAGGCCGGGGAACATTTCAGATTTCAGGAAGCTGCAACCAGCCATCTTCACGGGTGGAGAGAAACCCCTGGAGGCTGAGCAATGGCTGACGGACACGACGGATTTGTTGAATGCAGCCCGTGTCCCAGAGGAGAACCAAGTGGAGGTTGCCAAGATTCAGCTGAAGGATATAGCCAGGACTTGGTGGCTAGCTGAGGAGGCTAGACTGGAGAAGCCTGTCACTTGGGACACCTTCTCCAAGAGTTTCTACAGCAGATTCTTCCCTGCTACTGCTCAGAAGGACATGGAGGAGCAGTTCATCAGATTGCAGCAAGGGAGCAGGTCCGTGGACGAGTATGCAGCGGAGTTTCTCCGACTCAGCCGCTTTGCCCCGTACATGGTAACGGATGAAGAGAAGCGGGCAAGCAGATTTCAGCAGGGCCTGCAGATGGACCTACAAGTATTCTTGATACCCCAACAGCTGAAGACATATTCAGAGGTTCTCACCATAGCTCGGGAAGTAGAGCGTGGACTGGAGAAGAAGAAGGAGAATCAGATGAAGAGCCAGGCAAGAAGAGGCCTTTTGAGTTGATGGATGAGGAGGATACAGATAGGGCAACCCAAGGCCCGATGATCAAGAGACCATTCCAATCTCCTCTTTCTCAGATTATATGCAATTACTGCCACAGACCCGGACATTTTAAGAGGGATTGTCGAGAGGCCAAGGGATTATGTTTAGTGTGTGGATCAGGGAGACATAAGCTAAGAGACTGCCCACACAGGAAGACTGGGAATGTGGCACCAATCAGACCAGCTCTTCCAGCTCCAGCACTTCCAGCTCCGCCATTGAGAAGGAATCCAGAGCCCGTTGACCGGAGAGCTCCGTATCCGCCCCAGCGGTATGGACACCAGCAGAGAGGGATGAGAGCCAGAGCAGATCAGGGCAGAGGCCAAGGTTTTGTCATGGCAGCAGAGACCTCCGGCGATGCAGCAGAGTATGGAGTCCAGTATCCAGATCAGGAGCCTTAGGATATCATGGTAACTTCTACCCCGATCCTTGTATTTGAGTTAGTTATCTTTCAGTATATTTTCCCTTGTCATTCTATCACTGTTCATTCTGGTCCTCCCTATGCTCATCTTATTCCCTGTTTTGGTTTTATGAGGCCTTTATTCCAGCCCTTGTTCCCCTTGTGTTCAATTTGCCCTTAACGAAATTGCGAGGACGCAATTTTTGTAAGGTGGGTAGATTGTAATACCCCGTTCCCGGAATACGTACTTAGTTGCGTATTCAGATTTTCGGCTGTATTTTCGATTTACTTCCTGTACTTATTCTATATTATGAATTCCTTATATGATTGTTTTATCTTGGATTTGGATTCGTGGACTCGGAGTCAGCCCTAGTCTGAACCGAGGGCCCAATCCTAGAGTATTATTCGTTTTGGATATTCTGGTAATCCGATTTGACCAATTTCAGTTTTAAACATCATTTTTCAATATATTAGATTTTCTGTGATTTTCTGGATTTTTCTTGGATTAAATTGAAATCTTCAAAACCGGTGTCGGCCAGTGCCGCTGACCGATTCCTGGATTTTTAGTTTACGAACTGTTTGGAATTTCTCGATGAGTCTTTAGACATTTTTCCTTAGAGTAATATTCTCAACCTAAATTCTTTTTCTGAGGATTTTATGAATTTATGAATAATTCCCCGGAGTCGGTAGATAACTGATTCCAGGATTTTTATTTCACAAATGGTTTGGAATTTCTTGATGGTCCTTTAGACTTTATTTCTCGGAATCATATTTTCTGTCTATATTCGTTTTCTGAGGATTTTACGATTTTATGAAAATTCCATCGGAGTCGGTAAGTTACTGATTCCGGGATTTTTAATTTTAAAACTGAACAGTATTTCTTCAAACGAATTTCACCATGAGTCTTCAAATATTATTCTTGATTTTTGGTAAAATTTTCAGATCATTTAGAGATACTTGAATTTCGGGCATTTTTTCAATTTTTGCAAATTCCATATTTCCACCTAGATTGCCACCTCATTTCCCACTCACATTCTCACCTAACCCACTAACTCTCTCTCCTTCCCTTAGCCGGCCAAGTGGCCTTGGGGGGGACACCTCACCTCCCTTTTTGCAAGAAAGCCCTTGCATCTATCCTATTTCCATCTCCTTTACAAAATCCCTATCATATATATTCCTTTCAATTGCAATTAAATCCTTTCTTCCTCTTTCACTTCATCAAGAGAAAAACCCTCTCCAAAATTCCCTCTTCTCCTCCACCAAACCCTAGCTTCAAGAATCTACCTCAAGGACTTCAAGGGCTCATCTAGGGCATCCCAAGGACTCCATCTTCAACCTCCAACTTCCAAGGCAACACCAAGCTTCAAACTCCTCCTCAAGCTTCAACAACACTTTTGGATTGAAGCCATCACCTCTTCCATTGGATCAAGCTTCAATTGAACCCACCCAAGTGAGTACCTTACTCACCAAGACCTAGATAGCTCCCTATTTTCTTGTGATGGATAATCTTGTTCACTTGCACCATAAAAATCCTATTTTGGGGCACCAAAACTAAAATCCAATCTTTCCATGTGAATATCTCCACTCCTTAAGGCTAGACCATCTTTTGTGTACTTGTATTGATAGATCAGGTCCCCCTATGATATAAAAATCCGACCTTTAGACTATTAGAAAACACCCCTTTGAAATCTAATTTTTTGACCTAACCACAGCAGATTCCAGAGGATCGGTCGACCGGCAGTCGACCGATCACTCTACCGATGTGCACAGCGTGCACAGCTTTGAGCTGGCAGTCGACCGGCAGTCGACCGTCACTCGACCGGCCTTAGGAATTTATCGTGGACCAGTCGACCGGCAGTCGACCGGCCAAACCTGGAGCTCACGCACTTTGGGCGGTCGACCGGCAGCCGACCGGGGCTCGACCGTTAGTTACAAACCCAGTCGACCGGCAGTCGACGGAGGGCGACCGGCAGCCTATTTCTGGGCCAGAATTTCTGACTCTTTTCCTTTTCTGTTTTGGTCCTCCCTTATGCATATATGATATCCTAGTCTTGTTTATGCTTCACACTTGTACTGTATGCCATGTTACATGATGAATCTTACCCTTGGTTCATATGAATGTGCCTTGTACTTAGGGACCTATTACTTGTAGCACTTCACCCTAGTCACCTCACCTTATCATGCCTATGTATGGTCATTGCAATTACTTGTTTTATTCCTGTAATTTTACCTTGCTGTGATATTATTGCCTTCTTATTTTATAGCATGCATGGCAGACCCTTCGAGGTCGTTGAACCCTAAGTTGTTCTAGGTTTCCACTTGCCTTACTTTATTACGGCCCTGTCATTTATTTTATTTCCTTTTAACACATGTATGTCACACAACACTTATATGTGATCACTTGACCCACTGGCATGCCACCCCCTTGTTAGACCCTATTGTTATGTCATGATTGACCCGGCCCATTATACCTTTATTGTTATGTTTTAGTGCTTGCCACACATCACCACCTTGTCATGCTATTCCCTTAAACCAAGCATGATACACTAGACTTTATGATTATCTTATTTACGGGAACCCTGCCCCGTTTTATGGAACTAAGTGCCACACCACACTCGGTGGGGGCACCTCTAGAATCCACTCCCTCAGAACAAAGTGCCACATGGAACAAAGTGCCACACCACACGGTGGGGGCCACCTCTTGAAACCATGGGGGCACCTCTTGAATCTGTAGGGCTATTACTGTCATGTTCACTTTCCCGTAAACTGATAATCTTAAAAAGCCACAACTTGTATGGGGTATGGGAGGAAGTGATGGATGCCGGAATGATATCTTGCTTATAGGATGGGAATGACATATATTGTGGTACTGTTATGTTTACTGTTATGATTACTGTTAGGGGGACTTTAAGCCTCCAAAACCGGTCCCAGGTGGTGGGAACCGTTGGACCACTAAACTGGTCCCCGGTGCATGTGAACAAAACCGGTCCCAGGTGGTGGGAACCGTTGGGCCAGAATACTGGTCCCCGGTGCATGAGTACCATTATAAGAAGCTCTATCAGTTCTCCATCTACTTCCGTTAACAACCCTCGACTTGCTTATATATGAATGTATGTGTGTTGGGGTGCACACCTGGACACATACCTAGATATATGAGTCAGACGAGTAATAATAATAATAATAATTGATACTGTTATGGATATTGTCGTGATTCTTGAGATTCCAGTTATGACTTCAGTTACGTTTCCATGTTGTGTCACTTATTATGATTCCAGTGATGATTCCGGTTATGATCTTAATTATGATCCCTATTAGGATGACTGTTATGATCTCCCTTACATATATTCCGGTCTTAACTATTACTTGTTTTGTTTTGGATTTATTGTTGTACTTGTTATGTATTCTCGTTTGACGATCATATGATATGCAACTCTGATCCTAGATGCTTGATTTACTGTGGCATGAGATAAGGGTATATAGATGAGGGTTTCCTTGTTTGGATTATTCCTTCGATGTACTAGTCTCATGGGACAGTGACTTAAGCATATATGATCACTTTTGCTTGTGGACAGTTTTACTTGTAGTTCCTGTGTTATGATTATGTTATGCCCGTCCTGATATACTGTACTTGTGTTCTGACCCCATTCATGTCTCCTAGCCATTTGGCAGTAGTTCATTTATTGTTATATGTCTTGACCCTTGGATTTGCACATTCAGATTTCGAACTGGATCGAAGTGGAGTTGTCCATCGTAGATCGAGCCATCCTTAGCGGGCAGGCATCCCAGCTCCATTTCCTTGTGCCTGACCTCTTTTGACTCACGGGATCTCCATCCTACTCGTGAGCTCTTTTGTACTTTTGCTGTACATCTTACTTTTGGGACTTGGTTGTGATAACTGATACATGTAAAATGTAATTTATCATATACTGTGATGACTTTGTATTGTACCTTTATGTTGGCATATATGTGTGTATACCACGCTTTGTGTTGCACTCTGATCATTTCTTGTTGTACCTTTGCTTAGCGTATATGTGTGGGTGCATTTTCGGACCTACGCATATACGTCGCAGTGACGTCCCCGTATCCGTGGAATCGGGGCGTTACATGCATACATTGAGGTCAGGAAAGAAAGTTGATAACCAAGTGTCAAACCCACCAATCCTATTCAGCACAACCACAATCAAGCTTCCACCTCATCCAATCCAATTTCTTCCAATTCGAACGAGTCTGAAAAAGACAAGTCAGCCAGCCAGGTGCACCAGCCTATAGTACCATTTCCGAATAGGCTGAAAAACAACAAGCAAAACCCGCACATGGACAAGATAATCGAGATGTTTAATCAAGTGAAAATAAATGTGCCACTTCTTGATGCCATCCAACAAGTTCCTTCCTATGCTAAGTTTCTTAAGGACATGTGCACCAAGAAGAGAAAGACTAATATTCCAAAGAAGGTCTTCTTAGCCACTAATATTAGTGAGCTATTTTCTGGTCCTATCCCTGTTAAGTACAAAGGTCCAGGTAGCCCCACCATTGCCTGCACAATAGGACAAGCCGAGATTAGTCGTGCACTTCTTGACTTGGGAGCAAGTATCAACTTGCTTCCATTCTCTGTTTATCAACAACTCGGGTTGGGTGACCTTAGTCCAACTCGAGTCACCATCCAACTGGCTGACCGTTCTGTTAAAGTTCCAAAAGGGGAAATTAATGATGTCCTGATCCGGGTAGGAGAGTTCATATACCCTGTCGATTTCATAGTTTTGGAGACACAACCTGTGTCCAACTCCAATCGTAGGGCTCAAACTCCGGTCATCCTAGGTCGACCATTCCTAGCCACTGCTAATGCCATCATCAATTGCAGGAATGGGTCTATGAGGTTAACCTTTGGAGACATGACTAGAGAAGTCAATGTCTTCCATCTAGGAAAACAACCCCGTGACATCGAGGACCAAACTTTTGAAGTAAACCAAATTGAGAACTTGACAAGTGAACACGGGGAAGAATTGGAATCAGAAATGGAGATTGACTTCGAGTTAGAGTCTGATGACTTTAATCTCGATCAGGTGGTAGATTCTGCCGTGAATTGGGCTTCAAACCAATTTCACCTACAATGGAGCCAACAGATTTGACTAGTCCTTCTAGTAAGCCTGCCTCTTCCTTAGAATTGAAAGCCCTTCCTGCGCATCTCAAGTACGCCTATCTAGGCGAACAAGAGACCTTTCCCGTCATCATTGCCTCTCATTTAAATGACGGGGAAGAAAAAGATTTGAAAGATATTCTAAGAAAACATAAGGAAGCCATCGGGTGGACTATGACTGATATTAAGGGATTAAGTCCAACCATCGTTCAACACCGCATCCATCTCAATGAAGACGCCACACCCAAGAGAGACCCGCAGCGTAGGTTAAACCCAATTATGCAAGAGGCTGTTCATGCTGAAATCATAAAACTCTTAGACAATGGGATAATTTATCCATTTCGGATAGCCAATGGGTCAGTCTTGTCCACGCGTGTCCCAAAGAAATCTGGTTTCACCGTAGTGAAAAACGAGAACAAAGAGTTGGTTCAAACTCGACTTCCCACGAAGATTCGAGTTTGCATTGACTATAGGAAACTGAATGCTGCAACTCGTAAGGACCATTTTCCACTTCCCTTCATTGATCAGATGCTTGAACGTTTGGCGGGTCACGAGTACTACTGCTTCTTGGACGGTTACTCAGGCTATAATCAGATCCCTATCGCTCCTAAGGACCAAGAGAAGACTACGTTCACATGTCCATTTGGACATTTGCTTATCGTCGAGTGCCATTCGGCTTATGCAATGCCCCAGCAACGTTTCAACGTTGCATGTTGAGTCTTTTCTCTGATATGGTAGAGCGCTTCTTAGAAATCTTCATGGATGATTTCTCTATCTACGGAGATTCATTCACTCAATGTCTCCACCATCTAGAACTCGTCCTCCAACGTTGTGCTGAGAAACATTTAAAACTGAACTGGGAGAAATGCCACTTAATGGTGAAACATGGAATTGTCTTGGGTCATGAAATATCAAGAAAGGAATTGAAGTGGATAGAGCCAAAATCGAGGTTATTGCTAAGCTTCCCATGCCCAAATGCGTTAAGGACATTAGATCCTTCTTAGGACACGCTGGATTCTACCGGAGATTTATCAAGGATTTTAGCAAAATGCTAGGCCCTTGACTAATCTGTTAGCTAAGGATGTGTCCTTCACTTTCGATGCTGAATGCATAAATTCTTGGGAGAAGCTTAAGAGAGAGCTGATTTCTGCACCAATCATATCTGCACCGGATTGGTCTAAGCCGTTTGAGATTATGTGCGATGCTTCTGATTTTGCCATAGGCGCTGTCCTAGGACAACGTATTGATAACAAGCAGCATGTGATCTACTACTCTAGTAGGACTCTCAATGACGCTCAACTAAACTACACTACGACCGAGAAGGAATTCTTGGCAGTAGTGTTTGCCTTAGAGAAGTTTCGTCCCTACCTACTAGGGTCCAAAACCACCGTTTTCACCGATCATTCTGCGCTTAGGTACCTCATGATGAAGAAGGATGCCAAGGCCCGACTCATTCGTTGGATTCTCCTTCTTCAAGAATTTGATCTCGAAATTCGAGATAAGAAAGGCGTAGAAAATGTCGTTGCTGAGCATCTCTCACGAATTCCCAATTCTCCATGCAACGAATTACCCATCAATGAGGATTTTCCTGATGAACATCTCTTAGCTATCTCTAGGGAACTTGGTTTGCTGATATAGTGAACTACTTAGTCACAAACCAAACTCCGTCTCATTGGTCCAAAAATGACGTTTACCGGTTCTTATCCCAAGTCCGGTATTTCTTTTAGGAGGAACCGTATCTTTTCAAATACTGTTCTGACCAAATCATTAGGAGATGCATTCCCGATGAGGAGGTTAGGAGTGTTCTGTCCTTTTGTCATGAACTTGCATGCGGTGGACACTTTGGTCCCCGCAAGACTGCTGAAAAGGTGCTACAAAGTGGGTTTTATTGGCCCACTCTGTTCAAGGATGCCTATGAATATTGCAAGACGTGCCCTAGATGCCAGATGGTAGGTAGGATCTCACATCGAAATATGATGCCCCTCAACCAATTCTAGAAATAGAACTCTTTGATGTTTGGGGCATCGACTTTATGGGTCCATTTCCTAACTCATTTGGGAACCAATACATATTGGTTGCTGTGGACTACGTGTCCAAGTGGGTAGAAGCCATTCCTTGTAAAACTAATGGTAACAAAGTTGTCATAAAGTTTTTGAGAGAGAACATTTTTTCCCGCTTCGGAACCCCTCGTGCTATCATTAGTGATAATGGCACCCACTTTTGCAATAGATCTTTTGAAGCCCTTATGCGAAAGTATGCCATAACTCCCAAGTTGTCCACACCATATCATCCTCAAACCAGTGGGCAAGTTGAGGTTTCAAATAGACAAGTCAAACTTATATTGGAGAAAACTGTGAACCAAAACCGGAAAGATTGGTCCTTAAAACTTGTAGATGCTCTATGGGCCTACAGGACCGCTTTCAACACGATTTTAGGAATGTCTCCCTATAGGTTAGTCTATGGAAAACCTTGTCACTTGCCCGTTGAGTTAGAGCACCGAGCCTTATGGGCAATCAAGCAGTTAAATTTCGATTTGACTAAGGCGGTGACCTTCGAAAATTACAAAATTCCGAATTGGAGGAATTGAGAAATGAGGCCTATGAAAATGCTAGGATCACTAAAGATAGAGTGAAGATTTTCCATGACAAGCACATCATACGAAAAACCTTTGTCCCTGGTCAAAAAGTCTTACTCTACAATTCTAGGCTTCATCTTTTCCCAGGAAAATTGAAATCACGATGGACTGGGCCATTCGTTGTAAAAACCGTGTTTCCACATGGTGCAGTTGAGATCAGTGACCCCAAGAATGGAAATGACTTTAAGGTAAATGGTCAAACGCCTTGAACCTTTCTTGGAATCGGTGCCGGTAGATGAAACAGTAATGGGTCTTTTTGACCCTGTGTATTGTAACTTTCATCCTTTCCATTTTATTTCATGCACTTATACATTTCTTTCATACATTGGGGACAATGCATGAGATAAGTGTGGGGAGAGTTCTAACATGGCTGGAAAAAAAATGGATATATATAAAAATAAAATAAAATAAAGGGTAGACAATATTTTGATATATTTTTTGTAAGAATTTAAGTCAATTTTAAGGAATAGGAGAATCATAATTAGGATTCTTATACTTGGTCGAAATAAAATAACTTGTTTGATTTTTAGGGTCAGGAAGAAATTTGGGAAAGTAATTTAGTTGATATTACCTTAATGACATATGCACACAAAATACACTTACGCACTTAGGGTTTGAAAACAGAGACTCTTATGCCTTATAAAAAAAACAAGTCTAATTATTGAGTAGCTAGGTGCTTTGGCCTAAGCAAGCCTTAGTATTTATGCAAAAGATAATTAGACAAGTTTGAAAAGAAAAAAAAAGTATTCTCTGATTAAGCTGGGTATTTATGCCTCATGAAGCATAAGTATTCACGCCTAAAAGGGGTACCTCGTATAAATAATGTGTATCCTCTGATTAAGCTGGGTATTTATGTCTCATGAAGCATAAGTATTCACGCCTAAAAGGGTTACATAGTATAAATAAAAACCTTAGTTTCGTGGCCTTATCTGCTCGGGTGTTTAGGTCCTTAGGGGTGTTTTCTCACCTGGTGCCCTAAAACCGTCTGGTTTGGGTGTCACCGACTGAAAGCTTGTTACATGGGCAGATTAGAAAGCCTAATGAAATTGAGGAATAAAAGTTCAAAATAAATAAATAAATAAATAAATATGAGGCATAGGAGTAATGTTGAAGAACCCTTAGTAAACTTCACAGTCACGATGGTGCATACGAATCAAGGTAAATAATAGACTAGATGAGAAGTACAATTTGACTCCTTACTTAATTGATGACATGTTTTTGAATGGAGACTAAGTTTAGGAATGAAAAATTTGATAATCCTATAACTTATAGATTACTTAAGATCTCACAAATATACTTCAAATATTTTCTCCTTCAAAATATAAAAAAAAAATGCTTTTCAAAAATACTAACCTTTTCTCTTCTTTTTGGATTTTGTGGGTGTAATCCGCTGAAAACCCTCACGAGACAAAACTCGTCCTCTAGGGGTGACCTAGAGGCTTAACGGCTTGTTGCACATGCTCAGTGCAATCGAGTGACCTGCGAAAGTGGTCTAATAATTGATTCGAGTTAGTCTAATGTTTTGCTCGAGGGCGAGCAAAAGATAAGTGTGGGGGTGTGATTTGTCACATACATTACATTTATGTTGTCACTTTACCACCACTTGTTTGCTAATAAATGATATTAATAAGTATCTTTTTTCTTTGCTAAATGTAGGCCCAAATGCTCAAAGAAATAAATGAGGAACAAGCCCAAAAGCCCACTTTATTCTGAATTAATTCAGAATAAATTCGAAGTGAAGAAATCTGGGCTATATCATGGCATATTAAGGGGTTGAGAAAAATCCTCCTTGAATCGAGGAATCGAAGCCAGAAAATCAAAAGCTGATTCAGTCAGCGGTGAAGAGGAAGCAGCAACAAGAAAACCAGCAGGAGATGTGAGCTAAACAGGAAACCAGGAATCTGCTCCCTCTTGGTGTGGCCACCTGGCCACACCAGGGCCGCGAAAACGCGGCCCAAGCCGCGTTTCCGCGGCCAACTAATTGTTGTTGGGGAGCGTTTGCTCCCCCAACGTTCCGGGATCCTATCTTCTAGGTTTTTGGCTATAAATACCTCTTTCAATAAGGAAAAGAAGCGAAGACTAGGATTAAATTTTGCACTTATTTTCTTAGGATCTAGGTTCATTGTTAGCTAGAAAGAAAGTTGTAATCTTGCTTTTTAAGTTGTACTCTAGTTTCAAAAACTTGTGAGAGAGAGGACTGAGAGCTTGTACTTGAAGGTTGAAGTGACAGCAATACAAAAGTCGGGCCGATTTCTCTTTCACTTGCAGTACGGTATGCTTTATATTATGTCGTTGTTTTCTTCGCTTTCCATGAGTAACTAAAACACTTTTTCTGGGCTAGCTATCGACTCTCTCTTGTTTTCTTTCTCTTCTATTTTAAAAGAAAAAGACCCGATGACTCATATGCATGCCTCCCTTAAAAGCCTTTCTTTTTGAAAGTGTTCTTGAAGGCACATGAGGATGGGTATGGATAGTTGAATTCACCATTCTTCTTGAACTTCTTGTGAATCGTTTTTAATTCATTCTTGCTTCTTCGCGCTTTATGTTTTAATATCCGATTCCAACTCTTTCTTGAAGAAAAAGGACTCAAACCTTCTGCATCTTATGTGCTTTACTTAAAGCTTTCTAAAAAAAAAAAGCAACTTTAAGTTTTGCAAATGATAACTTGAGGGACTTAATACTTTAAGAGAAGAATGAACAATTGAGTAGGAAGATAGCAAGCCCAGATTTGATTTCTTATTATAAAACAATATCACAACTCTTAAAGCTTTTTAAAAATCACCTCCTCCAAATCCTTTTCTGAAAGTTAAAATTTCTCTTTTTCATCCTTTTTTCTTACATTCTCTTTTCCTAAAAAACGAACACAAATTCCTTGTTTTAAAATGACTCATCGAAAAGCTTCCATCGCATCCCTCCTTGTGGACACGACCGTTAGCCACAAGCTACACGGTACATTCTTAAACTCATTGGTTGTTTCTTTATTTTAGCAATCACACATCCAAAGAAGCATGGAGACTTCAGACGCGGGCCTGAGTAAACCGGCATTCAAAGCGAGTCTGAGTAACTCTGCGTCCCATCAAACGTGAGTCTAAGGAACTCTGTGTCTCACACGGGTCTGAGCAACCCGCGTCCCATTTCAAGCGCAGGTCTGAGCAAATCAGCGCTCCACTTCAGACGCGAGTTTGAGAAAATCTTGTATCTCAGTTCAAATGTGGGTCTAAGCAACCCTGTGTTCTAACTAATATGCCCGCGTCTACAACAAGCAACACGAGGTCCACGTCCAAGGCGGGACCCGCGTTACTGTTGTAACTGACCCCCATTACTGGGTCTAGTAACTCCTGCATAATGTAGGAGTTAATCCCATTATGGAGGATTTTAGGGAACAATAATAGCCCTTTGACTCCCTATAAAGTAGCTTGAGGAGCTATAAAGGAAGGGGGAGGCTTTTGAGAGGCTTTTCTGAGATTGTGAGCTGAGATTCTCAAGTTAAAAAAATGATCGTCAAAAAGCAACCACTAAAATAAGAGAAGAAAGTGTGGGTTGATGTTACTGCTTTTGCGATTCTTCCGTAGTAGCGAAATGCTATACGGGTTGTATCCACAAGGAGGGAGAGCGATGGAAGCTTGATGCGGCTTCAAAGTTCAAGAAGAAAGAAAGTTCTTATTTCCCAATAAAGAATTGAAAAGTGAAAACAAGTTGTTTTAAGAATTATTGGAAAATGTTTGGTGGTTCGTAAAAGTGAATTTTTTCTTAGTTGTAAAAAACGCATGGCTAACTTTCTACTAAGTACTCCCACTAATTTTTAACTTTTGGAAGATAGCCTCATGATGGATCATAGGCGAACATAACCCTTATGCATTGGAACTATTCACGTGAAAATTGAGTGAAAGTTCATCCTAAAACTTAGCTTCACACGGCAAAAACTCGGACATTCCCTTATCAAGATCCAATAGAAGGCGAGAATACAGGAAGACACGAGTGCACTAATGGTATCGGCAAAGTTTAAAGGAAATTCTCTAACTTACAACAACGAGCAAAGTACAACACCCATAGATCATCAAAAATCATTTAAGTATGAAATATAAGAAGGTAAATACTTGTAGGTAAGTTACAGTCAGAACCCTCATCTTAAGATGCCATAGCTCTCGTTTTGTACAAGGCTTGTTTGACACTATTGACTCATTCGGGTTATCAATGAAGAAGTTAGAAATTAGTGGGTATAGTAGATAGTTAGTCATGCAATGGTGGAGTTAGTTAGACATGGTAAGAAAGAAGCAACAAAAAGAAAAGAAGTAGAGAGAAGGTAAGTTACACTACAAAGGAGAGAAGTAAAGAGTAAAAAGAGTACACTACAACAAGGAATTAAAAGCAAATGAAAACATAAGTAAATGGAAAGAAGAAAGAGGTACTTGTATTAACTTGTCACCCTTCAAATACAATACTTACACACTCTCTCTCTTTCACTCTAATGGCTAAACTAAAACTAGAAGAAGCAAACTAAAGCAACTACAATTCCTAGTAACAAAGCACAAAAATATAACTCTATTCTCTGGATCTGCTCTTCTTCAGACCCCATGTGGGGTATTTATTGGCATCAGGAGAGAAAGAGGGTAGGGGTAACCCCTGGCCCGAAGCTGGGCGCGCGCGTGCCAAGATGGCCGCGGAAACGCGGCCCTGGCCGCGTTTCCTTGGCCATGCCAGAGCGGCGCGCGCCTGGCTTCGGGCAGCGCGTCGTCCAGTCTGGCCCCTGTCCATTGATCTTCTGGATTTGTGATTTGATACCCTGGGCTGACAAAATCTTCACTCTAAAGTCAATGGCTACTTGGTAGGCCCTTAATCACCAATTAAATGGTGATTTAGGTCTTTTTCTTCATTTGCACACCATGGACCTAGGATCAAGCAAGCAAGGTTTTATTAGCAGAATTTTACATGAAATAAATATGAGAATGTGATGAAAATTATGCAAAATTAGAGACTAATCACACCCCACACTTATCTTTTTGCTCGTCCCGAGAGAAAAACAAAAATGCGAAAATTATTACACCACTTTCGCAGGTGATGCGATTACACTAAGCATGTGCAATAAGCCTTTAAACCTCTAGGTTTCCTCTAGAGGAGGAGTGTTGTCTCCTGAGGGTTTTCAGCGGATTGCCCACAAAATCCAGTAAGTAAAGAAAGAAGTTAGTGGTTAGCAAAAATTCTGTTATGAAAATAAACTTTCAATCATCTAAGTAAAAATGACTGAATGATGTAAAAATTAGGTTTAACCCTCATAAGTCCTCCTCTACTTTAGCTTTCATAAAGGAAGAAATTATGGTTTTTCTTTGAATTTAGAAAGGATCTTGTACTTCTAACTCATTCTTTTTATTTTGCTTTGATAGATATGCATAATGTGTAAGTGTGATGTGCTTGAGATTTTTTGACTCAACTTTGAATATCATTGAAGTTTATTAATATTATTTATATCTTGGTTTCATTAGGCTTCTACTTTACTTATATAACACATATCAAACCGATGACTCCCAAACCAGATGGTCTTAGGCACCAGGTGAAAAAACACCCCTCAGGTCAAAATATGCAAGTAGAGTAGGCCATGAAAGTAAGATATATATATTACATATTGAGTTTATATGTTGTTTTTTTTGCGTGAGTAATCATGCTTCTTAAGGCACAATTATCCAGCGTTTTTTTTTCTTCTTCCAGAGTTGTGTTTCTAAATCCCAAGCATGTGTGTGTAGTTTATGCATATTCTACTAAGGCAAAATAAAGGATATGAGTTATTTTCCTTATCCCTTCTAAACTTTTTAGTCAAACCAATCTTTCTTATTTATTTAGGCAAAAATAAAGATTCTTAATAAGGTTCCCATAATTCCTACAATCTTTTGGTATTTTATAAAGAGTATGAAATTTCTTTTCAATCTTTTTTTTTCAGAAGAAAGAGAAGAATAAAAGGAAAAAGAAAAAGTGTTAGCACCCCCCACACCTATCTAATGCATTGTCCTCAATGAATGCATATGTAAATGCACATGCAATAAATAGGGTGAAGAAAGGATGTCACCGTCTTCGTGGACTCGGGCCGGCCAAGTGCGAATAGGTTAAAGAAATGACAAAAAGAATGTAGAAGGGGTAAGCTTATAAACAAAAATTTGTGATTTTTTTTAGTTGTTGTGGTTAGGTGTATGACGGGGCAAAAAGAGTCAGCACACTATCATCCGGAGTCATAGGCTCAGTGGTCAAGAAGGGCTTCAGTCTTTGTCCGTTCACTTTGAATTCCGTGTTGTTCTTAGGGTCTCCAATAAGCACAGCACCATGGGGGAAAACAATGTGCACAATGAACGGTCCCGACCAATGAGTTTTCAGCTTCCCGTGAAAATATGAAGCCTAGAGTTATACAACAGAACCTTATCTCCCGGGGCAAAGTTTTTCCGAATTTGATCTGGTCATGAAAAAATTTGTTCCTGCTTTTGGTGATCGAGCATTCTCATAGGCTTCATTTCGTATCTCCTCTAATTCTGAAATTTGTGTCTTCTTAGCTCACCGCCTCACTCAAATCAAAATTGAGCTGCTTAATGGCCCAGAGGGCCCGGTGTTCTAAATCTACTGGCAGATGACAGGCTTTTTCAAATACGATTCTATAAGGAGACTGATTGAGGTAAAACCTGCACACAAGAATACAGTATTTCAGAACTTAGAATGAAACGTGCATGTTACTCAATTCTACCACAATAGCAAGTGGCTATGCGGGTCGTGATCCACAAGGAGGGACTAGCGATAGAAGCTTTAGTAAGTTCTCTTTTATGTTACAAAGAATGGTTAAAGTTCTTCTTTTAGTTCTTAAAAAGAAAATGAAGAAGAGTTAAAGTCAAATTAGAAAGAAGATGGTAGATTGAGAAGATGAAAAAAGAAAAAATAGATTATATACAAAGAAATGGAAAAAGAGTGATAAAGATAGAGTGGGTGTTGTTGGGTTCTAAACTAAAGAATAAAAGAAAAGAAAAGAAACTAAAAAAATACTTACTTCTTTTGGCCAAATACCTACCTTGGATCTTTTGCAATGATGTTACTTGAAGTGAGGCGATCAACGTATAGCCCATAAGAGTTGATTCTCGTTTCCTCACATTATATCATCAAGACGTTGCAAGTATGAAGTGATATAGAATGAAACTCAAAATCTATCGTCATGAGCCATCGGTGGCACTCGCAAAGGCAAGGCTCTTTCGATGCTTTTAGACTCACTTGGAGAGAAATTGTACCAAAAAGAAGAAAAGTAGAGAAGAAGAAGAAGAACACGAAAACAAAGTACTAAAGGGAACTACAGATTCGATTTTATAACAATAAGAGAAAAGAAGGAAACCTTACACCGGTGTCACTCTCAGCACAAGCTTCATTCTCGTTCTCCTATGAAACTCTGATCTCCTCTGATTTACATAAATTAAAACTAAAAATTACATGAAAAGAAAAACAAAAACCTACACTACAAGAAATGAAAAACTGGACTAAATCCTATCTCTGCATGGCTGTCCCCTCGAGGCTCTGAAAATCCCAGTATTTTTAGGCAAAACCCAACCTATAGGAGTGTATGAAGATAGGGGGAGCAAATGCTCCCCTAACTCACCAATAAAGCCGCGGAAACACGATTTTGGCCGCGTTTCGCGGCCAGGGTGTGACCAGGTGGCCACACCCTTTTGGTGGTGCTCCTCGGTTTTTCAATTTATCTTTATCTTAAGCTGGATTTGCAGTTTAAGTCCGAGATTTTGACGAAATGGGCTTTGATCCTTGGCTTCAACCAATCGATTTGTAGGGATTTGTTCTACTGATTTTCAACCGATCTGAACGATCTAATCTGCCTGATTTACTGAGTTCGAAATTAATTCTGATTTAATTTCAAAATTTAATGGGCTTTTGGGCTCATTTCTCTTCACTCTCCTTTAGGAATGGGCCTGCAAATAAATTATAACATTTAATTAGGAAGAAGCAGAGTTTATTCTATAATAAGTATGAGAGTAAGATAATAAATGTGTAATATTAGTGACCAATCAGAGACATCCCCAGAACTGTCTTAAAAGCAGTGCGTAAGCCCACAATGCATCATTGAGCTGGACCGACCAATCCTTTCGATTTTGTCCGACAGTTTTTTCTAGAATGAGCTTGATCTGTCAATTGGGACTTCGACCTGCCCATTTGTCTGGGGATGATACAGAGTAGACAACTGTGATTGATGGAATATTTTCGCATCAGAGCTTCAAAAACTCTGTTGCAGAAATGTGATCTATTATCACTAATTATCGCTCGAGGGATGCCAAATCGGGAGAAGATGTTCTCTTTGAGAAATTTGACAACCACTTTGTTGTCATTCATCTTAGTTGGCACAGCCTCTACCCACTTAGAGACATAATCTACAACAACCAACTGGTTGCCGAAGGAATTAGGGAATGGTCCCATGAAATCGATACCCCAAACATCAAAAATTTTAACTTCCAGGATCGGGTTCAGGGGCATCTTGTCTCTTCTTGAAATTTTCTCAATTTTCTGATAATTTGCGCATGACTTGCAAGAATGGTATGAGTCTTTGAACAAAGTGGGCGAATAAAACCCACTTTGAAGAACCTTCTCTGCAGCCTTGCGGGGACCGAAGTGTCCTCCGCATGCAAGGTCATGGCAAAAGCTGAGATCGCTCCTCTTTCCTCCTCTGGTGTGCATCGTCTAATAATTTGGTCAGGACAATACTTAAAAAGAAAAGATACGGTTCTTCCCAGAAGAAGTACCGTTACTTAGGCAAAGAAGCGGTATTGGTCTTGCTTTGTCCAGTCAGGGGTAATGTCCAGTGGCCAGGTAATTAACAATGTCTACATACCAGGGTTCCTTGAGAATGGCCAGGATGTGCTCGTCTGGGAAATCCCGTTGATCGGAGCTTGGATGGTTGGTGCGTTCGGAATTCGTGAGAGATGATCAGCGACCACATTTTCTATACCTCGTTTCTCCCAAATTTCTAAGTCAAATTTTGAAGCAAAAGGATCCCCGAATCAATTGGGCTTTTGCTTCCTTCTTGGTCATGAGGTATTTCAGAGCCGAGTGATCCGTTAAAAATTACCGTCTTCGAACCTAACAAGTAGGGCAGAACTTCTCTAATGCAAGACAACGGCTAAGATTCCTTCTAAGTCGTTGTATAATTTGTTGGGCGTCATTCAAGGTCCTACTCGAGTAATAAATCACGTGCTGCCTATTGTCGATGCGCTGTCCTAGAACAACGCCAATAGCAAAATCAGATGCATCACACATGATTTCAAATGGCTGGGTCCAATTAGGAGCAGAAAATCATAGGCGCAAAAAATAAGTTCTTGCTTAAGCTTCCCCATGACTCGAAACATTCATCGTTAAAATCAAAGGGCACCTCCTTAGCGAGCAGTTGGTTAAGGGCCTAGCAATTTTACTAAAATC
>JAVJIF010003331.1:0-74062 GCA_038442645.1 Agave tequilana | reverse complement strand
ACTGGGAGGAGGTGAGCTTAATAGCTCAGTAAGTAGAGATAGAATAAAATCAGAAAATGGTGAATATAATCAATAATAAGCATGATTTTTCGAGTAATAGAGCAGATCTGGACGAATAAGAGAAATAGAAAATCAATAACATATGATGAAACAATTGGGCTCCATAATCTTCGGGGACGGTCCGACTCTTTTGGTCACTGATTTCTTATTATATTTCCTTGTTACGTTAACATTACACCTATGACAGTGATTCTCTCGATTTTTCCACCGAAAATGAGACATTCGATGCTAAGTTAATATTACACATCTGGCATCCATTTCATTGTTAAGTTAAATCTACAACTATGATGATGATCTTCCCTCAAACCCTCTCATCAGAGCTGAGATGTCAAATGTGAAGTTAATATCCCACCTCTAGTATTTAACTCACTGTAAGGTTAATGTTAAACCTATAACAGCAATCTTCTCAGTTTTCTCATTGAAAACGGGATCTTTTTGATGCTAAGTTAATATCACACCTCTAGCATTCATTTCCTTGTCAAGTTAATATCACACCTCTGACAAATCAATTTGCTTTTAATTGCAAATCCTAACCCGTCACATTAATATTACACCTCTGATGGTAAAAATCTCCATAAATCCCTAGTGGATTTAACTCCACATACTATTCTCGTCAATAGAATAGTAAGGCCAGAATATTCGTTCAAATCATGAATTCAACCCCTGTCAAGTTAATATTACCCCTATGACAGTAACTTTTTCAAATTCCTAATTTCAAACTTTGAGTTGCTATGTTAATCGTTACATCTAGCAAGTCAAAAGTAATCGCTTTTATTTGTCTGATTTTCAAAACACAAAAGAAAAGTTAAGACAAAAAAGAAGGCAAAATTATCACTTTTATTTTATATCAATTTAAAAGTGACACTCTCTTATTCAATAAGATGAAGTGTTAAAAAAGAAAAAGGAGTACAAAGAGTCACTCTTGCTCAGTGGAGAGATTGTACTTGCTCCTTTAAACATTAGAAGCCAGGTCTATTTTCTTCTTCTCTTGAGAACAATAGCGTTTCTTGAGGTCAAATGCAGTGCAACATTCTGATTCCACCCGGCCAACTGATGTGAAAGGCTTCGTCCCTCACAAGGCCATAATCATTCACTTAGTGGGAGATTTTGCCACCAAAAAGTCATCCAATGAGCATAGGTTTTTCGTCTATGTCACTTCTTTGAACAAGATTGTTGAAGGGAGGATCCGAGACCTTACTGGTGATGTCCCCTTTAATATGACCTTCAAATGCATCATGCTTATTGCAGTCACTTCCTTGAGCAATATTGGGGAAGGGAAGATCTGAGACCATATTGGTCTCCCCCTCTCTCTTTGATACCATCTTCGAAGAGAAGCTTTGATCTTTTGAATGGCTGTCGATTGGATGGGCTTGCCATTCTTGGCAGCTTCAGTGAATGCAACTATCTTCTACGGACTCGAGGAGATAGTGGAGTCAACACCATCGATATAGCCGAGGCCTGCAAAAAGAGAAAACTTGAGGGTTAATTTCATAAAGACAGAAAATATGTCAAGACATCGGATGCAAGGCTCGACATGAGACCCGCGTCCAATGGCTGAAACGTGAGGCTCTTATGAAGTAGCATCTGAACTCCAAAATATTTTCTAAGTCTGGGAGCTTAAATGCAATCTTACAAACGAAACCCCGTGTTTAAGATCTCAGGACGCGAAGTTCGCTATGCTTGCGACTAAGATCTCAAAATGTGAAACTCATTAGGGCACGAAAATCGCATCGAAAAGATCGGGACTCTAATTCACCAAATCCACGTTCTCCCGTTAACGCGAGAGTCGCATTTGCAAAACAAGCAGGGACTTGTGAATCCTGAACTAATGGTCCAACTTCAAAATAAGCTTTGTAAACTTCAGAAATTAAGAGACAGCATCTCTTCATGATTCAACAACGGCAGGAACAGAAAGAAGTTAAGAGACAGTGTCTCTTTATGATCAGCATTAGCAAAGCTTCAAGAAGACGGTGTCTCATCATGTGCAACAATGGCGAAAGCCATTTCCTACCTGAAAAAATGATCTTTTGAAGAAAGTGACATCCATTAGGATGTGACAACAAAGATGCCAAAACTTTGGGGTCACTTAACAGTGATAATCTTTGAAAAAGTTTGCGAGAAAGCATTAAAGCTTTAGGCTCTTCTGAAAATCCCAGAACTCGGGAAGTTCTTCAGAGTACACGCTTGAGGAAGAGAACAGTCAAAATGAATGATGTTAAGAGACTCCTAGCCTATTTATAGGCTCTCTAATGGCCTTATTAATAGTGTAAAACTCAAAGCCATTCTTAATGGCCTTAATTTGCGGCGCAAATCTCAAATCCAGTCTGAGCAAGACACATGGACATTCATGCCCAAACATTCTTAATGATCCTTGGATCCCCGAGCCAGATGCGCGTCCCAAGCGGCGCCTACATTTGCACCTTGAAGCATCTAATGCGATCTCCATGTTCCAAGGGCCGCGTCTCAATGGCAATTGAAGGTCGCGTCCCACCATCAACAAGAGCTACTTCTCAACAAGAGCCGGGCGCGTCCCAACATCAACAAGGGTCGCGTCTCGACAGCAATCAAGCCGCGTCTCCTCAGCATTGAGGGTCGCGTCTCCACAGCGATCAAGAGTCGTGTCTCAATAGCAATCAAGAGTCGCGTTACAACCCCACTAAGTTCGCGTCTCCACTTGATCAGTGTGGCAACCATGTCTGTGAGGGCTGCATTCTCTTCATACACAAGAGGTATGTCCCTACTTTTGTAATCAGTTCAATAGTACACCGGTTAGAGCAATCGACAACTTCACTGGTTCAACAGTACATCAACAAGCAAACCAGAGCTCATGACAAGTGCTAGACTAAGTTTTTAAGACACTTGTGATGATCTTTTCTGGAGGCTTCAAGCAGTTCAATAGTACACTCACGAAAGCCGTAATCCAGACAGGATCGAGCTTAGGGCATCTCAAAAGATTTCCAGTCCAATCATGAGAAGCCCAAACTTAACCAAAGTCTAAAGTATTTTAAAATCCGTCCCAGTCAATCGCGGAGTATCAAAAACAATGGAGGAAAGTCTGCAGGCTGTCTATAAATCACCAAGCATAAGTCATCAGATGTGAACCTCACTTCAACGTGAAGGTCACGTTTTAAACTGAAACGCGGACCTCATGTCTAAAGAAGCATGAAGACTTCAGACGCGAGAATGAATAAACCCGCGTTCAATGCGGGTCGAGAAACTCCGCGTCCCGACCAACATGAGTCTGAGTAACTCTGTGTCCAGGTCAAGCGCGAGTCTGAGTAACTCAGCTCCCCATTTCAGACACGGGTCTGAAAAAACCTGCGTCTCACTTCAAACGTGAATCTGAGCAACTCTGCGTTCTGAGACGCCCGCGTCTACAACAAGCAACGCAAGGTCCGCATCTAGCGCGAGACCCGCGTTTCTATTGTAACAGACCCCCATTACGGGTCAATTAACTCCCCGCATAATGGGAGAATTAATCCTCATTATGGAGAAATTTTAGGGGACGACAATACCCCTATGACCCCCTATAAATAGCCTGAGTTGCTATGAAAGGGAGGACGGCTAGAGAAGACTTATTCTGGAGAATAGAAGAGAGGAGCAGTCAGTAGACTCTAAACAATTTGCGAGTTAAAAATAGAGTTCCCTTCTGATTAGACTTCGAGAGTATCCTGAAGTGAAGCTAGACAGTTGGTTGATCAACAGAGAAAAAGAATCACTCTCTATCGCCACTCAAAGAACCCAGCCTTAAACAAAGGGGAGAACTGAGTCTTCATCCCTCTTTTATAATCGGAATCGTTCCGTTGTAAATTTTAGCCACTCAAAGAAATCTTACACGAACCCAAGAACACTTTTTTCAGAGGCAAACAACTCTAAATGGGCAGAAACTATTCCCCCGAAGGAAGTAAAGACACCAAACGTGATCAAGTTCATCAAGCATCACGTGCTCTACCATTTTGGTTGCCCCAATGAATCGTCCACGATAATGAGCCTCAATTCATCAGCCAAACATTCCAGTGATTCTATAACAAATTCAGAATCTAAAGTGTGTCATTAATGGCATACTATCCAACTGATAAAGATTTAGGAGATGTTAAATTCAGGTGAAGCTAAGAGTTAGCTCTCTACGGAGCATAGTAAATCTTAATGCAAAGCTAAGGTAAATATTTAACTCTATGCGGAGCTTGCCCCTTGGGCTCATGCGAGGCCAAGTGTTGAGCTAATTTAACCTCATAGTCCTGCTTAGGCCTCTTCAAGAGAACTCTTGGCCCTGCTGTCTGCTTTATTGGATCAGTAGGGTTCAAGTCATTGCTTTGTCCCTCGAGGATGAGCAGGAACTGGTTGTCGGCTTTTCTGCTACTTGTCTCCTTGGAGTGTTGATGAATTAGACATCGTTCGGACTGATTGAAGTGTTGTCTGGGAGTTTATCTTTTTGGAGTGTCATCAGGTCTGAGGATAATCATTTTTCAGGCCAGCTCAGGGGTGTCCTCCATTCGGTCTAGGGCGTGTCTATACAAGATGTTGACACTACTTCCCTCATCAACCAAGATTTTTGACACCCTGCAGTAGCTGGTGTGTATTGTTATGACCAGAGTGTCATTGTGTGGGAAATGCACCATGTAGGCGTCTTCTTCTGAAAGAATACGGGCTTGCCTATAGGTGAAAGCAAGCGTGTCAATTTTGCTGGACTGTTGTCCCTCCGGGCTTCATTAACGTAGAGGTTCCTCCCCCTCGCGGTAGTGCCTTCCACTAGAAAGGTACCGAAGACAGCGTTTACTTCCATGTACTGGATGGTAGTGCTACCTCATGCTCGTTTAGTGTCTCGGGCTACCTCTGCACTTTAATCTCCGAAGGCCACCTAGGATTGAGGATAAATACTTCGAGATATCCTTCATTGACCAGGTCCTGAAGGTGTCGTCAGAGGGTGCGATAATCTACTGTGAGGTGGCTTATCCCATCATGGAAGGCACATTACTCTATAGATCAAGGTCCCTTCAAGTTCGATGGGAGCGGTCTGCTCGGGCACTTGATCCAAGGTTGGTCTTTGATGGCATTGAAGACAAGTCGACCGGTATCTTGGAAGGAACAAGGTCATGCTCAGCTATACTTCCCTTGTTGTGTTCGACGCATGCTTGGGTGACTTTTAGATGGTAGCAAAATTGTGGCTCAGATTCTTCCTCGAGGGGAACTGTAGCTTTGGTTTCTCGATCTCGGGTCCTTGTTTGAGATGGCAACATGTGGCAGCCTGCGTGCCTTTTGATTTGCATGTACTTCTATGCTCACAAGGATGTCCCTCATCTTCCTGACGTCATTCTTCAGCAGATGCTTGTAGTATGAGTAGGTGACTTTGCAGCCAAGTGATGAACGTTGTACACCAGGGACTTTTGGCTCTAGAAGTAGCTGGCATAGTTTTTCAAGCTCTCTCTGGTATCAATTTCACCATGAGGAGATGGTTATTGTTCTTCTGAAACTCTCTCTTAGAAGCATACTGGTTGTAGGAGACATCAGTTACATTTTCAAAGAAGGAACTCTTCAGGAGCGAATAGAACCAATGATAAGCAGCTCCCTGAAGATGGAAAGAACGCCTGATAAAGAAGGTGATTTGTTATGAGCATAAACCGCCATCTTGTCGTGAAACTGTCAGAGATGAAGGAGGGGTCGGAGGTTCCCGATAATAGTCGAAGGTGGGCATCATAAACTTCCTCGAGAAACGAAAAGTGGTGATGAAGAGTCGAACGGTCTCAGCCCGCTGCGCTCTATTCCCTTTAAAATTGCTGGCTGCTTGGTTGATCTGCTTTTGGACTAGATCCACGATATCCTCGTATGCGAGGAAACATCGGTATCCACGGATGCTCTGAGTCCTCGAAGGGCTTACCAGCTTCAGGAGTCTCCGACCGATTATGCTTTGAATTTCCAGTGGAATGTGTGGATTCTTCATCATTTTCGTGATGATGGGGAGCCTAAGCTCTTCCTTCTTCGTGCGAGGAGACTGTGATTTTCGCAGCGTGTCAACTTGTTTGAGTAGTTGTGTCTGAATGCGGGTCGCTGCATCTTTTTCATGAGCAGACATCTCGCGAAATCGAATCATCTCCGCTTGCTGATTTTCATCTACTTCTGCAGGCTAGATAGCATCTGGTGGAGCTGTTCGCTGGCGTGTTGAGGCTCTGGCTTGGTGGCCGACATCCTCTAGGATGATGAGGAGTTCGAATGAGAGTCTTCAACATTGGAGATGTGGATATAAGATAGGTTGGGCCGACGACCAGTAGGTTCGATGACCATAATGGCCTTCCCCTTTTCCTTTTGGGATGGCGGGGGCAGCCATTGGAGCCTGCGTGGCGTTCTTCTTCGACGGAGCCATTTTCGCATAGTGAGGTTGTCTTAAGGTTAGGTTGGGTTTGTAATAGGGGAGATATTAAGAGTGTGAACTCAAAACTCTCAATGAAAGTATCAAATACAGTGGTAATTTTTTAATGAATTAATTCACTCACCAAAATTATAAAATGGGTGAAATAAATCACAGAAAAGACAACGCAGACATAAAAATTTACATGGAAACCTAGAGAGGGAAAAATAATATAAGGGAAAGAGATGATTCCACTATAATTTGGAGAAATGTACAATAGTTACTGCTCTCAATTGCTCGCATTAGGGTTACTAGGTTTAAAGATCGAACCTCCTCTCCATTGGAAGGGGTCTCCTATTTATACATGTGGTATCTGTTGGATAATGCTACAAAATCCAGTTTTTTTTTTAAACGTCTAATTGCTTTTCTCAGAGGCTGATAGAGTTGAATATCCTGGTTTGAATTTGTTGAGCGAGAGTTCATCTTTATCTGATAATCTGCGTCCAGCTGTTGATGTGATTGATTTTCTCCCAAACAATAACTACCGAATTTGAGTGAAGATTTAGTTTAGAGATAGAGATACTCGTAACTAAATTACCAATCCGCTTGGTGTTTAAGTTGACCGAAAAGTCCTGCATGGAAGTTTTGGAAGCGGCCACGTGGCATACGCCTACTTGGTGCTAAATGAACGCGTGACATGATCTTGAGAGGGTCAAAACTGACCACTACAACCACCAATATGAATAACCTATGAATTGGAACTCGATTTAAACAACTAATATCCACTTTATTTCAAAATGCTACCTTATTTTCTCCTCTCAAATTAAACCACCATTATTTTCATTTATAGATTAAAAAAATAAGGAAGCTATTTGTTGAAAATAATTAATGGAAGGGAAAAACAGCCCTAGCCCTCACAACAGTTAGAAATAATGAAATTTTTTTATTATCAATTGTTTAATCTTATTAAAAGTCTCCACTATTGCACCAAAACTTCGAAGTTCAAATGAGAGTTGAGGTATTTTGTATTTTAAAACTCTCTCGTAGGTTGAGCGATTTGTTTTTTAGCCAAAACCTGAGCTTTTCATAGTGATGGTATTTTTTTTGTTTTAAATCTATTTTTTAATGCACGCCTGATCGAAATTGAACCAGGTTGCTTTAATATCATATCGAAAGTTTCTATCATGGTATTAAAATTCTAAATTTGAGATAAGAGTTAAGTTATTATATTTTAACAACCCTCGTACTTGTGCACCTACAGATGTAGATCTTATCGGTCAGTACCAATTCACACAATTGTTTAATTAAATAAGATTAGCTTCTTGCACATGCATAGCACCACACATTGCACCAATAAATAATAAATTATGGTTACAGGTTGGCACCCACCTAATAAATATGTAATTATAGTTAATGGTTGGCACCCACCTAATAAATACATTGCACCAACAAATAATAAATTATGGTTACAGGTTGGCACCCACCTAATAAATAATAAATTTTCACTTTGTGGACCCATCTAATAAATAATAAAAAAGACTTTTTGCCCAGCATTCATGTGCAAGAGACATGTATATGTTTCCTACCAGAGAAGTACGGCCGAATTGGAGCAGATTTTAGATCTAGTAAGATCCATCTTGAGCAAACGTGTCATATGAATCAAATCTTTAACTTGGGATGTTTTAAGCAAAAATCTTGCGAAATTAAGGCTTTACCCACCTAATAAATAATAAATTTAGACTTTGTGCGCCCACCTATATATAAGGGTTTTTTTCATATTGAAACCCGAAATATTTCTTAATTCCGTATTCACTCCTGAAATCTTCATATTCTTTTAATCGACACCCTCAAATCTTATAAGTTTGCACAATAACTCTCTCTGTTAGTTGTCGTCTATTTTCCAACAGTGGCCTAGTGAAAATACATTTCTACCCCCAACTTATTGAGAAAATATGTGCACTCACTTTTTCTTTCACTGTCTCTCTTCCTCGTCTCCCGCCCCGCCCCTTTACCTGTGTTGTTGCCGCCACCGCCGTCCGCGCCGTCCCCAACCGCGCCTGTCTCCTTACGCTTGCTCGGTCGGAGAAAGCCAGAGACGGTCAAAGTTGGGTTGGGTTAGAGAGAGTGAGTTTGTTGAGAGAAAAATAGAGGAAAGAGATGAGAGAATAATGGTAAGTTCACATATTATTTTAGGATATTTGAATTTTAAAAAATATTTCAAGAGTATTCTGGCTTATAAACAGAAAAATTAACGGAGGAGGATTTTGTCCAAACTTTTACGATTTTAGGGGTCGATATGAAAATATGAAGATTTTGAGGATGAATACAGTATTAAGAAAATTTCTGGTGCCGAAATGAAAAAACCAAATAAATAATAAATTTAGACTTTTGTAACTGACAAATGTTTAAACATATTCTCTCTCTCCACATGTAATGGAGAGGGCGCATAATAGAGATGGCGCCAAAACCCATTATCTTAACAGATTAGGTTAATGGGTCTAAAACATGAGAAGCCTATATAGAAAAATAACAAAAATTCTAATAAAATCATACATAACTGAAAATAACCCTCTTATATTTGTACTAGTGACCAAGCTCAGAGCTTCTACTTCTTACTACTTTGGAACTCATAACCCTAAAAGATTTGGGTTCCTCTTTAACTAGAACTTATATAAAAGGGAACACATAAAAGCAAACATAAAAAAAAAATAATAAACTCAATTTGAACTTAGACTTGAATTTGATTGTGAGTCAAATCTCAAAGATCTCCACCTTGATTCAAAATCACTCATTTTGCATGCACAATCAAAGTCTACAGCTTGAATAACTCTTGTCCGGACCTCCACGAAATGGCTAACAACTCCACCTTGAGCATAAATCCCCCAAATCTCAATGGTGAAAAATTATTCCATTAAAAGAATTAAGATACTCATGATTAAACGTGTTACGGTTGAAATATATATGAGATTGTTTGAAGCTAGTGGAATTATAAATATTTCTGATGATACAAGCAGCAGTTTAATATCTTGTTGTGATGACCTTAGTGAATCGAGTAGAACAGTTTGAAGTCTATCAAATATCTTTATAGCAGTTACGAAATCTGAATGCATGTGCTTCTTAAATCATGTTATCAATTTGCAAATCGGCTTTAAGTTCTAAAGGGACGAGTCCTTGCTTCTTTTCTAATTCGTGAAGCATAAAACATCAAGAAAAAAATATTGTTACATTTTAATACTAACAAAACTTACCTGAAGCATAAAATAAACTTTAAAAATTATTCTTTCTATAGGACTGTGACTATGCTCGCAACCTCAAAAAACAACCTTTAATAAGTATTTCAACTTATAGGACAGCGATCAAGGTCATAGTTCATTAACCTTTTGCGTTATGTGATCATTTACTTAAAATTGCGACAAAGGTCGCAGTCTACGTATGAATTGATATCTGATGATTTTTTCAGAAACAATAACAAGGTCGTACTACTGTGTTAAGACTATAATATTGTTATATTTTGACGACTGCTACCATGATCGTATTACAAGTGAAGATTTTGTTTTTTGTTTTCGTTAATTTTTTGGAAATTGCGACCGAAGGTCGCAGTCTTTATACAAAGCAAAATTTGTTTTCTCCACTGAGAACAGCGATCGCGACCGAATGTTGTGAAAAGTGTGATATATTTGATAAATTACTCTATTAATGCAAAACATAACAAAAAAAATCCTAAAAGGAATATAGAGAATTTTTAAATCTAGAGTTTTTTCTAGATTACCTTCACTTTGGGCGTCATAATTCGACCGTTTCTCTTCTCCAGATTGATGTAGATGATCTAATTCGAGACTTCTTTCCCTCAAAATTCTATCAGATTCGCTCAGTTTTTCTTTCGTCTCTGCCCAAATTGCAGTCATTGTTAATTTGAGAATGAAGCAGTCGTGGTCACAGTTAAAAGTTAAAATGGAAATATTTTAGTCTTTTATATTTTAAAATGTGTTTGCAATCTAGCGATCTCAAAAAGAAAGGCCCAGGTGAATAAAATATTGTAATTGAGGCTTTCCCTAATTTACTTTTACTATAGGTTGTTCCGCCCAAAACCCCCAAATAGTAATGCATGTGCAGGATAATTGTTGGGAAAAATAATTAAAAAAGCTAGTATTTTTTTGCACATTTATTTTTATACCCAAAATACTGAAAATAAAGCAAAGGTTAACCATGAATATGAATGGCCTATAAATTGGAACTCTATTTAAACATCTAAATCCCCTTTCTTCCAAAATCCTACCTCATTTTCTCCTCTCAAAATCCATCATTGTTTTATTTTATAAATAAAAAAGTAAGGAAACTATGAGTCGCAAATAATTAATGGAAGGGGAAAAATAGCCCTAACCCTTAAACTCGATAAGAAATAATGAAATATTTTGATAATCAATGCTTTAACCTTATTAAAAGTCGCTGTCACTGTATCAAAACTTCAAAGTTGAGATGAGGGTTGAGGTATTTATATTTTAACATGCCTAGGTCGAGCGCCTTTTTTGTGAGCCGAAACATATACAATCTTTTCGCAATGGTGATATTTTTTTAAATGTTTCTTAATGTTCGCCCAGTGGAAATTGAACTTGGCCTGCTCTGATGCCATATTAAAAATTAATGTCATTGCACTAAAACTCTAATGTTGAGATGAAGGTGTTCCATATGATGTGTATGTGCAACCATATCTTCTTGACTTATGTTTTCGCGTGATTGATCATTGGTCGGCTCATCGAAAGTGAAGATACTTGAATCAAGTTTCATTTTCTCAAAGAAGATTCTAAACTTAAAATCCTCAACACGTATCATCTCACCACTATGATCGCACTTATCTTTAAATAATTCATCGAAAAATAGAGGCTCATCAATTATGCATATATCCTCACAACATGATTCAACTTTCTCCTCGGGGGGTGCATATATAACTAAATCTTCTCTAAACAAGTCATCCAAATATAGAGAATCATCTTGAAATTTACACACTTTATGCAAATGCATAACTAGTTCTTCATCATTACAGGCATCCTGGCAATATGATTCAACTTGCTCCCTACGAGATCTATGTGTCACCAAATAATTTCTGATCACTTTATCTAGAAACCTAGGATAGTCATCAAATATGCACACTTCCTCAATAGCCTTTTCAACATTGTTGAATTTTTTTGCTTCGTCAAGACGAATGTGATTTAGAATTGATATTTTTTGCCTAGGAGCAAGTTGAGTAGAAAATCTTTCTTTTGCGAAACTAACTAACTCACTAGCTTGTCTATTAAGTTGGTTGTCAATCACTTGTGCACTTGTTCTAAAATTTTTCTCATATATTGGTTATGTGTCCTCCACCTTAACTTGTGAAAGTTGATCGGTCTCTTGATCTTGATCAAGAGTTTGGGTTGAAATGAGTTAATATTGGTCAAGTTCAAAGTTTTGTGACAAAATTGAATTTTGGTCAAAGTCTTCAAGACACCATGATTTTTCATTCCTTTCAATATGGCTAGGGCAATCGCGAATGGTTGAAAATGTGTTAGGCAGTATTCTTATCCCTATCTTTCACTATGTTGGTCAAATGATTCATTTGTACTTCTAACCTATTGATAGACTGGGTAAAATAATTTCTGGCTTGAATCAAATTTTTCATACTTTCATCTAAGTCCGTAGGTTCTTCTTGTTATGGTAGGACTTGGAAGGTAGAGTAAAGATCTTGAATTTGAAAATTTCGATGGGCTCATGCGTCTTCTATTTTTTAAGTCATCGCTCAAGCTCTTCTAATTTTTATCTTATTTTCTCAGTCTATTGATTTTTCTATTGGCTGCTTGGGAAAAGAAGTATATGACGATGATTGTTAGAAAGGTGGTTGGCGATATGGCTTGGGGCATTGAATCCCCAACGATCCGTGAAGAGTAGAGATGATTATTTTGATTATAATAATGGTATTGGGGCATGTGTTGATTCGGATGAGACTACCCCGGCATACTAGGTTGGTTAAAATTTTGTTGGTGAAAGTTAGTCCATACCGGCTTCATGTAATCCGAATTGAAAGGGAATTGAGTAAAATATGAATTATTATTAAAGTTAGAAAATTTGTGGTTAGAATCCATATCATCAAGAATTGTTAAAACACACAAACAAACAAAACACAAAAATATTCTAACCTAAGTTAGACCTAAACGACTCCTAACTGGCTAGACTGTCCATGGAAGGTATATTGCAGAACCTAACCACAAGTTAATCAGCCAGGTAGGTTGTAAGATCTGTGGGAGGTATCCGTGCAAGAGCAACGAGCTTAATTATATCAAACCACTATATTCGAGGTTTCCCTACTTAATTCCCTGCCTAGTCACCTATTTGGCAAGAGTTAAATTCTAATAACTTTCTCTTTAGGTCAATCTTCTAGTGAGTTCGAGATGTCCCTAAGGCCAACATCTACTCAAATTTTAATTAGGATTAGGTTAGTGAGTAAGGAGATAGTTTTTGGGCTAAAGTAGGGTAATAACTTTCCCATCTTATCTTGCTTATGGATTTTACCCTTAAGTCATTTTAGTGCGATGTGCGCAAGTAAATAGATAATTAATCACTCAAAGCAATTGTAAAGCACCAAAAAGTGTTTTCTAATTTAGATGCAATGCAAATGTACCTTATCTCTAGCACTCTTAAACAGTAATTTAAAATAAATGAAATTAGACAGATGCCTATGATGCAAGTCTCTCCCGTTTTTAAACACCTCAATTGATGAATTACTGTTAAATTAAAAAGAAAAAAGAAAAATTAATCACTTAGTAAATAAAAAAAATATCGTTCCCTCCCTGACAACGGCGCCAAAATTTGATTGCTGAAAAATATAGAGGTTAAGGTTAGAAGGATGTTATCTAAATATTGGTTAAGTTTCTATCTTTCACAATTTATTCATGATAACAAGGGCTATGCAGGTCAAATCCAGAGGGAGGAATGGGATAGAAGCTTTCCGGTATCTTTTAACAAACTAGATTAGTTAATTAGTCTTCTGAAAAAGAACTCTATGTCAAGTGTTAGAAGTAGAAAAAAGATGAAGATAGAGTTGGATTAAAAACTAGGGTTTTGAAAATACTGTGAAGCAAAACTTACTAATCATCTACCACTACTAACTTACTAACCTATACTAGATTAAATTTCACTTTATATTATAAGAGTTAGTCCTTGGAGTTGCTTTTAAGTTAAGCAAGATTCATAAAATAAAAACTAAATCCTATTTAGAATAATCACTAACCGAGACCTAACATTAAACTATCAAAGCCTTCTAATCATAGAATAAGAAGGATAACCATGATTTAACATTCAACTATCAAAGCTATCTAAGCATAGGATAAAAAAAATCCATTGAAAAGCATTAACATATATGGATTTAACTAGTCATCATCATGTGCCTTCAAGAACTTTAAGTAATCCTAGAGTTAAGCATGCATGCGATCCAATCGGTTTATTCTAACCTAGTGTCACGCCTCGCTTCCCAAAATATGTGAAACCAGAGTCGCGATGAGAGTCGGCGATGTATATATGCAAGGTAAGTACCCCACGCATACACGCTAAACCTAAAGTAACCTGAATAAGTTATAAAATCTACTACGATAAATCAATATCACTGCAATTTGATATAAAAATATCTAACACAATGATAGCAGATGAATAAATGTAAGAAATGACAACTGGACGCGATATAGAAAGAATCAGGAAATAACATAAACAAAAGAGCAGGAATACCAATAATCAAGAAGAGCAGGAACCAGCTTCTCAAGATGCATGTGATCCTCTCCAAATACCTGATCAATAATAAATAGCCACGGATCTGGATATGCAAATTCAGGGTGTCAGAACTCCTAGTGAATGTGTAAGAATAAACTGGAAAGATGCACATGCATATAAATGTGAACATATGATAATAATATAAATTGGAATAAGAAATGGTATGAATAAGTAAATAAACTGTAATGCGGATAGCACACAGTAGAGTATGTATTCAGTCAGGTATTCAATTAGGTATCTATTACAATATATATCAGGCGGGTAGAGTCAGTCGGTACTAGAGTCAGATGTACATTAGGTCATGAGTATAATCAGATGTCTATAATATCATGCATGTATCAGGTGTCTACAATCAATCACAGTATATTATGAACAGTTTATTATTATTATGTCAGTGAATGCCAATTGTCACCTGTAATAGACGCATCCCATACTACGCCTATCACAGAGTCAATCGAGGTCCTAAGTTATTAAAACTGATCGGTTGGTCCCGTACGTACCCGAGACCACGGCCCAAACTCCTGGCGTTAAACAGGCCCTACCACAAGGTAGTTAGGAACATGTATAACGGGAACAAGAACAGGACGGGGTGCCAGTCACCCCTCGAGAACCCTGCAGTGGAACCCCCTTTCGGCTTCGCAACCTATATCCTAGGTCTACCCAAAATACAGATGTTATCTCCTCCATCAATTTCCCAAATCCCAGTGTAAGATGTTTAATGTTAGGTTATTAGTTAATCAAGATTATTTAAAGTGCATGTTACTTAGATTACTGGGACAATTTGGTGATAGCCACGGTAACGACGTCAACATGTATAATCAAGATACTGGTATAAAAGGATATATAATGTCAGTGAATAGGATACTGGTATAACAGGACATGTAACAAGTATAACATGAGAGTGTTGTTACTATATACAATATTTTTCTAGCAATTATGGTAACATGGATATTATAATTATCAGGTAAATATCATGTATAATCGGTCAAGTTTCTCAGGTAAATTATGATATTCAGAATAAGTAATGACCTATTGGCATGAATAATCTGGGCAAAATATTTATTCTACTCAGATCATCAAAGTCATCGATATATCCAAGTCTCAATATATAATTTACATACTCATCTATACCTAACCAATCTTCATTATCCAATCTTAAGTAAGACCATCATACACTCTCACTTCCATTAAGTTTAAGCACAAGTTTCAGAAATCCAAGTGACTAGTCAATTATGCATATACATGCCACCAGGTCAAGTCAATCCAATCTATGACTACTCCTCAAGAAATATGGAATATAATATGCCTCTACATCTGATAATCAACATCAACAAGACATCAATACTCAAACAGTATAATCAGGGATAAAATAGGGAATATCTATAACTATGGATCCAACTACATCATCAGAACACCATTCAAAATCCTCTGAAATGAACGCCAATCTCATTTCAATCAATTCTAACTCTAACTAAGTCCATATCAGTCTAAGTATTAGAAGATCAGTCTTTTAATAAAGAATCTCCAAGTCAATCATCAATATCCAACTAAACTCTCACCTATTTTACCATCAATAAGAATAATTAAATCTACTGATAATATCACTCAGATATCACTCATATAACTACCATCATGAACCAGTCAAATTCAAGATCTAAATCTGATTATAGTCTAAGTTACATTACTAATAGCTCCAATCCCAATCAAGATCATACCTAGGGAGTGGGACATCCTCAAAGCTATATAAAATCTAGAAAGTGTTTGTACTCAAACCTCGATATCAATAAACATCATTACTCAGATAATTTATTAGTGAATATATCTAAATATAATACTTGCAACTAATAATCCAAAATAAATATTATGTGATAGATCAAAATCAAGATAAAGTATTCATGTAAATTTCAAGTTGAACTCTAGGTCCATATGTAAATCCAAGCATCCAGATAAATCAATCTTAAGGTAACATCTTACTTAATCAATCTTTATTGCCTAAATGAATTCTTGTCTGAAGTATCATTAAATAAATATCCGATAAATATCTTAAATAAGTCTGCAAATATGAATCAGGCCAATCTCAAATCAATCCAAGTCATAGTCTAAGCTGTACAACAACTAGCCTAGAATCAAAAAAATAATCCTCAACACATGTAATGATATTGATAAACACTCATATGAACTAACTAAATAGGATGAGCACTCACTAATGTCTCATGAAGAAATACATGTAATCACACTAGTAAAATAAGTTAGATGATCACATGAAATGATACAGGTATTCATACAGGTAAAATACAGTAGATGGTCACATGAAATAAAGTAACACACATATATACATAAATATATATATATATATATATATATATATATATATATATATATATATATATATATATATATGACAATGGTGAGTGAGGAAATAATACAAGAGCAAACTCTCACAAGTATTGTCTCAGTAAATTTTTGTAACATAATTACACAACAATATAAAATTTTATTATAAAATTCATGTTTAACTGAAGGAGGAAAAGAATACTCACTTGAACTCAATCCCAAGTCCAAAGCACTGAAATCATAAGGCCCCGATAAATCTATGTGGTTCATTTCAATAAAAATTGTTAGATTTTTAAAGAATGTTTTACTTGGAATATTTAAGAAGTTTTAATCTTAATTAATTAGTTTAGGGGTTATGAATATGGTACTCTGGGTCTAATGAATTTAGTAGGTTTAGTTTAAACAAAATTCTAATTTTTGTTGGATTTTTAATAGGCTTTAAAGCATTAAAATAATTAACAGGCCTGAATTTACCATTAAAGAAAATAGCTTTAAAGTGGGTGGTTTAAGTTAATTTATGTGGGTATTAGTCTAAATTTTTATCATAGAAAGTAGAATTATTGTAAACTATTGTTTATATCTTTCTCCATTTTTTGGTATTTTTAACTAATTATTTTAATATACAATTCTTCTTTCTTTCTTTCTTCTTTCTTTCTTTTTTTTTTTGTACATCCAGTAGCCCAGGCCAGACCAAGGTCAGACCAGGCCAAGCCCAGGCCTGGTCCGGGAATTTCATTTTTTTTTTTGAACAGGGCCTAAGGCCTTGGTTGCGGCCCAGCCCAGGCCAGGCCGCCGACCTGGGCTGAAATTTTTTTATTATCTTTTTTTGGTTTTTTTTAACAGGGCCCAAAGGCCCTGTGCTGTGGTTGTTGCGCCCAGGCTCGGGTGCGGGTCTGCGCCCGGGCTGGGTGCAGACCCTGCACAGACCCCTGCTCTTGGCCATGGCCGAGAGCAGGGAATGGATATTTTTTTAAATTCTTTGTTTTAAAATTTGGAAAAAATTATGTAAATTAAAATTATGGGTTGATATATTCTGATATGTATTTTAGTTGGACTTTAGATTAGGTTTTGTGATGTATAAAAAAAATATTCATGAAGATCATGGTATAAACATAATTTTTAATAAACTATTTATATCAAATAAATTTTGAGAAAATAAATTACTTACTTGGATTTGATCTCCCCTATCATGTTCCTCAATTTCTGCACTTTGAGATTCCTTTTGTTCATACTCCGCTTGAGGAGAAAAGAAAGAAGAAAGTGGGGAGAGTTCGGTCATAATTTTTTCTTTGGAGGTAGCAAAAGAAATAGTTTAGGTTTTTAATAGGTTATTAGAGATTTTAAAAATCAGAATTTCAGTTAGGTTCAAACTGCTTGATTTAGTAATTTAGGATAGAATTAATTAAGGTTATGATTTTGAAAATAAGATTGGATTTGTGTAAATTAGGATAGATACGATTTTTATTAGGATTTAGATTAGGATTAGTTAAGAGTTATGAAAAGATTTGATAAGAAAGGATTTGGATTAGGATTGGTTTTGGCTTAATGGGTAAGGATTAATGAGTTATGGGCTAGGAAAAAGAAAAGATATGAGTAGTAGTAGTAATAATAATAATAATAATAAATACTAATAATAAAAAAGAGATAGTAGTAATAATAATAATAAAATTATCAACATCAAAAATATTATCTAATAATACTCGGTAAAAATACTACCATTAATAATAATGACTAAAACAATACAATAAAAATAAGAATAATAACAATATCAATATTAACAATAATAGCAACTACAATAATAATAATAGCAACATAGTAATGGAAAAAATACTAGCTAGTAATTAAAATGATAATACTTAATAATGCTAAATATAAATATAAGGTCAAAATGCCATTTACTATCTTAAAATAATTTGTACTATAAATCAGTTAATAAATAATAATAAAAAATCAGTAAAATAAAATAAATACTTTAGAAAAAATACAGTGTTTTATTCCAGGGATATTACATTCTACCCACCTTATAAAAATTTCATCCTCAAAATTTCAATAAAGTAGGAAAATGATAAAAATCAAGTTAAAAGAGAAGATAAAGCTTCCACGTCATTTCTCACTACATCATGGGACCACCCCGTTTTCGCTGCGTGCTCTGATCTCTGCTACCGGCTTTAAAATGGAGTGATCAAACTCAGGAAGAAAAATCAGGGAAACAGAATCGAAAAGAGGATAGGAATCATGATGGAACCCAGATTACTCTAAAAAAGAGTTGGAATCAGGGATATCAACAAATCAAATAGATGGATATCAAAAGGGGACGGTCAATTCTAAATGGGCTCAATATCAATTATGTGGATAGTATATGTATAATGGAGTGTAATTATAACTTGTTTCAAGTTAACGATAGGGCCTAAGTTCTCTTTTTATGTCAAATCTGGCTCTGATACTAAGAAAACCCTGTCACGCCTCGCTTCCCAAAATACGTGAAAACGGAGAGGCGACGAGAGTCGGCGATGTATATACGTGAGGAAAGTACCCCACGCATACACGCTAAGTCTAAAGTAACATGAACAAGGTATAAAATTTACTACGATAAATCAATATTACTGCAATTTGACATATAAATATCTAACACAATGATAGCAGATGAACAAAAGAAAGAAATGGCAATTGGATGCGATATAGATAGAATCAATAAATAACATGAACAAAAGAGCAGGAATTCCAATAATCAAAAAGAGCAGGACTCCAGCTTCTCAAGATGCATGTGATCCTCTCCAAATACCTAATCAGTAATAAATAGCCATGAATCTGGATATGTAAATTCAGGGAGTCAGAGCTCCTAGTGAATGTGTAAGAATAAACTTGAAAGATGCACATACATATAAATGTGAACATATGATAATATTATAAACTGGAATAAGAAACGACGTGAATAAGTAAATAAACAGTAATGTGAATAGCACACAGTAGAGTATGTATCCAGTCATGTATTTAATCAGGTGTCTATTACAATCTATATATCAGGCGGGTGAGTCAGTTAGTACAAGAGTCAGATTTACATTAAGTCTTGAGTATAATCGATGTATATAATATCATGCATTTATCAGGTGTCTACAATCAATCATGGTATATTGTGAACAGTTTATTATTATTATTATGTTAGCGAACACCAATTGCCACCAGTAATAAACGCATCCCATACTATGTCTATCACACGAGTCAATCGAGGTCCTAAGTTATTGAAACTGATCGGTTGGAGACATTGTCCATGCTTTAGGTGGTTCCCGTACATACCTGAGACTACGATCCGGACTCCTGGCGTTGAACCAGGCCCTACCGCAAGGTAATCAGAAACATATATAACAGGAACAAGAACATGAAGGGGAGCCAGTCACCCCCCGGGAACCCTGCAGTGGAACCTTCTTTCAGCTGCGCAACCTATATCCTAGGTCTACCCAACATACAGACACTGTCTCCTCCATCAATTTTTTCAATCCCAGTGTAAGTAGTTTAATGTCATGTTATTAATCTATCAAGATTATTTAATAGGCATGTTACTTAGATTGCTGGGATAACTCGGTGATAGCCACGGTAACGACGTCAACATATGTAATCAGGATACCGGTATAACATGATATATAATGTTAGTGAACAGGATACCAGTATAATAGGACATGTAACAAGTATAACATGAGAGTGTTGTTACCATATACAATATTTTTCCAGCAATTATGATAACATGGACATTATAGTTATCAGGTAAATGTCATGTGTAATCAGTCAAGTTCCTCAGGTAAATCATGATATTCAGAATAAGTAATGGCCTGCTGCATGAATAGAATAATCCGGGTAAAAAATTTAATCAACTCAGATTCTCAAAGTCATCGATATATCTAACTCTCAATATATAAAATTTATACTAGTCTATACCCAACAAATCATCACTATTCAATCTTAATTAAGACCATCATACACTCTCACTTTCATTAAGTTCAAACACAAGATCTAGAAATCTAAGTAACTAGTCAATTATGTATATACATGCCACCAGGTCAAGACAACCCAATCTACGCCTACTCCTCAAGAAATATGGAATCTAAGATACCTTTACGACTGATAATCAACATCAACAAGACATCAATACTCAAACAGTATAATTAGGGGTAAAATAGAGAATACTTACAACTACGGATCCAACTACATCAACCTCATCAGAACACCGATCAAAATCCTCTGAAACGAACGCCAATCCTCATGTCAATTAATTCTTACTCTAACTAAGTCCATATCTGTCCAAGTATCAGAAGATCAGTCTTTTAATAAAGAATCTCCAAGTCAACCAGCAAATCCAACTAAACTCTCACCTGTTTTACCATCAATAAGAATAATTAAATCTACTGATAATATCACTCAGATATCACTCATATAACTACCATCATGAAACAGTCAAATTCAAGATCTAAATCTGATTATAGTCTAAGTTATATTACTAATAGCTCCAATCCCAATCAAGATCATAACTAGGGAGTGGGACATCCTCAAAAGCTATATAAAATCTAGAAAGTCTCTATACTCAAATCTCGATATCAAAAACATCATTACTCAGATGGTTTATCAGTGAATATATCCAAATATAATACTTGCAACTAATAATCTAAAATCAATATTATGTGATAGATCAAAATCAATATAAGGTATTCATGTAAATCTCAAGTTGAATTCTAGGCCCACATGTAAATACAAGCATTCAGATAAATCAATCTTAAGGTAACATCATACTTAATCTATATTTATTGCGTAAATGAATTCTCGTCTGAAGTATCAATAAATAAATGTCCAATAAATATCTCAAATAAGTCTGCAAATATGAATCAGGCCAATCTCAAATCAATCCAAGTCATAGTCTAAGGAGTATGACAACTAGCCTAGAATCAAAAATAATAATCCTCCACACATGTAATGATATTGATAAACACGCATATGAACTAACTTAAATAGGATGACCACTCACCAATGTCCCATGAAAGAATACATGTAATCACACTAGTAAAATAGTAAAATATGTCAGATGATCACATGAAATGATACATGTACTTATACATGTAAAATAAAGCAGATGGTCACATGAAATAAAGCAAGTAAAAATATATATATAACAATGGTGAATGAGAAAATAATACAAGAGCAAACTCTCACAAGTATCGTCTCAGTAAATTTTAGTAACATAATTACATAATAATATAAATTCATTTATTATAAAACCCTTGTTTAACTGAAAGGGAAAAGAATACTCACTTGAACTCAATCTCAAGTCCAAAGCTTTGAAATCATAAGGCCCCGATAAATCTACATGGTTCATTTCAATAGAAATTGTAAGATTTTTAAAAGAACGTTTTACTTGAGAGTTTTAAGAAGTTTTAATCTTGATTAATTAGTTTGGGGATTAGGAATATGGTCCTCTGGGTCTAATGAATTTAGCAGGTTTAGTTTAAACCAAATTCTAATTTTTGTTGGATTTTTAATAGGCTTTAAACTATTAAAATACTTAACGGCTTTGAATTTACCATTAAGAAAAATGGCTTTAAAGTGGGTGGTTTGAGTTAATTTATGTTGGTATTAGTCTAAAATTTTTATTATAGAAAGTAGAATTATTTAAAACTATTTTTTATATTTTTCTCATTTTTTGGTATTTTTAACAAATTATTTTAAGATACAATTCTTCTCAATTCTTCTTTCTTTCTTTCTTCTTTCTTTTTTTTTCTTTCTTTTTTTCTCTACATCCAGGAGCCCAGGCCGGACCAGGCCAAGCCCAGGCCGGGTTCGGGAATTTCCTTTTTTTTTTTGAACAGGGCCTAAGGCCTTGGTTGTGGCCCAACCGGCCTGGCCCGGGCCAGGCCGCCTGGCCTGGGCTGAAATTTTTTTATTATCTTTTTATTAATAGGGCCCAAAGGCCCTGTGTTGTGGCTGTTGCGCAATGGGCTAGCCCAGCCCACTCTGCAGCCTGGGCTGGTTGCGCCCAGGCTCGGGTGCGGGTATGCGCCTAGGCTCAGGTGCAGACCCTGCTCTCGGCCATGGCCGAGAGCAGGGAACGGGTATTTATTTAAAATTCTTTATTTTAAAATTTAGAAAAATTATGTAAATTAAAATTATGGGTCGGTATATTCTCACATGTATTTAGTTGGATTTTAGATTGAATTTTTTGATGTATAAAAAAAATATTCATGGAGATCATGGTATAGATATAATTTTTAATAAACTATTTATATTAAATAAATTTTGAAAAAATAAATTACTTAATTAGATTTGATCTCCCATATCATGTTGCTCAGGAGATTCTTTTTGTTCATGCTCCGCTTGAGGAGAACAGAAAGAAGGAGGTGGGAAGAGTTGGGTCATGATTTTTTCTTTGGAGGTAGAAAAAGAAGTAGTTTAGGCTTTTTATAGGTTATTAGGGATTTAAAAATCAGAATTTCAGTTGGTTCAAACTACTTGACTTAGCAGTTTAGGATAGAATTAATTAAGGTTATGATTTTGAAAATAAGATTTGGATTTGTGTAAGTTAGGATAGATATGATTTTTGTTAGGATTTAGATTAGGATTAGTTAAGAGTTATGAAAAGATTTGATAAGAAAGAATTTGGATTTGGATTGAGTTTTGGGTTAATGGGTAAGAATCTCAATGGTAATGGGTTATGGATTAGGAAAAGGAAAATATATTAATAATAATAACAATAATAATAATAAATACTAATAATCAAAAAAGAGATAGTAGCAATAATAATAATAAAATTATCAACATTAAAAATATTATCTAATAATACTTGATAAAAATACTACCATTAATAATAATGACTAAAACAATACAATAAGAATAAGAATAATAACAATATCAATATTAACAATAATAGCAACTACAATAATAATAATAGTAAGATAGTAATGGGAAAAATACTAGCTAGTAATTAAAATGATAATACTTAATTATGCTACATATAAATATAAGACCAAAATACCATTTATTATCTTAAAATAATTTGTACTATAAATCAAGTTAATAAATAATAATAAAATAATCAGTAAAATAAAATAAATACTTTAGAAAAATACAGTATTTTAGACCAGGGAATTGCACCTAGAATTGAAGTAGTTGTGGAGAGATTAGAAAGTCATGAAGAAGATTAGCTATTCATGGTGAAAACTAAAGAAAGCAAGTAAATAAAGATAAATTTAAAAGAAAAACCTTGTTATTAATGTTGTCACCTTCAATTATAAGAGCCTCCTCCTTCTTTACATAGCTTGATCTAGAACTAGGTCCTAAAATATATAAAAGAAATTTGCAAGAGAACTAAAAATAATCCTAAGTTATGATCTCTGATATAGAGATGCCTGATTTTGAAAGATTTCAGCTCTTTAAATAGGCCTCAGAGCTAATCACAATTGGATACAAATTAGAAGGTTTAACTTAATCCTAATTCAATACGGGAATTCAATTCTGCAGCAAGTTAGCATGTAGATTACTGAATATACCTTGTAAAATGGGTGAATTAGATAAAGCGGTCAACATAAGAATTGTAACCCTTCAAGTTCTCTTTCTGTAACATTTTGAGTCATCAGATTTGAATATCTGTAACAAAAGTTATGATCCGAACACTAAGAGGTGTCTAGTCTAAATCTAAGTCTGAATTGATTTTGAACTCCATTTAATTTGAATTATCCTTCTTATTCCTATTAGGATTAGCTTTATCTCATCTATCTTCTAGAATTATATCTTCTAATTTTGAATTTGAATTTTGAAGATGATGATATATCCTTTCCTTCTCTTGATTTCAAATTCAATTAAATTGAAATCCAAATTTAAATAGGATTAGGGATAAAATAGAAGTTTCTTGTATCCTTATCATCCCATTTAATTAACTACACACTATAATCAAAAAGATCATTAAATAGAGATATTAAATAAAGAATAATTAAGGATAAATCTGCAAATGTGATTATAAAAATGTAAAATTGAGATGCAATCAGAAGGTTGAGGTATTTATATTATAACAACCCTCGTACTCCTGTACCCCACCTTGACCTAGATCTTATAGATCAGTACCAATTCACATAATTGCTTAATGAAGACCGGCTCCCATCACGTGTAGCACCAATAAATAATAAATTAAGATTGCACGTTGTGCACCCACCTAATAAAAAATACTTTGTGTTACATTCAATTAACCAATGCAATAATTACTCAAAGGCCTTTATAAGCACATATTGTAGCTCACCGTCAGTGGAAACTCACCAAGAATAGCAAAAAGTAACACATAAGTCAAGTGTTACTGACGAGAGAGAATGGCTTATGCACGCTCGTGCACTCTACTTTTGCTCTTGCTAATTGTGATTCTGTGCAATGCAAGAGATTACAACATTCTGGATTTCCAGTTGGCAAGGAGGCATGAACTTTGGATGGCCGAGTATGGACGAGTCTACAAGGATGAGGTTGAGAGAGCACGACGATTCGAGATATTCAAGGAGAACGTCAAGTTCATAGAAGATTTCAACAATGCTGGAGAGTATAACTACACTCTAGGTGTGAATCAGTTCACTGATCTCACTCATGAAGAGTTCTTGGCTACTTACACAGGAGTCGAGATCCCAGATCCAGTATTTGAGGAGTCACGTAGGTCAATCGAGTATGACGATGTGAACCTACAAAGTGTTCCATCAAGTGTTGATTGGAGGGCCAAAGGTGCAGTAACCTCTGTCAAAAATCAAAACCCGTGTGGTAAGAAAATTTTCTTAACTTCACATTTTCATTTATTTAACTTTTTCCGCTTTGCACGTCGTTAAAGCTCAAAGGCAATGGTAAAATGATTTTTTTAGCTTCAGCTTCTCATTTATTCTACTTTTTTTTCCTTTTTATATCTTTTTTATTTTAGAATAGTTGCCCAAAGGGTGCCATGTGCATGTACAGTAGGTGTTCGGTAAGGACTTCTCTCTCTGCTCGCGCGCGCAGGCATCCACGCATCGATCAAAACTTCCTAGTTCATCAGATATGATCAAATGCTCATGACCAATTATTTTTGGAGGAGAATTTGAAAACAAATTTTCATAAAAAGAATTGTATTAGTTACTATTCTCAAACATATATTCAACCTTGATACTTGCATAGTCTCAATATATTTAAATATTAATTCTCTAATATGATTGTTTATGATAATAACTGTAGGTTCTTGTTGGGCATTTGCTGCTGTATCAGCAGTTGAAAGCATCAACAAAATTAAAAGAAATATACTCTACTCCCTATCGGAACAACAAGTTGTGGACTGTGACAAGCGTAATGGAGGATGCAATGGAGGTAGCAGGCCAGCAGCCTTCAATTACATCAAAAACAAAGGTCTTACGACTGAAGCTAACTATCCTTACAAAGCAACTCGTGGCACTTGTAATGTAACAAAGGAAAGTCAAACTGTGGCAACTATTAATGGTTATAAAATAGTGCCAAGCAACAGTGAGGCATCTCTTATGATCTTAGTGGCACAACAACCAGTAACAATCGGAGTTGATGCTTCAAGAACTTTTGCAGGCTATAAGAAGGGTATCTTCTCCGGACCCTGTGGAACAAATATCAATCATGCAGTTGTTGTTGTTGGTTACGGGGAAGAAGGCTCAGAAAAGTACTGGATAGTCAGGAACTCATGGGGTCCTAGGTGGGGTGAGGGTGGATATATAAGGATGAAGAAGGATATTGCTGCACCTCAAGGACTGTGTGGGCTTGCTATGCGCGGGGCTTACCCAACCCTTTGAGCGTAAAAAAAAGATGCTTATGTGAAATAAGAGCCTTGCTCCTCATCCTCCAAATATGTACCTGATGTGTCGTAACATAGTGAACTTGGCAGTATGACTTTATGTGCCTAAATAAGGAGTATGGTGAGCTTGAGCAAGAAATGCATGTGTGGGGAAAAATATATATATATAAATATTGCATTGTGCTTATATAAATGTATGTATTTTGTGTGTCTTCTCCGGGCTTAATTCTCCTTACTTAAAATTGTTCATCACACTTTAGAAGCTAGAGATGATACAATATCCTTAGCACAATTCCAATTAATGATTTATATGAGTGACTAATGATTTTCGCAATGTAAATTTCATATAAATAGTAATGGACCGTCAGGATAATTGTTGCGGAAAAAGAATTTAAAAAGCTAGTATTTTTTTTCACATTTACTTTTATACCCAAAATACCGAAAATAAAGCAAAGGTTAACCATCAATATCAACGGCCTATGAATTGGAACTCTATTTAAACAGCTAAATCCAGTTTCTTTCAAAATCCTACATCATTTTTTCCCATCAAAATCCACCATTATTTTTTTAATAGATAAAAAAATAGGGAAGCGAAGTGTCACAAATAATTAATGGGAGGGGTGAATATCCCTAACGCTCGATCTTAATTTAAAATAATTATATATTTTGATTAACAATTATTTAATTTTATTAAAAGTCGATGTCATTATATCAAAACTTTGAAGTTGAGATGAGGGTTGAGGTATTTATCTTTTAACATACCATCATAGATCAAAGCGCCCTTTTTGTGTGCCAAACTTCAGCTTTTCGTAGTGGTGATATTTTTTGTTTTAAATCTGTTTTTTAGTGTGCGCCCATTGAGAATTGACCTGGGTTTTTCTAATACCATATTTAAAAAAAAATCACTGCACCAAAACGCTGAAGTTGAGATGAGAGTTGAGATATTTATATTTTAACAATTATAGCACATTAGTACTTATGCACCAACCTTAACATAGTCCTATCTATCATTACCAATTCACACAATTGTTTAATTAAATAAGACTAGCTCCCTGTACGTGCATGGCACCGCATGTTGCACCAATAAATAATAAATTAAAACTATACATTGTGCACCCACCTTATAAATAATAAATTTTGACTTTGCGGACCCACCTAATAAATAATAAATTAAGACTTTATGCCCTGAACGCATGTGCCAGAGACATGTATGTGTTTCCCACCAAAGAAGTACGGACGAATTTGAGGAGAATTTTAGATTTGGTGAGATCCATCATGAATCAAATCTTGAGCTTGGGATTTTTTAAGAGAATATTTTGATAAATTAAGGCTTTATGTACCCACTTAATAAATAATAAATTTAGACCATGTGTACCCACCTTATATATAAGGGGTTTTTTCATATCGGGACTGAAATTTTTCTTAATTTCGTATTCACTCCCGAAATCTTCATATTTTCATATCGACACCCTAAATCTTACAAGTTTGGATAAAAACTCTCCCTCTATTAGTTGCTGTCTATTTTTCAATGGTGGCCTGGTGAAAATATATTTATATCCTAAACTAATTCAGAAAATACATTTCACTCTCTTTTTCTTTCACTCTCTCCTCTTCGTCTGCCGCCCTGCCCATTTACCTCTGTTGTCATCGTCATCGTCGTCCACTCCATTCCTAATCACGCCCGTCTCCTCGCGCTCGCTCGATCGAAGACGGCCAGAGACAGCCAGAGTCGTGGTTGAGTTGGAAAGAGTGAGTTTGTTGAGAGAAAATAGTTGAAAGAGATGAGAGTATAATGGTAAGTTCACATATTATTTTAAAATATTTGAATTTAAAAAATATTTCAAGAATATTTTTTCTTATAAACAGAATAATTAACAGAAGGGGATTTTGTCCAAATTTTATGATTTGAGGGGTCGATATGAAATTATGAAAATTTTGAGGATGAATATGAAATTAAGAAAGATTTCAAATGTCGATATGAAAAAACCCAGTAAATAATAAATTTAGACTTTGTAACTGATAGATGTTTAGATATATCCTCTCTCTCCACGCCTAATGGAGAGGGCATGTAATAGAGAGGGCGCGAAAACCCATTATCCTAATAGATTGGTTAACATGTCTAAAACCTGATAAGCCTATAGAAAAATCACAAAAATTCTAATAAAATCATACAAATTGAAAATAACCTCTTATATTTATACTAGCAACCATGGTCCAAGATTTCTACTTCTTACTAGTCTCGAAATCATAACCTTAAAAGATCTTGGTTTCCATTTTAACTAGAACTCATATAAAAGGAAACGAATAAAATCAAACATAAAAAAATAAACTCAATTTGAACTTAGACTTGAATTTAACTGACTCAAATCTCATAGATCTCCACCTTGATTCAAATTCACTCATCTTGCATAAGAAAGTGCACAATGAGGGAGTGAATAGGTGTACTAGCTAATTTAGGACTAAGATCGCCCAACCTGAATTGTTGATAAAATAAGAAAGGAAGCAAGTTGATACAATTCTATTGCATTTCACAAACTCACAATTAGCAAGAGCAAAACTAGAGTGCACGAGCATATAAAAGCCATTCTCTCTCATCATAACGCTGGGCTTATGTGTTACTTTTGTTCTTCTTGGTGAGTTTCCACTTACGGTGAGCTACAATTTGTGCTTATGTAGGCTTTTGAGCAATTATTGCATTGGTCAATTGGATGTAAATTACTACTAGGTGGGTGTTGACACTCTGAAAAAAGGACTCCAAGGTAGCTCTGTAATCGGTCCGAATAATATCTAACTTGTCAACACTTCTAAAAGACAAGTGTAACCCTCAATCGTCGTTATACGTGTCACCGTAATACGATGTGGAGTACGCAGTGATTTGACCAACCTGAGAGCCAAATTGAACTAGTTCCAGCTTCACAAATTATTTTCTAATATTTTAAATTTTCTAAATTTTTTTGAAAATTTTTCCGAATTATTTTGAAAAATGTTCATGATTGATGTCAACCGACACCAATAATTGACCCAAGAATTTTTAATTCACAAATGAATTAAAATTTTTAGAATCTATTTCTGTATTCGTCTTTAAAATCATATTTTCTACTTTCAAGTAATTTTGGCGATTTTTCTGAATTAGTCTAAAATCGGGTCGAACAGATGTCGCCCGGTATCACTGATCATTTCAAGATTTTTAATTCGCAAATCGGTTTGAATTTTTACAATCCGATTTCACATTATGTCTTAGACTAATATTCTTTATTTTACATAATTTTTGGGGACTGTTCGGAACTAGTCAAATTTTAACCCAATTATTTAAATATATAAAATCCTATAACAAATCCTAATAATCTAACCGACTATAAAAATTTTCTCTACGTTTCTACACAATTCCAATTAACCAACCTTCACATTTTCTTTACCTTTCTACACTCTTCCTCTTAACCGACATAATTCACCTTAAAAATCCCATTTTCATTCAACCCATTAAACCCAATAATAACAACTCTCTCGTTCTCTCCCCCCCCATTCACCTTACCTGCGCCACCCCCTCCTTCTCCTCATCTCAACGCCACCCACACCAGCACCCCAACGGCACCCCGAACACCTCCTTAAAACCCTACCACCCAGTTCCCCCATCTCACTCTCACTTCCTCTCTTGCATTATATCAACCCATATCACACCACCACCTACTCCACCTACCTTCGGCCACCGCGTCGCCACCGAAACCACCCCCTTAACTTCTGGCACTACCACAACCTCCTCCATTCTTCACCGCTCTCTATCGTAACCACCACGCAACCATCCTCCCTTTTCTCCTTCTCTTCCTCGTTTACACACCACCGGAGCATCACCGGAGCTCCGTCACTTTCCACCACCGTGCGTGCAACCGTACGACCACCGCGGCCACCTCCTACTGCAACCAAAACCCGAATCTCCCTCCTCTCCTTCTTCTTTTGCACCTGCTGCTACTGTTCTATTCGAAGGAGAGAACGGAGAAGAAAAACCTATAATGGGTTTGTGTATAGACCCGATGCGCAACCCGAAACCCACAACCCGCTTTGATTAAAAAGGTAAATTTCATCAAAGCCCTGCATAAATTCGTATTTTTACATCTATAACTGTAACGCCTCAATTCCACGGATACGGAGACGTTATGGCGACGTACATACGCAGGGCGGAGATACCCTCGTGTACGTACGCTATGCCTCAGTACAGGAAATAGCCTCCATATATACAAGAGTTCCAGCATTAAATAAGTATAAGAATACCTGCAGAAAGAGGTTAGTAATCATAACAGATATGAAAATAGGGATAAACAAGATAAAAGAAACAAATCACAAAAATACCTATGAATGGTCTCGATGATGAGTCTCCTATGTGAATCCAAAGAAATATCTGGCAATACGATAACTCGGATCTCTAACCTGGGCACGCAAACCCAGGGTCTTCAGAAAGCGACCTAGTGAGTGATAAAATGAAGGAGGCAGTAATATGTAATATAGTAATACAGGCACGATAATAAGATATAATATATGTTTATGTATCAGTAATACCATATTAGGAGTTTAATAATCAGTAGAATATTATCACCGACTAGCATTTTATCATCGGGTCATGTCTACAGTGGTCTCCCATTTTATATAATAAATAATATTGTATAGTAGTGACATGATAGAAATGAACATGCAGAGGTGCATATGCAAAATAACCATAATACTGTGTTGTGCATATACAGTAATGATGTCTGTAAGGTATACAGAAAGCAGAATATATGCACTGCAGAGTATACGTGTCATGAGTAGTATGCCACCACAGAAAGTGTAACATATACTAGGTAAGGTAATAAAGTATACAGGTAAGATGATTGCGGATAAATTATCAGGAACAATAACAAGTACAACTAAACAATAGTATACATGTATCAGGCAAGTCATGTTATTTATACAATAATCACAATCAGTACCACTTGGTATTTAATCAATCTCTTCCAGTGTCCCATACCACTAGCAGTTCATACTGGAGCCCACACTCCAGTAGAATCCATCCGGATATGGTATATGGGTACCATTATCCAAACGAGAGAGTGACCAAATAACAAGTGTTACTGACGTCGCTATTATTTGGTTATTAAATGTATCATGTACTGGGTCTGAATAGCAAGCGCACTGAGGATGCCTTCATCATGCCAACACCCCGCGACGTAGGATTCTAGAGGTGGCCCCCATATGTTCAAGAAGTAGCCCCCACCATGTATGTGGTGTGGCACTTTGTTCCGTTTAGCACTTAGTTTCACACACCATGTGCCGGACGTCAGCATGACCATGCATATAATAGGAATACAATATAATAAGAATACTGAGTCTGGTCAGTAACAATATCAATAACAAGAGCATCAAAGGCATCCTCGTCACCCAACACCAGGCGGAGTGAGGATTCTAGAAGTGGCCCCCACGGATTCAAGAGGTGGCCCTCACCACGGATAGGTATAATGTGGCACTTTGCTCCGTGTGGCACTTAATTCCACACATGTTCCGCCAAACGCTGGCGTGACTGTGCTGATAACTGGTATACTAGAATACAAGTATGAACTACACAGTATATCAAGTACTAGAACAGTGCATGGTACAAGTAATACGATAATAAGACATGAACTTTATTGATATCATGAAACAAGATAACGGTAAACGATATAAAAGAGATGTGGGAGTCTACACATCGCATATCAACAGCTCATGTATCCAATAACGGGAATATCAATATCAGTAACAAGAAATAATCATGCAACAAGAATGCAGGAATATACATGCAATAATAAGACATGCAATAATATGAACGGTGATCCACATGACAAGAATATAGAAACAATCAATGCATGTATACCGGTGAATATATGTATCAGAGATATGTGAACATGATATAACTGTGTACCGAGCATCCATGTAACGATGATAGAAATATATAAAATGATGGTGTCTAGTGAATTGGTGTATCTATATATCGGTGGGACATGAATAAGAAGGTATTATGGTACGTGTATTATCGTATCTATATATCATTAATTCATGAACATGCTATAATAGTGTCATGTATATCAGTGTCTGAGTAACAGTGATGGAATAACAGTATCTAGTGTAATGGATATTTATCCAAAATGCAATATCCAATGTATTAGAATGTTCGTGTAACGATAATCCGAGGACATGTAGTAATGGTGTACAGTGTGAGTCAAATAACGGTGATCATACCCTGTAATCGAGTAGTAGATCTCCCTATTTGTAATAAATATTACAATATTATTAATATGATCAAGATCACAAAATTATTAGATAAATCTATGTTAATCATCAATTTATTAGTTAATTTTACTTAGTAAAAGTATTAACTTATGAATATTTAGACAAGTCATCTATATTTTACAATAAATCAAGAATTCTATTTAATTCTATTTACAAGGATATTCTGATAATTACGATCAAGTTAATTAAATATGATAAATATAATTTATAAAATAAAAACACTCTCAAACTAGCTATGGGAAGGTAACTCTCTTTCCCACGATCGCAACGGTTTCAGGATCGTCCAATTTGGAGTCCTGATGCTCCAGATATTGCCCGAACACTAGAAACCATATAAAAAGGTTTAATATGTAATTAATAAGAATAAAAATGCAACAAATATAATGTAATAGGAACTTTTATGAAAGTTTACCTTATTAGGTTTAAGAACAGGTTTGGGCTCTGAACGGGCCGGGTTTGGATCCAATACCCAAACCTAATGATTTAAGTGGAAGTGGGTTAATAGGTTAATGGTTAGGGTTTATTGGGTAACGGGTTTTGGGTTCTTGAGATGTGTTCACACTCGTTATTGGGTGTGGGTGTGAACCCATCCGGGTACAGTAGAAGCAACAGCAGCATCTGCTGCTGCTGCAGCGTGCGCGCGCAGGCCGGCGGCTGCCTGCTGGCGGCGGTCCCAGCCGCCGTCGGCACAGTGGTGCGTCAGGCGCCGAGAGAGGGTAAGGAGAAAGGGAGAGAGAGGAATAGAGAGATGGGGGAATGGTGGGTGAGAAATTTACAATAGAAGAAGAAGGAAAAGAAGAAGAAAGAGAAGAAGAAGAAGAAGGGCGGCGGGGCCCGATGGGGGCAGTGGCGCGCCAGCCACCGGCCGCCTGGCCGCGGGTGACGAATCAAGCCCCGTGGCCTTAAACACAGAGAGAGAGAGAGAGAGAGAGAGAGAGAGAGAGAGAGAGAGAGAGAGAGAAGTGAGGAAGAGAGGGAGAGAAAGAGAGAGAGAGAGAGAGAGAGAGAGAGTGAGTGAGTGAGTGAGGGAGAAAGAGATGAGAGAGAGAATTAGGGATAAATTAGAGAGAGAAAGAGAGGGGGAAAGACTTAAAGGAAAAAATAGGGGAAAGGCGGCGGTCTAATGGCGGTGGGGGAGGATTCAGGAAGAAAGGAGAAGAAATGAAAGAGATAGATTAAAAAATAATATTTTATTATTATTTTTATTGGCTCAATATTGGACTAGCTTCAAAGGGTTCTCAAAATTTTGTAAAATAGTAAATATTATACTGAGGAGTAATGTGAAATTAGATTCATGAAATCTTATCCAGTTTGCATGTTAAAAATCCTGAAATGTATCGCCCGATACTAGACGACACCGGTTTGGCCCGATTTTGGAATAATTTAGAAAAATTTCCAAAAATATCTTAGCATAGAGAATATGATTCTAAGATACAAGGTGAAAGCCGATTTTAAAAATTCAACTCCATTTGCAAATTAAAAATCGTAGAGCCAATTATAAATATTGGTCGACCGGCTATAGAGATTTCCCAAAATAATTCAGAAAAATTCCAGAAAATTCTAAAAACATTAAAATATTAGAAAATGATACCTGAAACTGAAATTGGCTCAATCTGACTAGCAGAAAAGTCAAATCAATTCTATATGCCGTATCAAGTACTGATACTGTGATACGTATATCAAGGATCGGGGGTTATAATAACCCTGAAAATTTTAGTTTAACTCCCTGGATCACTTCAGATATTATAAAATGGACCCTAAGTCATACTTTAGACTATAACTTGGTCATTTGACGTTGGAATCGCGCGTTCTTAGTACCTTGGGATCGGAACTGCAAGAACTACTTTGTAAGGCAAGTGTTTACTATTATTTTTCTTGTTTCACCAAATAAATCATTTGTAAATTCTTGTTAGCTGACTGGAATATTTGATTACCGATATTATAATTATTCTCGATAAATGGCCTAGATCTTAGGGATTGAGTAGTATATCGGAGCATGGACTTGTTCTACTGGGATATTAGTGGTATTTATGGTATAGTGTGCATATTAATATGGAGATAGCTGGGACAATTGCATGTATTTCTATTACTAACTCCCATTACATCTACTTTGATACTTCTGGTATTGATTCCCGTTACACATTATATAGCTGATTCCATTATTTATGCCAGCTTTTTGCTCGATACATGCACGCTCATCCACATGGCTATAATACGTAGGACCTGACGAGTGCTTCCTATCTTTTTGTCACCTGTTCCAGTTAAATTATGTCACCACTTGTCATTCTGAAATGAAATAACTTGGGAATGGGGAGACTGGATGATTGACTAGATCTTATCGAGTGGGTGTACTGGATCCATATTGTTAGTCCCACTGCAGGGGATGGCAGTGCTGCCTACCGATTGTATATAGCTCCCTAAGCTCCCGTTTCCCGTTTCCTACTCCCCTCTTAGCGGAGAGCCCTGGTCTCAACAGCTAGGGGTCTGTTTAAGGCCGTGATCCTGGGTATGCACGGGATACACCCACTTGATCAGAGCTCCTCGATTGTTAAGTCTCATAATACACATTTATACACTCCTGGACAAGATAGTGAAAAGTTACTCCAGTGGTATTTTGATTATCGTCATCTTATTGCACATTCTATTTCAGCCATGTGCATGTATATTTCATGGTAGTCTTTATTCTCCTTATCTTTTCTTTATATACTTGCTCGGTCGCATCTGAGACCCTGGGTTTGCCTACCCAGATATAGATTCCATGGTTACACCCTCAAAGGAGGACGCGTAGTACCTAGAAAGTTTGGCTGAGCAGCTGTAGGACAGTTCGTGACCTTATCGTATTTTTTTGGCTTTCAGTATATTTCATAGTTGTACTATTTTTCTGTTCCAGTTATGTCGTTGTACTGTATATTTTCATAAATATGCTGATGGGCTCAGATGTACTATGTTTTTAGTACTGTATTGGATTGTGTTATGTACTCTTGTTACATGTAATATAACATATCAGCAGTGTTCTTACCTTATAATGAGACTTGTTCAGGTCTACAATAGGGTTATCGTGTATATGTAGGACGTCATATCCAACGTGTACATGTCGCCAATCATGTCACGTATTGTATTTTGGGCAGTGGGGCGTGACAACAAGTCACAGGCAGGCTGAAAACTTATTCATCCTTGATGGACAAACCAATGACTTGGACTCTACTGAACCAAAGAAGCAGGTAGTGAACCAAGCATTTGCCTTTTGAAGAAGCCCAAAAAGGCTAACTCCTAGTTTCGCAGCGAGCACAGTGCTAGCTTCGTAGTGAGCAGTCAATAGCTCTGTTGTGGGCTCACCTCCTGGCTAAATTTGAATCTTCTCATAGCTCTGTTGAGAGCTCTCTTTTAGCTTTGTTGCAAGTTCAGTGCCAGCTTCGCAGCGAGCTATCAATAATTCTAACATGGGCTTATCTTTTAACTTCGCATGAAGCTCTCTTTTTAGCTCTGCTGTGAGCTTATTCTTCTACCTCTGCTGTGTTGCCCCAAAGGCCCATCACTCTAGTTTTGATGATGAGTAACTCATGTAGTTATAGTACTAATGATCCTGTGTTTAATTAATCTCAGATATGTGATCAAGATCTTAGTAGGTGTTTCGCTTTAACAAAGGATTTAAAGTTAAGTTTTGGAGCTAGTACGTGTTGATTCAAGAGCTCGCGCATCAAGACCACATCAAGCTCATTGGATCAAAGTTTAGACCAAGTCAAGAAGGAGAAGAAGACCTTCAAAAGAAGATTTCCTAGAAGACTTGTGTCTAAGTTTATTTGTAGTAAGATTTTGTTTTTAGATAAAATATAAAGGATAGATTAGTTGGTGGATTGCTCAAGTTCATATACACTCACACACAATATTTATATGTGTTTTCATAAAAGAGTTTTCGTTTAGGAAAATACCGTTTTGGTTTTTAAGCCTAAAAATATACATGTGTTTTATCAAAACTTATTTTAGAGCTTAATGTCAAAAATATAGATATTTCATCATATATGTGTAGTGGATCATATCCATACACACTAAACTTTAAAAGTATTTAAAATATCTTGTTTTTGTATTTGGAGAAGTTTTGAAAAAAATCAATTTTGGAAAATACAGATTTTTGTTTAAGGCAAAACTTCTATATTACAAAAATTGTTCAAAATATTGGTAACATGTTTCGATTTTTACTCAAACATATTTGTATATCATATTATATCAATGAACTTATTTTTGTAGATTTTTTGAGAATTTATGGGATTTTATTGAAGGTAAAAAGACATGTTTTTAATCCCTGAAAATTGCTATTTCTGGCCTTCTGCCGGTCGACCGCACGGTCGACCGAGACAGAGGTCGGTCGACCAACGTGCACAAAACATGCACGGCTCGTTTGGCTGGAGGGCCGGTCGACCGACCCGGTCGACCGCCAGAGAGCTCTGCTCTCTGGAAATGGCCCCGGTCGACCGGACGGTTGACCGACAGAGAGCTACTGCTCTCTGTATCCAGGCCACTGTCGACCGGCCAGTTAAGCGATGGCACAGCGGTCAGAAATCTGACCGTTGGCCGGTTGACCGGGCAGTCGACCGCCAGCAGTCCAGACTGCTGAGTTAGCCTCTAACGGCCACATTTTTGAAGCCTATAAAAGGGGCTTCTCTTGGACTGTTTTTCAGAAGATTTCAAGTAGGTTTTCAAGTTAGTTTTTCATATATCTTTTGTTTTCCATTGATTTGTAAAGGGAAAAACTTACAATAAAAAGAGTTGAGGAGCTAAATTACAAGTATTCTTAAAAAGATTACAAGTAGATCTCCTCAGAGATTCTGGAGAAGTGTGCCGATAGGAGTCTGGTCAGCGCGCGACCACTTTGTCCCTTTGACGATGCGAGCGATGAGATTCCCTTCTCGCCTGGTTCGGGGAATCAGAGAATAGAAGGCTGGTATAACCCTCTTGCTACTTCTCAAAACCGCCTTCAATTAGGAATTCCTTCTCGCCTGGTTCCGGAGATTCCTTGAGAAGAAGGTATTAGGGTATCAACACCCTGAATAGAGAAGCAATTCTCTAAAAGGTCTCTGAATTTAAGAGTGCACGGTGAGTCGTGAAGAAGCCTCTGCTTGTGGAGTCCTCTTGTGCGTGTTTTAGGCTCACTCTGTCTTGTACTCCTGGTGGGCTATTTATAAGGAGAGCAAGGGTATAATCGTCCCTTGAAGATATGGAAACAGATTAAGTCGAATCTGTTTAAATCTGGAAAGTAGCCTTGCTGCGAGGCTAGGATCAGCTTCTGCGAAGCTAGAAATGGCAGGTCGGTTGATCCTCTTGATCTGTTTTGATCCTTTCCATATCGTTGGAGGATTTCCCTTGATCTTCTTACCCGTTTTAGAAGAGTCAAGAGATTGTGGCAATCAACTGCCAAAATTGATCTCCGATTTGATTTTAATTGGATTTGATCTTAATCCTGATTAGATTTGATCTAATCTGGAGATTTGATTGGTCAAAGGTTGACCAGCAGCCCAGCAGCGGCGATGCCCGCTTTGAACTCACAGCGGAGCTGGAGGCAGTATCTGGCGAAGTCCGAAGAAAGCTCTTCGGCAGAGCTAGATGTAGTCTGTGGCGAGGCTACCATATACCCTTTCTGCGCAGTTGCATGTGGCTTCAGGGCGAAGCTGACTTCCTCTGGCGAAGCTATGAGTTAGCTTCCTGGCGAGGCTTTGGGATGGCTTCAAGGCGAAGTTGGATGATCTTAACCTCTCAAGCGAGGCTATCCCTTTGGGCTCATGTGATGTTAAGTGGTAGCATCCTAGACCTGCTGAGGTCTGTTTAGAGGCAATCTGGGTTCACTATCTACTTGCTAGATCAGTGGAGTCCAAGTTGCTTCCCTGTCCCTCGGAGATGGGTGAAAACTGGTCTTCAGCTCGTCTGTCACTTTTCTTTTGTAAATGTCAACAAGTTTAGATATTGTTCGGACCAATAAGAATCTTGTCTTTTTTAAGTGTCAACAAGACCCCCTTCAAAGTTTTCAAAAGTCTGCGATGGCTCAGACTTTGAAATACTCTGAACTGCTTTGATTGGTGGTGTGTGGAGTATGAACGTCGCCATGATGGTTGAGTTCAGCTTCGCTTTGAATCCTGCTTTAGGATGTAGATTCGCCAAGGAATCATATAGACTCGCATCTGGGTAGCTTCGCGGCTAGGTAGGTTCGCTCTGGAACATCTGTTGCTTTCCCAAGGCCAACTGCGTGGGCCAGTTACAAGAAGGATTACTTCTTTCTCATTCTGATCGAGGGAGATATTCTCCCCTTGTGCATTTCCGAGGGAGGATATTCCCTTTCTTCAAGGCGCCATGAGTGCCTTTATGAGGGAGACGTTTCTTCCTTTGCACGGTTCCAAGGGAAACCGTCCCTTTTGTCAAGGCGCAATAAACGCCTTAAATGCGCTCATGCTTCCACGCTTGAGGCGGCAGCGCTCAGGCCATGAGGCCCATAAACAGGACACTTGAGGTCCTCTGAAGAGAAGTGATCTGCTCTTCTCCTCTTCTCTTGGTTGAGAGAGATACTCAGATCTCTGAAGTAGTGGGGATGGCCACTCTGGTTATTACCCGGCCAAGGACCAGTAAGTCTTGATCATTCAACGACTTCACCAACTTTAGGGAATTCATCTCCCTTAATTTAGCTTTAGCTGTAATCAGCTGCTTCAGGGATTAACTTCCCTTGTTCTCCATTTAACTGATCTGCGGAGAAGGATTTTAGCATAGCTTCCCAGCGAAGCTATCATCTTGACTTGATCAGAGAAAGATCACTGCATGTTAAGTCCGCTGCACAGGCAGAACTTGGGACTTAGTTTCTTCAAGGTTGAGCCAGTCTTGCCATATAGGTGGGGCTAAGACTGTGTCCCACAGGATCAGTCTGGTTTAGCCATATAGGCGAGGCTAGGACTTGGCGTTTGCTGAGCTAGCCCATCATTATTATGCAAGCGAGGCTTATCCTCTGCTTTAACTGAAATCGGATTGCTTCGCCCCAAAGAATCTGACTTAATGTTTTTGCAGCTTCCCCCGTGTTTAACTGCTAATCTGTTCTGATTTGCATTGTAGTGAGCTATGTTCGCCAATCTTGTGACTTGATGAAAGAGACTGAAAAGTTGCCTTATGCTTCCCCGGTTGAAGCTTTACTTTTAAGCAGGAGGAACAAACTGGGGCAGCTGATGTGTGTCCCAAAAGCTGTTGGCAGTCGCTTATCCGAGATGATTCCTTTTGAGGCGGGATGGTAGCCGCTTATCTAAGATGTCCACTTCGGGAAAGCGGACGTCACCTGTGAGATCACTGACCTTCCCATTGCCCATTTTCATCATAGAAGGTCCAACCTGCTGGTGGCGATCAGTCTTAGCCAATTTTGATTACGGAAGATCCAGCTCCATGGTGGCAAAATCTGCCATCATGCGAAGGATTACGGCCTTGTGCAGGAGGAAGGCCTTTCGTGTCCAGTTGGTCTGGCTTGGAAGCAGATAAAACCACTTGTATGCCTTTTGCGCAAATGATCCTGCCGAGCAACTGAATCTGTTGTACGAAACACAACCTTGATGTAGTATCAATGTACCTTTCCTTTTAAATCAATGAAAGTTCATTTTCTGCTCATTTGATTTCCGCCTTGCCTTCATCTTGAATTCAGCTATCGGAGGAAAACTCCATGCGAGATGGGATTAAAACAGGAACGAGCTTCCAGCGAAGCTAGCATATCTGCAAAGTTCGGTCTACGCCTTCAGCGAAGCTAAGGCAATCCTTTTATATGAAGTCCGCATTTTGATTTGTGACGAAGTTAGCCCTTAGTGGCTAAATCAGCGCTTTTTCGGGAAGGCGCTTTAGGCGCCGTTTCAAATTAATTTAAAACGACAGCCTGTACTGTTTTCGAGGCATCGTTTCAGGCGATCATCGGCCTATAAAAGCCTGGTCGGGCTGGGAGAGAAAGTCATCATTTCTCTTTGAATTTTCCGGAGCACTTGACTCTTCTTCTTCTTCCTTCTTCATTGAAGAGTTTAAGAACTTTCACAGTTCTTCAATGGCGCCCAAGAGACGAGCGGGAAAAGAGGTGGCAACTTCTGCAACGGAGGGTCCTTCTCCTCCTCCGGCCATCGAACGACCAATCGCCGGTAGGGAACTTTCCCTTTTGATTAGAGACTGTCGTCTCTCCTTTAAAGCCGATTTCTGGCTTGATTTCTTGATCGGGAATCCAAGAACTGAAGGATTCTTCTTTAAGCTTCCAAGCGAAGCTGTACTTTGAAATTTTGAGAGAAAAGGACAGTAATGCCCTTTTGACGAAGTTAGCCTTGGAGGCTTTGTCGCATCCTGTTGTTTGAAGCTAAGCTTCCAGAGCGAAGCTAACACTTGGATATTTTCCTGCATCCTGCCCTAGTGTGGGATGCGGAGTTACACTGCAGCTGCGAAGCTAAACTTCGGGGCGAAGCTTTCGTTAGGCCAGCCTCGCTCAGAGGGCGAGGCTATGCCTTGTCAAATTTTGCTTTCTGATTTTAGCCCTGGTTCGGCTGATGGACTAATCATAATTTCTCTTTGTTCCTGCAGTGCACTACAATCCTGGTCCTTTGAATAGTCTATTTGGGATGACCAGGGGATTGGACGGCAATATCAGCCTGCAATTCCAAGGGCAGGCTTCTCTGTTTAGTGAGCGGAGTACTCTCGTCCGAGACACGCTTATTTATGGTGGTGATCAACACACCACAAGAAGCATTTTGCCTACGGCTCCCCTTGAAGATTTTGATCGTCGTACCTATAGAAAGCCCGATTTCATGTTTGGGGATGTCGTGCCAGACCTTGATCACCAACTACTGGCAGGGGATTTTCCCGTTGGATGGTGAGAAGTTCTACCTTCCGTCCAACAAGCGACATTTTTCTTTGTCTTCCTTCCAGTGCGTGACGCAGACTCGGAAGATGTCTTGGGAAGTGAGCCGGAGTACTGACTCTATCCTCATAGGGAAATTGATGCTTCAGTCTCCCGGTTATGCAAGAGCGGGGCCTCCTCGTTGCATAATGGGTCTATATCCTGGGAATGTGTCACGAGAAATCCCATGGGAGAAAATCCTGCAGTGGCGCTGATCTTTGGCAACCAATTCTGCAAGGTCAATGGGAACTACCCAGCCACTGACTTCAGGACTCCAGGCTGGATTCACCCTCCGAAGGCATGGTGGAGGGATTTAACTGTATACATCCTCGCTCATTTCGAGGAGGATTTAGAGAGGCTGAACCTCTATGAGGCCGTCAGGGCGACCTGCTACGGTATTGAGATGAACGTGGCGTGCTTCTACGCCATCTTTGAATTGTATTGCCCAGCCTCAGGGACTTTCTTTACCCCTGTTGGCGAATTGGGTATGGCCTTGCATGAGATGTGGGAAGTCTCTGCTTTGCCTTTTGGGTCTCTTCTATATGAAGAATACTTCCCGTGCGAGGCAGAATTGGCGCTTCTGGAGAAACAGGAGCCCGCTTTGTTTGAGACCTACAGGGAGTTAATGTGCCATTTGCACATTTGCTCCAGTATGCATGGAGGCAGTAAGGGAACCTCCTGTAGCTTGAAGAGCTGGGGAGATTACTTATTCCTGGATATGGAGAATACTCCTGAAGCGGCTCACTGTGGAGTTGCTGATGAAAAGATCTTTGACCAGATGCAAAAGCACTTCCAAGGGGATCTAGTTGTGAAGGAAGACGATGGTCCCTATGAGAAGGATGATGTCCTTCGAAGTTTTCATCATCAGGCTCGCAGGCCGATACCCCGGAAGGTACTTCTGGCTGGTTTCTTAACAGTCTGGCTGAAGAGGTGCGTGGTGCCGTCTTCTTCGGGTGACGTCGTTCATCCGAATGTTTTGCTGCCCGCTGTTCGTTTGGCTCATGGTCGTCCTCTGGGACTTCTTCTGGCCATGGTGTGCTGCATCCAGAGAGGCCTTCGTGCATTGACGGAGGCTTTTTGCAGGCCACCAACGACGAAGCGTGGAAAGGGGACCATTTCCCCCCGCGACGGACCCAATCCCAGGATAGGTCTGCCGTACACTTATTTAATGGTGTGGTTCGCCCTGCATTGTCCTTCTTTGTTTGAAGCTGTAGAGGACCCCCCTGAAGGTGTTCGAATGGCGCTTCTCCGTCGATTCGAAGGATGCTCATGGCAGAAGACTTACGTGGCTGAGGCTCGTAAGTTGGTACGTCGTTATGACGTCTATAGTCTCTTCCGCTGTTTTCCCTGTATTCGGGACACAGGATATGAGGAAGAGTTCAAAGATGCGGGAGAGGGGCAGTCGTCCCTGAGCCGGGGAGTTTTTGAGTGGCTGGTCAGCATCCGGCCTTCACATCTATTATACCGGAGCGGGGATAGCTGCTACTTGGAGCCTTATGTCCCAAGTCAGTTTGCTCGACAGTTTGGATATGACCAACTGTACGTGGGCAACCCAAATCTCAATCTGGCTTTCATGGGGAGCCTTATTGATGGGGCCCGTGCTTGGCGATTCTTCATTGCGGACTGTACTGGGGCGCGGCTGCGTATGCCATTGAGGACTCCCAATCTTCTAATGACCCTGAGCTTCTGCCATGGTATGCAACTTCCAACTCCACACCCCCTGGATTCAATGCTAACAGTTCTGGTGTGAAGTTAATTTCTCAGCGGCTGAAGCGAAAGGTCTCTGAGAAAAGGGAAGGTAATGAAAATCACCTAGAGGGGGGGTGAATAGGTGATAATGCTAATCAAAGGGCAATTTAAAAATTTAAAGTTACAACAATCACCAATCAAGAATCACAAGATGAATGCAAGCAATTAAGTATGACAATGAATATGATGAGCAATTAATAAGTGCAAGCAAAGTAGAGTAAGGAGTGTAAGAACAAGAAAAGTAAACCAATCGCAAACACAAGGATATGTTATCGAGGTTCGAGCACCCAGCTCTACTCCCCGCCTTCCCCAGAAGGATTCCGACCACTTCCACTATCACAAAGATCTCAAATACAATGGAGTACCCAACTCCTACAATCTCAAGTACAAGTAATTTCCTTGGTAGTCAAAAGACCACAAACTCTCTCTTTCAAATATCTCTTCCCTTACAAAGGTCCTTAGAGAATATTGAGTAGGAATGAAGCTCTTGTTGTAAGTGAAGAAAGAAAATTAAATCAGAGAGTATTTGAAAACCCTTCAGAAAATCAGTGAGAAATTCAGCACAAAAACCAAGAAACAAGTCTCTTTTGAAAGCCTTAAACTTTTGAATTTCTTAGCAAAAAATTGTTGTAACAAATCTCTCCCCAAACACCCCTATTTATAGGAGAGGGCTAGGGTTTAGGGATAAAACATAATTACTGATGTTTAGGAGGTAATTAGATCAAAATATATCCTTAAACGAATTTTTAAACACAAAAGACAAAAATAAACAGCTCACTTAAAATCTGCCCGTTACTGTTCAACGGACACATCGGTCGACTGGGCCGGTCGACCGGTAGTTCAAAAATTCGACCGTTATAGGCTAGCGGTCGACCGACCCGGTCGACTGAGAAAACCTGTGAGCAAAAACAATATCTCAGTCGACCGCCCCGGTCGACTGGCAGACATGCACACTGATACGTGCATCTGCCAGAACTGCGGTCGACTGGTCCGGTCGACCGGACCAGACTGACACAGACTCGGTCGACTGTCCCGGTCGACCGGATCAGGTCAAAAATCATTTTTGGAAAAGAAAATAAAGAGGATTTTGATTTTAATAAAAATACTTTTGAACAGGGAATAGAATTAAACATAAAGATGTATTTGTAGGCAAAAACTTGTATGCAAAATATTTTTGTATAATTTATAAGAAATTATTTTGGAATGAGCATGTGCGCAAAAACGTGTGTGATAGAGCTTCAAACCTATCCACTATTCTTTAACATACTATAAACTGAAAAACAATTACATGAAGACTTCTTGTGCTATCTTCAAGTCATTGAGCCATCCAATGCCTTTCTAGAGCCTTCTCTTCTGTGATCCTTCCTTGATGTGCAATTTGCCTTCCTTGCTTTGTGGAACTTAGAAGTTCTTGCAATAGCTAAGCGAATGGTCTCTAAACATGGTACAAACCTGAAACTTATCTTAACAAACTTATTAGTACCAAATAGCTCTAATTTGGTTTGTCATCATCAAAACACAAAACAATTGGAGAGTGTAACCTCTTGGGCCAACAATCTCCCCCTTTTTGATGATGACAAAACAAATAGGCTATTAACAAAAATATAGGGAGGAGAAAACTCCCCCTCAAATTATGCTATACATAAAACACAAGAATATGCTCTAGATACCAATAATTGAAATGATGCACCAATTATTGAAACTAATTAAAACAAATATATAAAACACAAAAATTGCTCTTGATACCAAAAATACCAAAACAACTAAAACACAGGAATACCAAAAATACCAAAACAACTAAAACACAAGAATTCATAAAACCAAAACATATAAATTCATAAAACTTATTTTTTGTCCATGTAAACTTATTCTCCCCTTTTTGTCATACATCAAAAAGGGTTATGAAAAAAACATATCTATTCAATAATACAAACATTAAGTTCTCCACAAATAAACGAAAATCTAGCAAAATCAAGAGGTTTAGTGAAAATATCGGCTAGTTGTAAATCCGTGGAAACATAATCAATATCTATATCACCTTTCTCAAAATGATCTCTAAGAAAGTGATATCTAATCTCAATGTGCTTGGTCTTACTATGTTGATTTGCATTTTTGGTCATGTGTATAGTACTAGTATTATCACAAAATATTTTTATATGATCAAAGTGCAAATCAAAATCAAGGAGAGTATGTTTCATCCAAAGGACTTGTGCACAACAAGCCCCCGCGGCAACATACTCCGCCTCGGCGGTTGAGAGAGCTACGGAATTTTGCTTCCTAGAGGACCATGAAACAAGACAATTACCAAGAAATTGACATGTCCCACTAGTACTCTTTCTATCTACTCTACAACCCGCATAGTCGGCATCCGAATAACTAGTCATTGAAAAATCTATAGTTTTCGGATACCAAAGACCCATTCCAATAGTGCCCTTAATATAACGAATAATGCGTTTTACCGCAATAAGATGAGACTCTTTAGGACACGATTGAAATCTAGCACAAAGACACACACTAAACATGATATCCGGCCTACTTGCCGTCAAATATAAAAGACTTCCTATCATGCTTCTATATAATTTAATATCAACATTTTTACCTTGTTCGTCCTTATCAAGCTTGGTTGTAGTTGCCATTGGAGTGTTGCAAGCCTTTGATCCTTCAAGCCCAAACTTCTTTACTAGCTCCTTTGCGTACTTGGCTTGGTTAATGAAGGTTCCGTCTTGCAATTGCTTGATTTGGAGTCCAAGGAAGAAATTGAGCTCACCCATTGAAGACATTTCAAATTCAAGTTGCATGACCTTCTCAAAATCCTTGCATAAAAGCTCATTAGTAGATCCAAAAATTATATCATCAACATAAATTTGCACAATTAAAATATCATTATCAACATGCTTAGTAAAAAGAGTTGTGTCTACTTTGCCTTTAATAAAATCATTTGAAATGAGAAAACTAGAAAGCCTTTCATACCAAGCTCTTGGAGCTTGTTTCAATCCATACAAAGCTTTATCAAGTTTAAAAACAAAATCGGGATGAACATGATCAACAAAACCGGGAGGTTGAGAAACATAAACTTCTTCATTAATAAAACCATTCAAAAATGCACTTTTCACATCCATTTGAAAAAGTTTAAAATTTTTAAAACATACAAAAGCTAGTGTCATCCGTATGGCTTCAAGCCGTGCTACGGGTGCAAAGGTCTCCTCAAAGTCAATTCCCTCAACTTGAGTGTAACCTTGGGCCACTAACCTAGTTTTATTCCTAATGACATTTCCGGACTCATCCATCTTGTTTCTAAAGATCCACTTAGTACCAATTATTGGTCTATCGTGGGGCTTAGGAACAAGGTGCCAAACTTGGTTGCGCTCAAATTGATTGAGTTCCTCTTGCATGGCAAGCAACCAATATGGGTCCGTCTCGGCTTCGAGAATGCATTTTGGTTCAAAATGAGAAATGAAAGCAAAGTTACCACATAGGTCATGGAGTTTGGAGCGCGTTGTGACTCCTTTAGATGCATCACCCAAGATGAGCTCCTTAGGATGATTTGTAGCGTATCTCCAAGCTTTAGGAAGCGGTTGAGTGCTTTCCTCCTTATCCTCTTGAACTTCACCAATAGGATCTAGCTTTTCTTCTTGAGCGGGTGAGTCCTTCAAGGATAGTCTCTCCATGTCTTCACCTAATGGTTCAATCTCTATAACATTCTCAACAACCACATTAGATTCTTCAAACTTAACATGCATGGATTCTTCAATGGTTTGAGAAGATCTAATGAAAACTCTATATGCTTTGCTAGTAGAGGAATATCCAACAAAGATAGCCTCATAAGCTTTAGCATCAAATTTACCCAAATTATCCTTAGTATTCAAAACAAAACACTTGCATCCAAAAACTTTAAAATATGCAACATTTGGTTTTCTAGAATGATACATTTCAAAAGAAGTTTTTGAAGAATTTTTGCATAAATAAATACGATTCGATATATAGCATGCGGTGTTTACGGCCTCGGCCCATAAATATTGAGGGAGGTCATATTCACTTATCATTGTCCTAGCCATCTCTTGAAGTGTTCTATTTTTCCTTTCTACTACTCCATTTTGTTGTGGAGTTCTAGGACAAGACATTTCATGCTTAATTCCCTTTTCATCACAATAAGTCATGAAGAGTTGGTTAACAAACTCACCACCTCTATCACTCCTTATTCTCAAAATCGGAAAACCCTTTTCTTTTTCAACTCTTTTTCGAAAAATCTTAAAATGAGAAAAAGTTTGATCTTTATGTTGCAAAAAGAAAACCCAAGTAAAACGAGAGAAATCATCAACCAAAACAAATGCAAATCTACTTCCATTTAAACTCTTAGTTTTAGTTGGTCCAAAAAGATCCATATGAATTAATTCTAAAGGCCTAGTTGACATGATATCCTTGATTGGTTTAAAGGAAGACTTGGTTTGTTTCCCAAGTTGGCACGCACCACAAATGCGGTCTTTCTCAAATTCAAGCAAGGTATACCCTTCACCAATTCCTTTGAATTAATCCTAGAAATATGGTCAAAAGATGCATGTCCTAGTCTTCTATGCCAAAGCCAAGAATTTTCATCAAAAGCATTCAAGCATTTAGTAGAACAATCTAAATTAAGCATGTCAATAATATAAACATTATTATCACGAAAACCGGTGAGAATACAAACATCGGATTTAACATCAAAAATCTTACAAGAAGTATCATCAAAAACAACTTTAAGTCCACGATCACAAAGTTGACTAATGCTAAGCAAATTATGTTTTAAACCATCTACTAAAACAACATTCTCAATAATAGGAGATGCACCAATTTGAATGTTACCTATACCGATGATAGTTCCTTTGGAGTCATCCCCGAAGGTGACGGTGCCACCTTCCATGTACCTTGATAGGGTTGTGAAGTTGTTGATGTCCCATGTCATGTGTCTTGAACAAACACTATCAAGGTACCACCGCTCCCTACGTCTTAGAGCTTTGGTGTGTACCTACATCAAACAATTTAAGACTTGATTTTGGTACCCACATTTTCTTGGGTCCTCTAGGGTTAGTGTCATAAACCCAAACAAGATTATTTGTTCTATTTAGTTGATCATAGCAAAACTTAGCTAAATGTCCATTTTTACCACAATATGTGCATCTATACACTCTACCATATTTAAAAGCATAGTGAGTGTGTGATTTGTGAGCATGAGAAACTTTAGCATGGGTGGTGTGAGCATGAGAATTCTTAGCTTGTGAAGTGTTAGCATGTGAAGTGTGCTTATTAGAAAACATGTTCTCAAGTTTCTTGGTATTAAAAGCACAATCATTTAAAACTCTTTCAAAATCATTCATTTTTGACTTAAAGGAAGAAATTTCTTGTTCATCAATAATAGGAGATTTTGCTTTACAAGAAACTTTGTAGGCATTAAATTCTTTTTGTATAGAAATGAGATTAGAAGAAATATTATCCTTTTCTTTAGAAACCATAGCAAGTTCATTCTTAAGAAAAGCAACTTCTTTTTGTAATTTTATGCATTCAAGTTTCTTGTTATCATAAGTTTCAGAAAGTTCTACAAAAGCATGCACTAGAACTTCCTTACTTACATCATCATCTTCATCATCAAGGGATTGAGGGTTACCTTGGGTGTGTTTGCCATGAAACACATATTAGCTTGATCCACCTCCTCTTCGGACTCGCTTTCCGAATCCCACGTAGCTTTGTAAGCTTTCTTTTCCTCCGGCTTCTTTGGCTTGAAGGAGGAAGTCATTTTCTTCTTGAACTCCGGACAATCCGCCATGATATGTCCGGGTTTGCGGCAATTGTAGCATATGATCTTCCGCTCCTCTTTGCCTTCAAATTTTCTCCGGAAGTTGAGCTTGTTCTTCCGGTACATCCTCTTGACGTTGCGAACAAGTAGAGTAAGCTCCTCATCTTCTTCTTCGTCATCTTCATCGTCATCATTGGTGGATGAAGTCTTGAAGGCTATGGATTTCTTCTTTGAAGTAGTGGCCTCTTCTCTTGCCTTCTTCTCCATCTCATGGGTCTTTAGGTTCCCAATGAGACTAATGAGGTCCATCTCGTCCTTGTCGTTCAACTCCTTCAAGGTGGTGGCCTTGATCTCCCATGATGAAGGAAGAGCCCGAATTACTTTCCGCACCTTTTGATCGTTGGAGATGTCATCACCTAAGGAAGAAAGACCATTAGTGATTTTAGTAAACCTTGTTGCCATACTATCAATAGACTCATCATCAAGCATTTTAAATGACTCATATTGGGACCTCAAGAGATCTATCTTAGCTCTCTTGACTTGTGAAGTCCCCTCGTGTGTGACCAATAAGTGTTGCCAAATCTCATAGGCGGATTGGCAATGAATTACCCGTGTAAGGTTATCCTCATTCAAGGCGGTTAATAGGGAGTTTTGGGCCTTGGAGTTAGCCTCATATAGTTTAAAGTCAAGGTCGGTCCAAGTGCTCTCATCACCATCGGGTGCTTCATAGGGTTTGGTCAAGGACTTGGCTACTAAGCTACCCAAAGATTGCAAAAATATAGTCATCCTAACCTTCCAAATTGGGAAATTGAGTCCATCAAATTTAGGTGGGGATTTAATGTTGTCGGCCATGTATACTAGTGATGAATGAATGAAATGAAAATGTTGATTAGCAAGTTTTAAGGATCTCTCTATGGATGTTAAGCCAAACCTAGAGTCCAAGCTCTGATACCAATTGAAAATCACCTAGAGGGGGGGGTGAATAGGTGATAATGCTAATCAAAGGGCAATTAAAAATTTAAAGCTACAACAATCACCAATCAAGAATCACAAGATGAATGCAAGCAATTAAGTATGACAATGAATATGATGAGCAATTAATAAGTGCAAGCAAAGTAGAGTAAGGAGTGTAAGAACAAGAAAAGTAAACCAATCGCAAACACAAGGATATGTAATCGAGGTTCGAGCACCCAGCTCTACTCCCCGCCTTCCCCAGAAGGATTCCGACCACTTCCACTATCACAAAGATCTCAAATACAATGGAGTACCCAACTCCTACAATCTCAAGTACAAGTAATTTCCTTGGTAGTCAAAAGACCACAAACTCTCTCTTTCAAATATCTCTTCCCTTACAAAGGTCCTTAGAGAATATTGAGTAGGAATGAAGCTCTTGTTGTAAGTGAAGAAAGAAAATTAAATCAGAGAGTATTTGAAAACCCTTCAGAAAATCAGTGAGAAATTCAGCACAAAAACCAAGAAACAAGTCTCTTTTGAAAGCCTTAAACTTTTGAATTTCTTAGCAAAAAATTGTTGTAACAAATCTCTCCCCAAACACCCCTATTTATAGGAGAGGGCTAGGGTTTAGGGATAAAACATAATTACTGATGTTTAGGAGGTAATTAGATCAAAATATATCCTTAAACGAATTTTTAAACACAAAAGACAAAAATAAACAGCTCACTTAAAATCTGCCCGTTACTGTTCAACGGACACATCGGTCGACTGGGCCGGTCGACCGGTAGTTCAAAAATTCGACCGTTATAGGCTAGCGGTCGACTGACCCGGTCGACTGAGAAAACCTGTGAGCAAAAACAATATCTCAGTCGACCGCCCCGGTCGACTGGCAGACATGCACACTGATACGTGCATCTGCCAGAACTGCGGTCGACTGGTCCGGTCGACCGGACCAGACTGACACAGACTCGGTCGACTGTCCCGGTCGACCGGATCAGGTCAAAAATCATTTTTGGAAAAGAAAATAAAGAGGATTTTGATTTTAATAAAAATACTTTTGAACAGGGAATAGAATTAAACATAAAGATGTATTTGTAGGCAAAAACTTGTATGCAAAATATTTTTGTATAATTTATAAGAAATTATTTTGGAATGAGCATGTGCGCAAAAACGTGTGTGATAGAGCTTCAAACCTATCCACTATTCTTTAACATACTATAAACTGAAAAACAAATTACATGAAGACTTCTTGTGCTATCTTCAAGTCATTGAGCCATCCAATGCCTTGCTAGAGCCTTCTCTTCTATGATCCTTCCTTGATGTGCAATTTGCCTTCCTTACTTTGTGGAACTTAGAAGTTCTTGCAATAGCTAAGCGAATGGTCTCTAAACATGGTACAAACCTGAAACTTATCTTAACAAACTTATTAGTACCAAATAGCTCTAATTTGGTTTGTCATCATCAAAACACAAAACAATTGGAGAGTGTAACCTCTTGGGCCAACAGGTAAGAGGGTTCACGTCCCAGGCATGGAGGAATTCGTTGCTGTGGATGACAGCGAAGCCTCGGATGCAGAAAGTCCTTGCTTTGAAGCGAAGACAGGTACCGGGACTGCTGCGGCTGGTTCTGGCGTGATGGGGACAGTTCCCTCAAGACATATAGAAGTGGAGGAGGAAGGTTCTGATGTCCCTCTCAAGCGCAAACGGACAGGTGAGTCTCGTAGGAAACAGTTGGTGAAAAAGCCCCGTCGCCAAGCTCCTACGGTTGTCGTAGAGGGTGAACCTTCTGCAGCGTTTCCTCCGGCTGCCCCATTAGTAGTTGAACCGTCGGTTGCTGGACCGATTACTGGTGAAGTTGCTCCGGACTTAGGTAAGATCAGCTTCGTCTTTGTAATATATCTTCTATGTGCTCCGAACCGCTTATTATCTGCTTCGTGATATAGGAGCTGAGGCGGTGACGAGCCCGAGAGCTGAAGCCGTCGGAGAATAAGGGGAACAATATGATCCTCTATTCGCTTACAACGAGGGTCCTGAGGCCGGCTATTTTGCCGTCCTGGAAGAATCCGGAGGTGATGTAGCTGACGTTGGTCCTTCGGGCACTGGGACTTTCAAAGGAAGTCCTGTAGCGTCAAGCTCTTTTGGGTGGTCTACGGAAGATTCGGCAAGCGAAAGCGGGCCGGCCATTCGTGTTGACTCCGCAAAGGACTTTCCAATGGAGCCCGTGGAGACTGATGCGGCTGCCAAGATGTTTGAGGCGACATCATCCTTTGGTATTGTTCCGACCTCTCGGCTTTTACTATTTATTGTGTCTTGCCTAAACACAATTTTGTTGCAGGTGTTCCGCCTCAGGGTGCGTTAACTTCAAGGGAACCAGACGATCTTCCCAAGGGGTCAAGGGGTGACATGAGCACTTCGACCGCGGTGGAGGCTGCTATGTTGGACGCGTTGTATGGTGATCTGCTCCCTTATCGGCCTGAGCTAGCCGAAGGAACAGAGGTTGAAGAGGCGGTAGTCACGGAGGCAACTTCACTCCCAATTATATCAACGAGTGAGGTGCCATCAGTTTTGCCAGATACGGAGCTGAGAGTGATTACAAGCCCTACTTCTCCAACCCTGGTAGTTGAGCCTGCTGGTCAGGAGATGATCACTAGTCCTACCTCAGCGGTGGCTAGTGCATTGGTTTCAATGAAGACTCCGCCGAGATCACCGATGACCTGTCATACTGCTGCAGCCGGTGTTCCCGCCGTTCCTTCCACAGTAGTGTCAACCAGGCTGGTGGATTTTTTTGAGGCTGTCCGTCTACCAGAAGTGGCCGAGATTGAAAATGATTTTATAGGTGACATAGTCGATAGCTTTTATAAAGGCTTAGGGTGATCCATCGATCTGGTCTTGAAAGGTTCGACTATGTCGCTCTCAATTTTAAAGGTGGTCCTCTCCCGCAATATTGAAAGTATTCGGGACCTTGAAGGGTATAACCAGGCCACTGCCTTAGAACTACTGGTAGATCAATTTGAGAGGGACGTAGAGGAATGGCGCCGTCTTAGCCGCTCAGACCTGGAGTCTTCGGTTAAGGAGCAGCTTGCGCATCTTGTCACTCAAATGCATGAAGCCCGTCTTGCTGCTCAAGAAGTTGCTAAGGCTATTTCTTCTGACTTAGAATCCTTGGAAATAAGGCAAGCAGAGGTTGGGGATGCCATTGATGCCTCCACCAGTGCCCTTCTTGACGCTGAAGATAAAATTGGGAAGGCCAAGGAGATGATCAGGAAGGCAAATCTTCTCTTATCCAGGGCTGAACCAGTGCGTCTTGAAGAGACTGCGCGGCTTGAGCAGCTTAAGGCTCAGAGTGATTAACTCTCGCGGCAGGGGTTAGCGCAGAGGGCAACTTTGGCTGAGGTTGAAGCTTGTTTGGCCCAGGCGACGAATTTTAATGAGGCTGAGCTGAGGTCGCAGGCGCTTGTCCGGGCAGCTGATGATAGGAGGCGAGGCTGGCTTCCCTTGAAGAGCGGATCAGATTTTATGACGCACGCCCGTACGTCGTAATATATATGCCTCCATGTATCCCTTCCTTTTGAAATCAATAAAGAATAATTTTGTTTTGACTCCCTGTCGAATCTCCAACTTGCTTTATCTGCTGAGTTATCGTTTTCAAGTTGTATTGCAGCCATTTGAGAACATAGTCTTTGTTGGATTGAATAATGAGACTTGGCTACCTGCCGGTTCAGAGGTCGTACTGACGTAACCGGTTGAGAAGTTACCAAACTCAAGATTAGCCCTTATGGGACTAAAAGGGTAATACTTGTCTTTTGTAAATATCGACAAGTAAGGGTGAAACCTGTCTTTTGTAAATGTCAACAGGCTCAAGGTTGAGACTTGGCTGTCTGTTGGTTCAGAGGTCGCAATGACATAACCGATTGAGACGCCACCGAGCTCGAAGGTTGGTGATACTTATCTTTTGTAAATGTCAATAAGTATCGAGACCTGTCTTTTGTAAATGTCAACAGGGCTCCGGGTTGAGACTTATCTTTTGTAAATGTCAACAAGTTCAAAGTTGAGACTTGGCTGTCTGCTGGTTCAGAGGTCGCAATGACATAACCGATTGAGATGCCACCAAGCTCAAGGTTGGTATACTTATCTTTTATAAATGTCAATAAGTATCGAGTCCTGTCTTTTGTAAATGTCAACAGGGCTCGGGGTTGAGACTTGTCTTTTGTAAATGTCAACAAGCTCAAAGTTGAGACTTGGCTGTCTGCTGGTTCAGAGGTCGCAATGACATAACCGATTGAGATGCCACCAAGCTCAAGGTTGGTATACTTATCTTTTATAAATGTCAATAAGTATCGAGTCCTGTCTTTTGTAAATGTCAACAGGGCTCGGGGTTGAGACTTGTCTTTTGTAAATGTCAACAAGCTCAAAGTTGAGACTTGGCTGTCTGCTGGTTCAGAGGTCGCAATGACATAACCGACTGAGACGCCACCAAGCTCAAGGTTGGTGATACTTATCTTTTGTAAATGTCAATAAGTATCAAGACCTGTCTTTTGTAAGTGTCAACAGGCTTGGGGTTGAGACTTGTCTTTTGTAAATGTCAACAAGCTCAAAGTTGAGACTTGGCTGTCTGCTGGTTCAGAGGTCGCAATGACATAACCGATTGAGACGCCACCAAGCTCAAGGTTGGTGATACTTATCTTTTGTAAATGTCAATAAGTATCGAGACCTGTCTTTTGTAAATGTCAACAGGGCTCAGGATTGAGACTTGTCTTTTGTAAATGTCAACAAGCTCAAAGTTGAGACTTGGCTGTCTGCTGGTTCAGAGGTCGCAATGACATAACCGATTGAGACGCCACCAAGATCAAGGTTGGTGATACTTATCTTTTGTAAATGTCAATAAGTATCGAGACCTGTCTTTTGTAAATGTCAACAGGGCTCGGGGTTAAGACTTGTCTTTTGTAAATGTCAACAAGCTCGAAATTAAGACTTGGCTGTCTGCTGGTTCAGAGGTCACAATGACATAACCGATTGAGACGCCACCAAGCTCAAGGTTGTAATGGAATTTGGGAGAAGGTCTCGTTTTCACGGGAAAAAACGAGAAAATCACTGTCATAGGTTTAGTGTTAACGTAACAGCGAAATGTATATGTGGTCTTACCATTCTATGGATGAGAATTGGTAAGTGATTTTGGAGAGCTCATTTTCGCGGGGAGAAACGAGGGAATCACTGTCATAGGTTTAATGTTAATGTAACAGTGAAATGTATATATGGTCTTACCATTCTATGGATGAGAATTGGTAAGTGATTTTGGAGAGGGAATCAACTGGGAACAGGTCCCTTAGGATTTTTAGCAAATCCTCAGCTGTCAATGGGTTTGATATGCCTTTACCAATTACCGTTTGAATTGGCTAGCCATGCTATTCCCCTCAGCATGATGAGTTTTCGAGGACTTATGTTGGGCTTAAAGGCCAACATTTTCCTCTATCCTTAATCGTTAAGGATATTGGATCATCTGGTTAGCGTATGTGTAACCTTGATTTTCCTTTAAGACAACCAGTGTATGACCAGGTTCCTACCGGTTTATGGTTGTGTGATCTCGCTTGGAGGAAGAGAAAGACTCTCTTTGTGTGTATTTTGAACACGAAGGTCTTAATTAGAGGTGTAATGTTAACTTGATCATAAGAAGGATCCTTAATCAGGGATAATACTTCTTTAAGAACTTGTCATTGATCGACATCATGAGTAAATCGCCATCTGAAGTCATAAGGCGGTATGCTCCATTTGAATAGACTGTTACGGTCCTTCCCATTTAGGCTGAAATTTGCCTTTGGTCTTATGCGTCATAATCATCGGTCGTCTGACGGCTAAAATCAGGTCTCCTTTCTGGAAGACCCTTTGTTTGACCTTCTTATTGAAGGCTTTTGAGATTCGAGCTTGATACAGCTCGATGTGTTGCTGAGCTTATAGTCGCTTCTCATCTAGGGCTTCGAGCTCTTGGAGGCGCAACCGATCATTGTCCTCTGATGTGATCTTGGTCATTAGAGCGACTCGCAACGACGGCATCTGGATTTCCGATGGGATGACCGCTTCGCACCTATATATCAAGGAAAAAGGTGTATTGCCTGTCGGCGTTCGAACCGTGGTCCGGTAGGCCCAAAGACATTCACCAAGCTTTTCGTCCCAATCTCGCTTATTCGAGGAAACGAACTTCTTGAGTAGCTTGATGATCGTTTTGTTGAATGCTTCCACCAAGCCATTAGCGGTGGGATTATAGGCAGTTGAAGCCACATTTTGAATTCGGTATTTATCGCAGAACCGATAGAATACTTGGCTTATGAATTGGGGACCGTTGTCGTGGATGATCCGCCTAGGGACACCAAATCGATGGATGATATGGCGTTTGATGAAATTAACCACATTAGAGGTTTTGACTTCAGCCAATGGCATAGCTTCTGCCCACTTTGAAAAGTAATCGGTTATTGCCAGGATAAACCGGTGACCTTTTGTTGAAGAGGGGCTAATTGGCCCTACGACATCTATTCCCCATGCTTCAAATGGCCATGAAGCAACAGTCGGGTGGAGCAACTCCGAAGGCTGGTGTATGAAGTCCGCATGGATTTGACACGCTTTACACCTTCGTGCGTATTGGATGGCATCGGCTATCATATTTGGCCAATAATATCCAAGCCTATGCAACCTGTTTTTAAGCTTTGGTCCTGGCTGATGAGCTCCGCAAATGCCATCATGAGCTTCTTTAAGCACTTCCTGTGCCTCTGAATGAGAAAGGCAACGGAGGAGGACACCGTCATATGAACGACGGTAAAGGGTTTTCAGAGTTGGGTCGTAGTAGAAACGGAGAGACCTTCGTCTGATAGATGCTGCTTCTTTAGGATCGTCTGGAAGCAGACCATGCAAAGCATAGTCAATGAGAGGAAAGTAGCAATCTCTCGGCTCAAAATCCGTGGAGACATTATAGACTTCTCGGGTTCTTAGCATATGCTTAGAGCATACAAGATGTCGAGTTGCGACGTGAGGTGATACTCGGTGTCAACTGGCAAGGCTAATGTTGTTGCTAATGCAGCAAGAGCGTCCGCCTTGGTATTTTGAGATCGAGACATGTGTCCGATATAGAAGCCTTCAAATAGATTAGCCAATTCGATAGCTGTGTGATAGTAAGGCACCAAGTCTTCGTGGCGCACTTCGTATTCGCCTTTAAGCTGATTGATGATCAATTTTGAATCACCGTAGGCTTCAAGGTAGCGTACCCCCATTTCATGGGCGAGCTGAAGGCCAATGAGCAGAGCATTATATTCCGCTATATTGTTGGAGCATGATTCTGTCAGAGAAAATGCTCTGGGCAAGACATGATTCTGTGGGGAGATAAACACAACCCCCATTCCGGCAATAATCTTGCCTTGAGGGCCCATTCGCGATGCTCCATCGAAGAACATCTGCCACACTTCCTCCTCTGAGGTTACATTGGAGTCGAAGACTTCATCCAGAATATCTTCGTGAAGTTTTGAATGTTCCGGAACTGGATGAGCAGCCAAAAACTCTGCAAGGGCCTAACCTTTAACCGCCTTCTGAGGGGTAAAGATCATGTCGTATTGAGACAGAAGAAGTGCCCATTTAGCCAATCTTGAATTCAGTGATCCTGGCTTTGTCATGAGAAGACGCAATGGGTTCACTCTGGAGATGACATGTATGGTTTGGCCGACCAAATAATGTCGTGTCTTCTGAACAGCAAAGACGAGAGCTAAACACTCTTTCTCGATAGGATTATAGCGAGATTCCGCCCCTATCAGAGTCCTGCTTAGATAATAAATGGCTTGCTCGTGACCACTGTCGTCTTTTTGAGCGAGGAGGGCACCAAGAGAATGGTCCATAGCTTTCACATAAAGCAAGAACGATTTCCCTGATGTGGGGGCACTAAGACTGGAGGTTTTGTGAGATACCTCTTGATGTCTTCATAAGCTTCCTGACAAGCTTGATCCCATACGAAGGAAGCACCCTTTTTCATGAGTCGGGTGAACGGCTGACAGCGGCCTGAGAGATTTGCAATGTATCTTCTAATATAAGCCAGTCTACCTTGCAAGCCTCTAAGCTCTTTGAGATTTCTCGGTGGATGCATGCTCTGAATGGCTTTGACTTTGTCTGGGTCAAGATGAATCCCTTTTGATGTAACAATAAACCCAAAGAACTTGCCACTTGACACTCCCAAGAAGGATTTTGTCGGATTCATTTTCAGCTGATGAGTCCGCATTAGGTTGAACATCATTCTCAAATCGCGGAGATGTTCATCCTTGCTGCGGCTTTTGACAGCAATGTCGTCGACATAGCATTCTACCGTTTTTCGGAGATGATCGCGGAAGATTGTACTCATTGCCCGCCGATAGGTTGCTCCGACGTTCTTCAGTCCGAAGGGCATTACGGTGTAGCAGTATACCCCCAAGTGTGTTCGGAACGAAGTATGCTTTTCATCGTCGGGATACATCTTAATCTGGTTGTACCCTGAAAAGCCGTCCATGAAAGACATCCTTTCGAATCCACATGTGTTGTCGATCATGACATCGGTGATGAGTAGCGGGAATTCGTCTTTAGGACAGGCTGTATTGAGATCACGGTAGTCGATGTAGATCCGTATTTTCCCATTCTTCTTGAGGACGGGACGATGTTAGCTACCCAATCAGGATGTTGTTCCTCCCGGATGAAGCCACATGCAATGAGCTTGTGAACTTCGGCTTCAATAGCTTCCATGATGTTCGGGCGAAACCGACGTTGTTGCTGCTTGACTGGCTTACCGTCGGGCTTGATATTCAGACGGTGCATAACGACTTGTGGATCAAGTCCGGGCATGTCTTCGTAGCTCCATGCGAAGACGTCTATATACTCCTTTACGAGTATTATCAATTCTTCTTTTTCTGTAAGTGATAGGCTTTCACTTATAAAGATGGGCTTAGGGTGGTCTTGACTACCCAAGTTGACCTGCATCACCTTTTCTTCAGTAGATGGCTCGCGCAGTTCGAATCGCTTTTCCCATTGGAGGTCTAATTGCAGGGCCCATGGTTCTTCATCAATAGCTTCCGCGGGATCCAATTGACTGCTGGAAGTCATATTAACAGTGAGATTCTCGAACATCATTCCCACACTGACGTCTGAGTCCCACTCGGAGGATGAGGCTGAGCGTGATGGAATTGGTTCATCGTCTGTGAATTGAACCATTGCTGACGATGTGGGTGTAACGTATCCCAACCCCCTGCGTGTACTATCATAGTAATTTGCAGGCTTCCCTTTTGGCACAAAGTTACGCAGCAAGCTCCGCCTTCCTTTTCCAAAATTCAGGCCTTCTCCATGCTTTAGGTCATATCCCATTTTCTTCATAATATGGCGCGCTGGCCGCGCGTAATGAAAGAATTGTGGAGTGTCTGAATCTGAACTTGAATCTGCGGTTATAGGTTCCCGCGGTTGGGTTCTACCGAAAATTATCGGTAATTGACCTTCTTTGGATGGCGGGATCACCAAAATGGCTCCTTCTGCAGATTCCATGGGCGTACTGGACGCACTTGGCTTATGTAAAGGCATGTGCAGAGAGCCATCCGCAATGGATTCAAATAGCCCAACACTCGCAGGATAATCGAAAGAAATATTATCATTAATTACCCATTCACCTTCATCCTCTGAAGGAGTATTACATAGGGGATTATTGAGACATGCTATAATTGGTTCACCAATCAGAATGGCTAGCATGCCTGCTTCAGATTCTGAATCTGCCTCGTTGCCACTTTCATCATCGTCCGGCAATGGTTCTTTAGGTGTTCCACCGGCCTCTTGATACAGGAGAGTGTCAGTGAAGTAATTTTACACCCTTTGAATGGTTGCTTCTCAGCAAAGACAGTTCGTACTGTCGTGTCATCTTCAACATATTTGAAGCATTGGTGCAGAGTAGAGGGAACGATCCAGTTGGCATGGATCCATGGTCGTCCTAGCAGCAGGTTATATGACGTGTCAGCGTCAATGATATAGCATGTCACTTCTGACTTTAGGCTCCCAATTCTGTAACGGAGTCAGATTTTCCCAAGTGGGTGACTGCTCCAGGCATTGAAACCGTATATTGTAGTGGTGGTTGCGGACAACCTATACAGCGGTATGCCGAGGAAGTAGAGAAGCCTTTTGGGGATGATGCTGAGTGCGAACCCCGGGTCAACTTGTACCCTTTCAATGCACGTTGAAACGATATATCCGGTGTAGTACAGAGGTCGATCGTGCTTGTTATCTTTGAGAAGAATATCTTCCGCTGTGAAGGTAATAGCGGGCACCTTTGATTGTATGTGGTGACATTCTGGGAAAGGAGACTGAACGTCATTGTTAGGGACCTCTGGCATGCATGTCAGATAGGATTCTGAATTGGCTAGCGCATCCCTGAGTGCTTCTCTTATCACTTTTGAGAGACGAAGGAGCTCGTGTATTGTGATACGAGTCGGGATATTAGCCAGCTGGGCCAATATGTCAAAACGAAAGGGCGTATCCAACCCTGGGCATGATGGTTTCTTCACACCTGATCGAACCGTACCTCCTTAGGCTTTTCTTTTCCCTTGGTTGGAACTGGAGCGGATGCTGGTATTTGTACTGACGTCGTTTGCTGTTGTATCTCGTCAGTGACTTCTCATACTGCCTTAAGTATGATTTTTTAGATCGGGTGCTCGTCTGTTGTGGTACATCGGCCTGCGTTGTGCAAGCATGCTTTTCTCCTTCTGAATCACTGAGGAAGCTGAAGTAAGATTGCCGTCGTCCGGCAGGAGGGAGATGACATTGCAAGATTTGCCCTTTGACTTGGGGCTCTTTGAATCCCACTGCATGTTTTGGGCGAGATCTGGGTGTATCCACATGACTTCCCCTGTCTCCAATGTTAAGGGAACAAGACCCTTATTATCTTGAGTTTTAGCTGGAGGATGCTTGACTTCCAACCGTGGCACAGGGACTGGATAGGTTCCGTCAGGAACTGTGACGTTTGGGGCTTTGCCGAACTCGAGGGTCACCATATTGGTAGTGACTTTCTTCTGTTCTGTCTTGAATGTCAGAACCCCGGCGTCGACCAAGGCTTGAATTCTATCTTTGAGGACATAGCACTTGTCGGTAGGATGGTGAATCATCCTATGGTAGAGACAGTATTTGGGGTCGTTGGTGCGTCCTATCTCATTGGGACGCCGAGCATCTGGCAGCTTCATTTTATTCCCTTTGTGGAGCAGATGGAATATCGTGACCACCTGATCGTCTTTGAAGGAGTACTGTTTTGGAGGGAACTTAGGCTCCTGATTGTTGAAGCCACTCTTCTTGGCCTTCGACTGCACATCCCGGATAATTCCACAGACATAGTCTCTTTCCCTTTGGCTTGAGAAGGCTGCGCCATGTCGCTACGTCCTTTATTATTCACACCCCATTTGCCTCTAGGGGTGGATGGTTCAAACTTTTTAGCCAACTTTTCGGCTATCTCAGCTTGTTCGACCAATTCTTTCCAGGTGTGGGCTTTGACAGCCCCCATGCGAACTTCTACCTGGTCCAAGAGTTATGTCTGCACGTCTACAGGAGCATGGGTAGTGGCATCCCTGCTGGGCACATCAGAGACAAGTTTCTGAATCGCTCAATGTAGTCACGGATAGGTTCGCCCTTCTTCTGTATGGTGGAGAGGAGCTTGTCCATGGTCACTTCGGTATCGTCCTCATAGAAACGAGAGAGGAATCGGGTTTCCAGGTCAATCTAGGAATTGATAGAGCTCGGAGGGAGACTTCAGAACCAATCAAATGCCACCCCCTTTAAGGTGCCAATGAACAGCCTAGCCATGATGGCGTCGTTGCCTATAACATTACCAGTCTGAGACCGGAAATAGTAGATGTGCTGATTTGGTGAACTTTTACCATCATACATATGCAATGTTGGTGGTTTGAACTTCGGTGGGTATGGCACTGAATCCCACTCCAGTGGGTAAGGACGGACTGCCCCTACTTTCTTTAATTCATCCCTCTGAGCTAGGGATGCAATTTGAGCTTGGAGGCCCTTAAGGAGTTCAGCGTCTAAAGAAGACCCTCCTTGGATTTCTCCGTCTTTGGCTGATCATTGCTAAAATGTTCCTCATCATCATGATTGCTCCTGGCATCATTGTCATTGCGATTGCTGAGGAGTTGAGCGAGCATCTGTTGAATGTTGTCTAGAGCCTCTTGCTGAGTCTTGGAAGTTTGCTCCTGAGCTTCCAAACGTCGACGAAGGTCGTCATTAGCATTATCAGCCATGTTGACTGATGCTCTATCTGTTCGCACTGAGCTAACTGTCGCTGAAGAGGCCTACCCACTGTCTTTATCTTCTTTATCAGATGACTGGATTGATATTCTCCTTGGTTCTGGCGAGGCTACTGCCGTCGAGGAAGAAGGCCGTTCATAACTGTAGGGTATCGCCACCCTAGATCTGGTGTTTCGAAAAACACCCTCTTCATGCACCAAGACTTCGCCTAAGCCTGGGCTGTAATCTTGATCTGGGGAGCTGTAGGGGGTGTCGTCAGAAGTCTGTCTTCCCCTGCGCAACCCTTGTCCTCTTCCAGTCATGTTGACGGATGCGAAGGGTAGATCTCGTGAGACGCTCCTTTTGCGATGCTTCCTCGGGGCCTGTACCGATAATCGATCAAAAACTGATCGTCGTCCTGGAGGAGTGGCGGGAATTGGTCCCAGCCGGCAATGGATCAAGTGGACTGTCACCAACTGACATCCCACTTGTGGACAGCAGGAGGAAGAGGTTTATTTATTTGTCAACAATTCCCGCAGATCAGACCCGCTTGGGCCTAAACAATCCAGCACAGAGGCTCTTTTGGATCGCATATAGGACGATGTCCTGCTCCTTCTATTCCTGCAGAACGGATTAGCACTGAATAGTGCTTCGGTTCTAGCTTCGCGGTCATGAACCCTGCGCATACGCCATGGTACAGTAGCTTCGCTCATAAGAACGAGGCCGGCGCAAGGCATTGCTGCTCTTGAATTGGGCGACGGTATGATTGTCGTCGTGACTTCGCGATTAGCAGTATTGCTGGAGCAGATAGCCATCTTGCCTTTTTCTTTGCGAGAGAGACGCGGTCTTGGCGTAGCTACGCCTGAGGCTTCGGCCAGAGACTTCTGTTTAGGCCTCCACATCCGTTTTGGCAGAGGATACTTAGGTTCGTAAGGAACCTGATTAGCCACAAGCGAGGCTGAAGGGTGTTGGCGGAATTCTGCTTCTGGTTCCTGCTTCGAAACCTTAGTCATGGAGACCTTTCTATGCTTCCGTGCTCGAAGCATTAGACCACCCCAAGAGAGGACTTCTTCAAATCTTCCTTGGTCGAATTGAACGACCAGGTTCTCGAAAGTGAAGGACTTGGACTGCGGGCGTGCTTCCTTGTTGCGCCAGAGAACTAGAGTAGGTTCGCAGAGAACCTTTTCTGTCTCCACAGAGACTTTCCTTGAAGATTTAGCCAGAGAGGCTCTGGCTGCACCGGCTTTTCTGAATTTAGAGTTAGACCCGAAGGTCTGTTCGTCGCATTGCGACACTTGATTCTCGGCAGTGGAGAATTTTCCCAGCGGAGTCGCCATCTTGTTTTCCATTGATTTGTAATGGGAAAAACTTACAATAAAAAGAGTTGAGGAGCTAAATTACAAGTATTCTTAGAAAGATTACAAGTAGATCTCCTCAGAGATTCTGGAGAAGTGTGCCGATAGGAGTCACCACTTTGTCCCTTTGACGATGCGAGCGATGAGATTCCCTTCTCGCCTGGTTCGGGGAATCAGAGAATAGAAGGCTGGTATAACCCTCTTGCTACTTCTCAAAACCGCCTTCAATTAGGAATTCCTTCTCGCCTGGTTCCGGAGATTCCTTGAGAAGAAGGTATTAGGGTATCAACACCCTAAATAGAGAAGCAATTCTCTAAAAGGTCTCTGAATTCAAGAGCGCACGGTGCGTCGTGAAGAAGCCTCTGCTTGTAGAGTCCTCTTGTGCGTGTTTTGTGCTCACTCTGTGCTCTCTCTGTCTTGTACCCCTGGTTGGCTATTTATAAGGAGAGCAAGGATATAATCGTCCCTTGAAGATATGGAAACAGATTAAATCGAATCTGTTTAAATCTAAAAAGTAGCCTTACTGCGAGGCTAGGATCAGCTTCTGCAAAGCTAGAAATGGCAGGTCGGTTGATCCTCTTGATCTGTTTTGATCCTTTCCATATCGTTGGAGGATTTCCTTGATCTTCTTACCCGTTTTAGAAGAGTCAAGAGATTGTGGCAATCAACTGCCAAAATTGATCTCCGATTTGATTTTAATTGGATTTGATCTTAATCCTGATTAGATTTGATCTAATCTAGATATTTGATTGGTCAAAGGTTGACCAGCAGCCCAGCAGCGAAGATGCCCGCTTTGAACTCACAGCGGAGCTGGAGGCAGTATCTGGCAAAGTCCGAGGAAAGCTCTTCGGCGGAGCTAGATGTAGTCTGTGGCGAGGCTACCATATACCCTTTCTGCGCAGTTGCATGTGGCTTCAGGGCGAAACTGACTTCCTCTGGCGAAGCTATGCTTTAGCTTCCTGGCGAGGCTTTGGGATGGCTTCAAGGCGAAGTTGGATGATCTTAGCCTCTCAAGCGAGGCTATCCCTTTGGGCTCATGTGATGTTAAGTGGTAGCATCCTAGACCTGCTGAGGTCTGTTTAGAGGCAATTCGGGTTCACTGTCTGCTTGTTGGATCAGTGGAGTCCAAGTTGCTTCCCTGTCCCTCGGAGATGGGTGAAAACTGGTCTTCAGCTCGTCTGTCACTTGTCTTTTGTAAATGTCAACAAGTTTAGACATTATTCGGACCAATAAGAATCTTGTCTTTTTTAAGTGTCAACATCTTTTAGTGTTTATTTTCACTTGTTTAAGAGCCAAAATTTCCATATCAAAAGGAGGGTTTATCAAGAGTATTTTTCAAAAGAGATTTCTTGAGTTTTTCACCACCAATTCAATCCTAGGTTTCTCACACATACTTGAGCTTTCCATTGCTATATCATTCTTATAGGAGAGTTGTTGTGAGAGTGTTTGTAGGTAATCAAAGTGTTGAGATCACCAAAGTGTTCATTTTGTATTTGAGGAGGCGGACTTGCGGGTTCGCGTTGTTTTGAGTTCTAGTGGGAGTTTGGTGTAGAGGTGCGGCCTCAGCAAGCTTGTGTGCTTGCATGTGTTGTTCTTGCGGGAACAAGAGAAGGACTAGAGAGTCCAAATGAGTTCTTGTGTGAACTCGCTTGTGGGTATTGTGACACCGAGTGATCCGGTTGGATTGATTCTAGTGGAAATCCTTCATAGTGTTGAAGGCGGGGACATAGAGTAAGGGTGCTCGAATCTCGAAACAAATCTCCTGTGTTTGCAATTGCTCTCTCTTTATCTCTCACTTGTGTTTATATCTTGATTATGCTTATTGCTCAAATTCATTACTTGCTTGATATATACTTGTGCCTTAAATTGATATATGCTTGGGATTATTTACTCACACTTGTATTCAATCAAGAGACCCATAGCGGTACCTCAATTCTTATCTAGAGGAATCTTGAGGAGATAGTTCAGAGCCCTTCACCAGAAATTCGGCTGCATTCTTAGATTATACCTTGTGTGTTTAGCTTAATAGTTTTTAGTTTGTATAAATAGTTTTAATTCTGCATTAATTCTCCATTAGATTAGCTAGTCACCTATTCACCCTCCTCAAGGTGACTTCAATTGGTATCAGAGTTTGGTGCTCTTGATTTGGGTCTAAGAACCTTGAGTTAAAGATCCTCTTTTATAGCTAATCACAATATTTGTACACACACATATGGATTTCATGTCACCTCCCATGTTTGATATTCTTTATATCAAAACTTGAAAAGTTAAGATGTCCATGTACCTCAAAGGCCTAGGTATTCATGTTTATCTTGCTTCCACTAAGGATTCATACTTTAGTAATAGCAAGTATCTTGAGGCTAATGCAAAAGCCATACATACTTTAAAGTCAACCTTAAATGATGAATATTTATCTAGGGTTTTTAACTTTGATTCGGCTTTTGTAGTATGGAACACTATAGTCTCTCATGGCGAACAAAAGCAATATTATGCGGGGAGTGACCCAGATGATGGAAGTGATGCTTCCAACTTGTGCTACATGGTCGAAGGGGATAACCCCCTTGAGGTAAATTTCGAATCCAAATTAGAAGAAGATATTGACATGTCTTATGATGAGCTTGAATCATTTTGTCAATAACTTCTTGAAAATATGAATTGCTTAAAAAGGATAATAAGAAATTGAAAAATAAATTTGATTCCATGTTAAAAGAAAATGATTCTCTTAAAACTAAATTTGCTTGTATTTCAAAAAAAATGATATGTTGAAAAAGGATAATATTTCCTTGACTTCTAAAATTAAATGATCTTTGTAAAGGAAATGCTTCTTTGAAAAATAAGATTATTTTGGTGGAAAAAGAAAAGGAAATTGCTTTGGAAGAAAATAATTCCTTAAAAAGAAAAATTATTTCAAAAGAAAAGAAAAATGTTTCTAAAAAGAAAAAGATTATTGACCATGCTTTTCTTGCTACTACCTTTGATAAAAATGAGATTAAATTTTTGAAAAATTGAATAGATTGCTTGAGTTCAACCTTAATGATTAGTCTACAATTATGCATTATTATATCGCATTTTTCAACCGATTTATGAATAAATTGTCGGTCTAAACCGTGTTTTGTTTTCTATTGCAGGTAAATCAAGAGTTCAAGGGCAAAGGAGTAAGAGCTTAATTAAACCCCTTTTAGGGTAATTAAATCCAAATTTTGTGGAGGCCAAGCAAAGGATCATCTAGAAGATACGTCGAACCTAGACTCTTGCGCACGTCAGACGAATATTCACGCTAAATTACCAGAAATAGAATATACCAGGAAGCTCTAGAGCCAAGACGGATCCCGCACCAAAACCAGGGAGTTAACTCCCTGGTTTGGCCGCGGATTCGCGGCAAAAGCCGCGGATCCGCGGCCCATTTGTGGGGCCACGCGTCGATTTTCGACACGTGGCCCCATCTCGTCTTCCAGAAGTCTCCTTCACCTATAAAAACCCCTGCATAGGTCTAGAACGGGGAAGCTTTTTTTTTTAGGCTAGGGTTTCTATATTTTAGTGTAGTGTAGTTAGGTGTTCTTCATTTCTTGTATTTTGTTATGTTATTTCGTTTTTAGATCTTGTAGTAGGGCTGAGAGATTCAGAGAGAGATAGAGAGGGATTGATGTAATAGATGGTGACAATCTATGCAAAGGTGCCTCCTTTCTTCTCTGATGTAATCTCCTCCATCTTCTACATGTTGCTTGGCTAACTTTTCTTCTTATCATGGCAATTTAACTACTAACCACTAACCATCTAACCACTTACTTGATAATCCACATGAATCTAATAGCCTCACAAGGCCTTGCTCTTGCAAGAGCCATTGATGGCTCATGATGATAGATTCTAACATTCTAACATTCTAACACCTAACCCACTAACTTGCTAACTTGCAAATGCTAACTTTATTTCATGCTCATCTGTAACAGTAGTTTGCAACTTGTTATGTGGTATGGATGTGTTGTTTGAATGTAGAAGATCAATCTTATGTGCCATGCTCTGTATCGTCTCTTGAGGCTAAGGATTAGTGATGGCCAAGGATCCATGTGAGGCAACTATCACTAAGAAGTTAGCATGGTTAGTGGATTAATTAGTAGTTAGTAGCCATGAGTTTTCTTTTATCTTGCTTTAAAAACTAGTTTCAAAGTATCTTTTCATTGTTGTTTTCACCGCTTCTTCGTTTGTCTTTATTTTCATTTTCCTTACCACAAGCTTCATCTTCTTTCCTATTTGTTTTCCAAACCACTCTTATTTTGTTTTCACATCGCTGTTTTTATCGCCTTCTCCACCTACCACATGCTTGATTTCCTTTTCTTTTCTTTTCTTTTTCTTCTTCTAATTCTTTTAACAAAGAAGAACTGTTAACATAAAACGTGAATAAAAACTGTTAATGCTTTTATCGCCTCCGTCCCTGTGGATTCGACCCGTTGAGTCAATGCTATAACGGAAGTATCGAGGGAACATTAGCACACACGAGCTTTTTCATCGATTTCATAACACACACTTTTTGAGTGCTAGTTTTACCCCGATCAAATTTTTAGCGCCGTTGCCGGGGAACGGAAATGGTTTTGATTTCACGTTTTTGTTAACATTGTCTTCTCTGTTTTGGTGTGCAGGACATTCTTTATAGGATCTTAACATTGGAGAATAAAAACTAGCTTTGTACCTCCCTGCTCTTGAAAGCAGGGCCCCAGCTTCTTAAGAACCGCCGCGCAAACGCAAATTTTGCCGTGAAAAAGCGGCCAAGTTGTAATCATTGTGTATCTTGTTGTGCTGGGATGTGTTCATTGTAATAGCTAGTGGATCTGTATTATTACTTTCCTGCTTTGATTGCTTACACACCATAATAAACTAAAGAACTAAAATACGGTATTTGGACGCTTTTAAAACGGCTTAGATATTTGCATTTAAGCACGTGTCAATTCAATTCCAATATACTGTATTTTGTTCTGTTGCTGTGATCTGGATTGAGGTGTACATATGGCATTGCATATAGCATAGGACAAACACGTGGGTGATTTATCGCTTTGTGTTATACTATTGTCTATATTGCACACTTGCACAAATTGAAATTAAGGGCAAAACCCATACAAGATAAGGTGGGGATTTAATCACCCTTCCTTAGCCCAAAAACCACCTCCCCACTTACACAACCCAAGCCCTAATAAAAATTGATAGACGTTGGCCCTTAGGGACATCTCGGACTCATTAAGAGATTGACCGAGGGTGGAACTTGTTTTGAATCTTACTCTTGTGAAATCAGTGTTTAAGGCTGGGGATAAGAGGTTAAGCCTCAAAGATACCGTGGTTTGGCATAACTAAGACCCGTTACTTACGCACGGATACCTCCCACCGTATTTTGCCCCTACCTGGCCGATTAGCTTGTGGTCGGATTCAAGCAACAACCTCCCCCGGGTAATCGACCAGTTAGGAGTCGTCGAGGTCTAGGTCAACCCTACTATAAGCTTAGTTTTGATTTTTTTTCTTTTCTTTTTGTTTGTTGTTTGATTTTTCTTTTTTATTTGTGATTGTTTGTGAAATGGAATTCAACAATAACAATTCTTTCATTCCGAATATGAATCCATCACCAACCCCATCGATTCGGATAATTCCAACTCGGCTTTTTACAATATGAACCAACCAAATACACCGGGTTGGCCTTATCCGAATCAATACAACCCATACCCTCATTCTTTTAACTATAATTTCCAAAATAATTTCAACCATTCACAGAGTCAATGGGGATTCACCTCCCCCGAGTTAAATTTTCAACCTCCTTGTCCACCATATCATCCTTGTCTACAAATCTTATTCCCCGATTTCGCTTCCTATACTTCTTTTTCTGGACCTCCCATTGAAGAAAAATCCGAGTTAGAAAAGAGTATAGAAGCCAATGTACAAGAGGCCGAGTAACAACTTCAAAAAATGTTGACCTCTCTAATTTCACAATATTTTCAAGAGTCTTACTCAATTCCACCTCCTCATAATGAACAAACATCTGCCCTGGAAACGAGTAAAGAACTCTTGTGTGAGTCTAAGCTTCAATCTCCAAACATGTTGGACTCACATTCTTCACAAAATTTTCAAAACCAAGATTCTTATACTCCCATTCTAGAACATCCACTTGCAGAAAAATCAAGTCTAGAAAGGAGTATAGAAATCTTGCAGGAGTCTGCGTTACAATTTCAAAAATCTTCTTCTCAGTCTATTGATAGGTTGGAAACACAATTGAGTAAATTGGTCCACATTCATAAGAATGAAGAAACTTTCTCTTCTCAACCTTTGACCAATTCAAATATCTCTAATTCTATCAATCTGACTGATGACTCTTATCGTTTTGGAAACCAAGATTCCTACACTCCTTTTCTAGAACAACCAATTGAAGATACATCACATCTAGAAAAGAGTATAATAAGTCTTGCAAGAGTCTACACTAAAATTTCAAAAATCATCTGCCGAGTCTGTCAATAGGTTGGAAACACAATTGAGTTAATTGGTTAGTATTTATAGGAATGAGGAAACTCTATCTTATCAACCTTTAACCAATTCAGCTACGCCAAAATCTATGATCTGACCCAGAACTCTTGTCATTTTGAACATCAAGATTCAATTTCAGCACATCCATCTGAACTTGTCCAAACTTCAAATGTTAAAGATCCCGTTGACATTTTGGCAAGTTATCCTTTTCCTGAAATTGAACTTGAGCATGAATATGATCCTGAACTTCCACTTGATAATTCAATTTCACTTCCTGATTCAATATTGACTGAGGTGTTTTTACCTGAATTTAGGCCTTTTCCTGAGTCAGTATTGGATCCTGTACCAGTCCATTGTGAAATTGAATCACCAATCTTTTATGATGATCATATTAAACTTGACCAATTTCATACTTTTGAAACTCTCATTGATAAATTGGCAAGTTCATATTTTTATGGAATTGAACTCAATGAGGAATGTGACTTTGATCCACAAATTTGTGATCCAGTTCAAATTCCTGAATCAATATTGACTCCTATTTTGTTACCCATTTTGAACAACATTTTAGAGTCAGTTTTGGTTCCCATACCTGTCATTCTTGAACTTGAATCACCAACTTCGAAAGTCACATTCCATCATGGGGAAATGAATGTGGACCTGAGCTTTATCTTCTTGATTTGGACCCACTTCCTGAACCAATCTCGACTCCCGAACCTTTACTTGACTTAAGTCTTTTTCCTGAGTCGGTATTAGTTCCTGTACTTCCTGAGTCCAAATCAATCATTCCATTCTGGACAAAGGTGTTGATAAATTTGACTCTGAAATTATTTTGAAAATTTGAAAATTAGATAGGGTAAAATTTAATAAAAATCATACATATAGACATCATTCTAGTGGGTTGTATTATAGAGGTCTCTGGTGGGTTCCTCCGGACTCCACGCAAGAATGATTGGGCGCATTTCGTGGACCAATTAGACCGCCGCCAGAACCACCACCTTAAGGTGATTTTTCCTTCCCTCTCTATTTGTTTCATGCATACATACATCACGATGCATTGAGGACAATGCATGAGATAAGTGTGTGGGAGGGGTTACTAACTTAGAGTTTTTAGATTTTTCTTTTTACACTTCTTTTAAGATACTTTTAGAAATCTTCCCTTTTGTAAAGGAATTTTCTCTTTCTTTAAAACTTTTTAAAATAAGAGACAAAGTTTTGATATATTTTTAAAAAAATTAAGATGATCTTAGAAATTAAGAAAGCCTTAATTATGACATCTTAAACCTAGTCGAAATAATGAATCTTGTTTAAAATTATAGGTTAAGTATAAAAGATTGGTGAGATAATTTTATCTTGAATTTTTTGCCTTAGATAGTATACACTTCACACTTACACAATTTTTGGGATGAAAACAAAGACCTAAAATGTCATAAAGCAAAAATAAATAAAAAGAAAAAAATAAATGAATAAAACGTCACTTATTAAGCTGGATAATTATGCCTCAAGAAGCATGATTATTCACGCCTAACGGTTGTCAGTAAAAAAAGCAAATAATCCCTTTTAGTTTTGTGGCCTTGTTTACTCGAGTCCTTAAACCTGAGGGATGTTTTCTCATCTGGTGCCCTAGGACCTTCTGGTTTGGGAGTCATCGGTTATAGGCTCACTACATGGGTGAACTAGAAAGCCTAAGAAAACTAAGGGAAGAAAAAAAAAGAAGAAGAAAAAGAAAAATATATAAAAAATATATATATAAATAAATGGCTTGATGGTTAGAGTTGAAATCCCAGAAATCTTCACTATCACAATGTGCATATTATCTAGGTTTATGAAAGTTTAAATATTCAATCCAATTTTGAATTCTTACCTTAATTGAAGACAAGATCTTGCATAGAGACTAAGTTTAAGAAAGAATAATTTTTGGTGGACTTATGACCTGAGATCGCTTATATTTTTGCAAAAATATTTTGAAAACTTGTCTCCCTTTCAAAATGTGTTTTCAAAATACTAACATTTGTCTTCTTTCTTTATGGATTTTGTGGGTGCAATCCGCTGAAAATCTCAGGAGAACAAACTCCTCCTCTTGGGTAACCTAGATGTTCAACGGCTTGTTGCACACGCTCAGTGCAATCGCGTCACCTGCGAAAGTGGTGTAATAACATTTGTAGTATAGTTTTTCTTTTCTGTTTTGCTCGGGACGAGCAAAAGATAAGTGTGGGTGTGTGATTAGTCTACGATTATGCATTATTATATCGCATTTTTCCACCGATTTATGAATAAATGTCGGTCTAAACCGTGTTGTTTGGTCTCTATTGCAGGTAAATCAAGAGTTCAAGGGCAAAGGAGTAATAAGAACTTAATTAAACCCCTTTTAGGGTAATTAAATCTGAATTTCGTGGAGGCCAAGCAAGGATCATCTAGAAGATACGTCGAACCTAGACTCTTGCGTACGTCAGACGAATATTCGGGCTAAATTATCAGAAATGGAATATACCAGGAAGCTCCTAGAGCCAAGACGGATCCCCACACCAAAACCAAGGAGTTAACTGTTGGCCAAAGGCCTTCCACCCTAGTTTTGATGATGATTAACTCATGTAGTTATGTTTACTAATAATCCTGTGTTGTTTAAGTTTCAGATCATTAACCAAGATATTAGTTGGTGATTAGCTTCAACAAGGAGTTTAGAAGCTTTTCATGTTGATTCCGGTGCCAAAGCTTAAAGATCATACCCTTGCACTCGGTGGATCACGTTTGGGAGCAAGTCAACTTGAAGATGGAAGATCGTCAAGAAGACTTAGGTATCCTAGTTTAGTTAGTGTGTTTAGATCCATTTGTAAAGCTTAGTATAGTTGATATGCTCAAGTGCACAAACACACACGTTTTATGTTTGGTTTTGGTTTTCATGAATAGTTGTTCAAAACAAGTTACTTTATTTCTATGTATATTAGATATGTTCTAGATATACATACATGTTTTAAACTTGCTAGACAAACTTATTTTGACTATCCTATTCATGTTTTGGAAAAATCAAGTTTGATAAAAATACAAGTTTAGTTTTGGTAAAATTTCCAAGACATCAAAATGAGTTCAAAAGTTTACATATTGTCTTGAAATTGTTATCACAAGTTTGTGTTTCAATATAAAATGTTAAAACAAGTTTTATGGATTTTTAGAAAAGATAAAAGATTTTTATAAAATATTTTAACATATTTTCTGACCCAGATTTGTGCTGACAGGTCAGGTCGGTCGACTCGGACGGTCGACCGCACCATGGGGCCGGTCGACCCGTCGGGTCGACCGACGTGCACAGACTTGTGCACGTCTGGCAGACACAAACTCGGTTACGGGTGGACCGGGTCTGAGAGCTCTGCTCTCTGTTTGTTTGGGTCGACTGTGCCGGTCGACCGTGGTGCCCCAATGGTCACATTTCTGACCGTTGGCGGTCGGCCGGGCCGGCCGACCGGCAGTCTGTCAGGCTGCCAGCTCAGCCTAACGGCTAGTTTCTGGTTTGGCCTATATAAACCCCATCTCTTTGGGTTTTTGGCCAAGGTTTTTAGAAGAGAAAAATTCCCAGTTTTCAGAGTTTAAAACAAGTTTTCAAAAGAGTTTTTGGGCTTTAAACTTCTCATCTTTATTGTTTTGAGTTTTTGGAAATCAAAAAAACTAAGGTTTTGGGATATTGTATTGGTCTTCATTTTCTATCATTTACAAGAGATTTCCAAGTAGTTTTTCTTTGTTGCTTGTTCCAAAAACACCTTGATTCCACACTTGAGCTATATCTTCTATCCTAATCTATTAGGATCTGTTTTGTGGAAAAGAGAGAAAAAGAGAAGTGTTTGAGGTTAAGCCTCCAAATTGTAAACCCTCCTTGTTCGTGTATCCCTCTGTGGTAGAGGTTGATCGGAGTGGTATTGGTTGTAACCCTCTTCGGTAGAGGTGTTGGTTGTTGATTGGCTAAAGGCCTACCCTCTTGTGTGAGGTGGTGTTTGTAT